>PKML01008964.1:0-11659 GCA_002933935.1 Eutrema yunnanense | reverse complement strand
AAAAATAGAGCAAGTACAGCAGCAGCTCCTGAAGCAACAAGAACCACAGCAGTAATGGATGTGCCTTTGAGGCTGCTACTTCCACGGGAGAGTCTCCCCGATATCACTTTGCAGGACTTGTCAGCTTCTTTGTAAAGAGAACCATTGGCTCCTCCTTCAGTGATGGCTTTTTTGTTCTACAAAACATCACAGGTTAGGTCAGAGATGAAATTACAACTGAGTGGAGGGTGAAATTAGTTAGCTTAGAAGAGTAAGAGGCATTACCTTTAGCCTGAAGATCTTCATAGTTTGACTGAGAGTGAGAGTATCACTCGGTGATGATGATAGTTTGAGGGAATGATCCTTCCATTCGTCTACAAGCTTTTTAAGAAGAGCAACACTAGCTTCAAGATTCTCCTTATAGAGTTTGCCCCAGCGCTTGCAGCAATCAACGTTTTCGGTCAGAGACCAGATAGCGATAGCTGTAGCTTCCTTGGCTAAAACAGGATTTCCTGTAACAACGGTAACACATTAGAACTCTATTTGGAGGAGAGAGAGGGAAGCAGAAAACTCAAGGATTCAAGGTTTGGTTTGTTACCAATCAATACCTTCTCCAGCTAATTTCAAAGAAAAAGTGAATATCTGTTGAGTGACTTGTTTCATTGCCTCACTTTCTGGGGCACCAGCAAGAGTATCACTCGATGATGATGATAGCTTGAGGGAATGATCCTTCCATTTCTCCACAAGCTTTTTAAGAAGAGCAACACTAGCTTTTAGATTATCCTTATAGAGATTGTCCCATGGCTTCCAGCAATCAATGTTTTCGGTCAGAGACCAGATAGCGATTGCTGTAGCTTCCTTGGCTAAAACAGGATTTCCTGCAACAACGGTAACAGATTAGAACTTTATTTGGAGAAGAGAGGGAAGCAGAAAACTCAAGGATTCAAAAGGTTTGGTTTGTTACCAATACATTCTCCAGCTAATTTCAAAGAAAAAGTGAATATCTGTTGACTGACTTGTTTCATTGTCTTGCTTCCTGGTGCACCAGCAAGAGTATCACTCGGTGATGGTGATAGTTTGAGGGAATGATCTTTCCATTTGTCTACCAGCTTTTTAAGAAGAGCAACACTAGCTTCAAGATTATCCTCATAGAGATTGTCCCAGAGCTTCCAGCAATCAACGTTTTCGGTCAGAGACCAGATAGAGATTGTTGTAGCTTCCTTGGCTAAAACAGGATTTCCTGCAGCAACGGTAACAGATTAGAACACTATTTGGAGAAGAGAGAGGGGAGCAGAAAACTCAAGGATTCAAGGTTTGGTTTGTTACTAATACCTTCTCCAGCTAACCTCAAAGAAAAAGTGAATATCTGTTGAATGACTTGTTTCATTGCCTCACTTTCTGGTGCACCGGCAAGTGCCACTTCCTTCAACAAGGGATAAATTGCCTCAAACCTCCTTGTAGTCTGTGTGCATACAGAGACCACACTTGTGATCAACATCGACAAATGCATAAAGATTTTGTTTTTTTTAAATTCCAGTACTACTACTTTCCGTTACTCTTGCGGATGAAGCAGGGAATGAAAGGCGCAGCAAGATCTCAAATGAAGGAGGTGGAATCAGTCGCTGTCCCACCCAAACAGGAGCATTTACAAGTCTGGTCCGAGCCTCTGGTTTCGACAAAATTCTGACAAGAAAATTGCATGAACAAGATCAGATGATTGTAAACATAGCAAAGGAGATCACAAGAAAACTTTCGACTCACTTCTCAACCAACTTCAGGATGAGATCCCATGACTGAGGGTTGCTAGTCATACCGACTAGTGGTAACAAGTTATGCGCCCATGAATACACGCCTAGAGATAAATTATCTTGGGAGGCCTGTCCACATTTCCACAGTTTGATAACTTTCAGAATACAGATCACAGAAAACACAAATTTCGACACTCTTGGTTCTAGTTCACATAAGGGATCACACGAACCTGAGCTATCATCCAAACTGTAATTGGAACCATGCCCTGTCCTTGATACCGACGCTTCTTCCTCAGAGAGGGCAATATCCTAGTCAAAACACGAGGTTTGCTACGCACTACCATTGCTAATGCAACAAATATTGCCACCTAATCGTAAAACAAACACAACATAATGGAGTTAGTCAAACAAAGGTAACTGGATACACCATTCAATCACACAGACATAGGTGAAAGCATAGATGAGGATTTCAATTCGAGAAAGGTTTTCCAAAATTACATTAGATTTGTCAGGACGTTTTTCACCCTCCTTCCAACCGTTGGGACCCTTATACACATCATTGAGAATATAACGAAACGCCCACAATACAAAGCCACAAAGTAGATGATCTGGAAATTGTTGGTTGATCCAATCGACCAATGTTTTGTAGACAGGTTCAGGAATATGAGATAACGGAACCTGTTTATAAAAAGATAACCATCAGCTTCACGAATCTAACCTAGACTTTTGATTCTCACAAAAAAACGTAAAAGAAATAGCTCACATCGATCACATCGAACAACTTGGACAAAACAGACACCTTGAACATCTCCTGCCATAGACATGATACTCCGGAAAGTGCACTCCCAAAGTAATCGAGAAATCCCATTAGCCGAAGCACCGGCGAAGTCGGATTCGATTCCTATTTACAAAAAAAATTGAATTTTTGATTTGTGGGTTATCGATTTAAATCAGAATTTAACATCGCATGCACTTACCGTTACTTCGACAAGGAAAGCCGCAAGATGTGAAGGATCAATCTTTGACGCAGCTTTGGGAAAAGCAACTTTCGGCTTTTTAGTTTCCTCCACCTTCAGATTCTCATTCCTGGCCGCGAACTCGTCGTCACTATCATCGAAATCATACCCCTCGTCACCGTAACCTTTGGATTGGCGTTTAAATCTCGCCGAACCGGCACCGTCATCCTCCACATCAGCAGCTTGCTCCTCGAGTGAACGGATGACCTTATCCCCGTTAGCTAGGTTTCCATTTGCCGCCTGATCCGCCAGTTTTTGCTTCCGATTGCGCTTTCGGTACACGACTTTCTTCCATCCACGGTCGTCGACGTGGGAGTTACACTTAGAAGTCTCAAAGCCATTGAACTCCACAGATTCGATCTGATCCATTAGCTTTTCTAAAGTATCTCGCTTCGTTTCCCTTATTTCTCGATAATTCTCTCTCCGGCGTGAAAAACAGAGACCAAAGTAGACGACGAGATTTTGCCGGGATGGGAAGAAGGGTTATATCACTAGGGTAATCTCCATCTTTTTATGATTCTTTATCTATTTAAAAGGAATTATAGTTACCAAATTATACATAAAAACCATAAAATATAAAAAGTTTTGGGTGAATTTAGTAAATATACGTAGTTGACAAAAATATTTAGGGAGAGTTCTTCCATTTTAATGGATTTGGAATGGAAATCCAAACCAAATTCAATGTTATTGGTTTTATGATTTTGAAATCTATATTCAAATCTTGTGTTATTGGTTTTATGATTTTAAAATCCATGTTAAAATCAAGTTATTCAATAGTAAAGATTTGCATAAAGATTTGATTTTAATTTGGATTTAAATGGATTTACAAGTGTTTTTAAGAGTAAAATACAAATGAGCAAATATCGAGTGAAACTTTGTTATTTGGTTGGATTTGGATTTTACAAGTGTTTTTTCGGTTTCAAGATGAAACCCGAAACAAGAAAAATCAACATTAACGGAAAAAACCCAGCTGAAACAAGCACATTACCATATATAAAGAAATTGTCGACCAAATCAAAAACGTTCATATCTCATATCACCAATTATGTTGCATGGTCAAACAATTTAATATTTTAATATAAAAATCATTAATTTTACATGCTAAAAAAATCTTCTTTATTTAGTTTTGTGCATACATATTTGATATTTTTGAATTTTAGTCAATTTTTCTTCACACTTCTGGCCACCAATTCTTTTGTTATCTTGCACTCGTTCGCTTTCCGACACATATCTCTTTTCACTTTCTCTTGACTCACATATAAGAGACTGAAAAGTGGATTGATTCAATTCATTGTAGAAATATTTTCTCATTTTCATCTTCATACACTATGTTTTAATTTCTCTTATCAGTTTAATAACAAATTGTGTTAATATAGCAATAATTCTGCCAACTAGATGACTTAACATCAAATTCTATATAAACAAATTCCTGAAATATAGGCAACATACAAAAAAAAACACAAGACATAACATTACACACACACAAAAAAAAGCACTATTGTGGTCATCGTTATGACGAGGAAGAAGCTAAACCTAGCTTACATCACCAATGATTCAACGAGGAAAGCAACATTCAATAAGAGAAAGAAAGCGTTTGTTAAAAAAATCCACGAGCTCTCCGTTCTATGCGGTATTGAGACAGGTTTTGTAAAACAGATAAAACCCAACTCTAGAAACCCCTTTTGGATTCAAAGAGAGGAGAAAACAAGATTAGAAGGTGATCTTAGATGAAGAATGATCACCTTGAAGAACTTGATTTCCAAACAAGATCTACAGATAAAACGGCAGTGAAAATTTGGAATTTTTTCTGTCGACCGTTAAATTAATTAAATACATTTATTATAGAAACGAATGAAACTAAATGCTTCACATAAATGTATAATCAAACACAAATTAGAAATTAAAACATGCACATAGCACATAGCACAAACAATATATCATGATTGGTGACATGTTCTGCTCGAATCAGATGTTTAAATAGATGACAAGCAATAAATGAAAATTAATAACATAATTCTAAAAATGATGATACTAAAATTAAAATGAATTAATTAGCTAGACCAGCGGTGAACGTGACACCTGTTGCTGGAAGCCATCTCCGACCGTCAATGAACGATCCAACGGTGAAAGACAGGGCCGTCCGTTTGTCCATGATATGATAACCGGGCCATTTAACCCGACCCGATGACCGCCAACCCGGCCCAACATTATTGTATTCGCCATACCACAATGTCTTCAAAGCAAAGTTACCAAACCACTCAAGCCAACCTCTGGGCTGGACCAGCTGGCTCATGTAAGTGTTCATGTAAACCGTTCTTGAGAAAAGTTTCCACGGCCGCCCAAGATAAGTAGGCTGCGTGGCCAACACGTAACTGTTCATGATTACAAACCCTGTGTTCTGGTTAGGGCTTTTTCTCCCTTGCGCAGTTATTGTTACCTTCTGGAGCGGTAACGGAACCCGGGTATAGATTTTACAGTTTTGTAAAACCGCAGCGCCGTTTCCGAATATGAAATCGATTGTACCATAAATTTCACATTCTCTATAGAACTGACGAAGGGAATGGGAGTAGAGAGTGTCTTGGTAACCTTCCATGCTACATCGGAAAAAGGCGGATTGGTCAGAATCGACCCTCAGTGCGACAGCTTGACGGTTATGCGGCCCGGCTGTGTTTCTGAAAGTTATGTCCCTTGCTATGAATCCTCTTCCGGAAACAGCTGATCAAAACCAAATTAAGGGTTAAAATAATTAATTAGATATAAACAACCAAAATTATTGAATAAGCAGTTACTTGTAGCACACGAAAGGGATAAATTATAAGAAAAGATTGTAAAAAGCTTGAAAGTTTTCAGTTTGCAGAAAGCAAAAGAATATTTGTTTAGTTCTGATTTTCCCAAATACTACTAATAAACAAAATTTGACCAAACCCAAAAAGAGAGAAAAGAACAAAAAGGTAATAAAAAGATTAATCAATCAATTAATTGGATGTAATAGATATTTGTAGCACAAGAAAGGAATGAATTATAAGAAAAACACTATAAAGCTTGAAAGCCTGCGGATTGCAGAAAGCATCTATGCTTTTTCAGACACACTAAGGGCATGATTAACGGAGAGACCCCTCATGGGGTTCCGAGGTAATTTTTTATTATTATGTAATTTTTTTTGTTTTTGAATTATTTGCTAGATCAATTTTTTAAAGAATCTGTGAGATCTCGAGGGAGGAGACGACGGCGGTGAGATCTCGAGGGAGGAGACGGCGGCGATGACTAGAGGGAGGAGACGCCGGCGATGACTAGAGGGAAGAGACGGCGGCGATGACTAGAGGGACGAGACGGAGGAGCGAAGGGAGGAGAGAGAGATCTCGGCGTGGGAGAGAAAAGAGAGCCGGGAGAGCAATTCAGGGTGGCGAGAGCTGCGAGTCGAGGAGGTGGATGGCTTGGTGGAGGAGCTCGGCTGTGGAAGCAGGAGATCCAGAGGCCAGTGCGGCGGAGGAGTGCGGCGGAGGAGTGCGGCGGAGGAAGAAGAAAGAAGAAAAGAAAAGAAAAATTCCTTCTAACCTATCATAAATCGACACGTCACTTTAACATACCGTCTCTTATTGTTCTTAATTAGTATACGTTTTTTAACGTCTCTTAAATTTTATTATTATTTTAATCAAAAAAAACGGTAAGAACTCCTCTTAGAGACGCAGTTAATCATGCTCTAATAAACAAAATTTGACAAAAACCAAAAAGTGAGAAAAGTACAAAAAGGTTAATCATCAATTAATAAACTAATAATTTAATTAAACAATACATTAAATTATTACTACTAACCAACGGTTGCAGTTCGGAAAGTTGTAAGACCCTGCAAGAAATTCCGATCACCGGTAATGATCGTCTGGCCAATACCGTCACCGACAAGCATTATGTTCGTCTTCTTCTTCTTTAAATCAATATTCTCTTTATACAAACCTTTCTTCACGTATATAACATATCTCTTTGTGCTATGATTAGGAGCCTCGTTGATGGCCTCATTAATCGTCCGATACTTCCCTTTTCCATCCAGCGCCACGACCGTGTCTGGGTGCATAGCGCCGGGGTCGAGCCGCATCATGAGGCTCTCGTCGGTCTCTGGAAGCCACTCAGGGCTAGCGTTAAAGCTGTCGTTCCTAGATGCCTTGAAAGGCAAGGCATTGAGCTGCGTGTACATGTCTAGGACATTGCTCACGAGCTGAGTGACTTGTTTTAAGCTACCTTTGATCAGTTCCTCGTACTTTCTCTCTGTTCCTTCAAACCCTTCTAGACACGTGTCTTGGTTACTCATCGCCGCGCTTAGCCATGTCTTAAGGTTGCCTCCTGCAGCAGCAGCGTCGTGAGAGCCACCGTCAATTCCTCCTCCTCCTCCATGGAGTTTGTTCATCTCCAGCATCGACCATGCTAGCTCCGTCACCGAGAAGCCTACAAGCTCCTTGCAATCCTCTATTGCAATTTGTTCACGGGAACGGAAAGATAACGTCGTGACCGTTGGGATTCCTTCCATTGCCAACTTGGCTTTGTCGTGGGCCTCCTTTACCGCAGCACTTAAAACCGAGTGTGGGTTTAACCCGTGCCCCGATTTCTTGATGTGCGTCCGAATGTTAGAGACGCACAACTCGTGGGCATCGATAAATTGGCACGCTTTGGCGACCAAGGACTGAAAGTTTTCTTCTTTGTAGGGCTTGAAGATTGTGGTTTCGGAGGAAAAGGTTTGAACGAACATAAGCATTATAGGTAAGAGAAGAGCGGTGATGCCCATTTTGTGATAATCGTTTTTGGGCTTGGGGTTTGGGTTAGCAAAAGAAATTAAGAAGAGAGGAAAGAGTGTAGCCATATATATAGAAAAAATCTTGGGAGGTTTAGGTATTGATTGTTGGTAAAGAAATGTTCTTTGCCTCTTTGGGAACTGTAGGAACAAATTCAACTTTAATTTTTTACCTTCTTTTGTTACTCTTTTCTCAAGCCAAAGTTATTCCTTCTCCATTTGGCCAAAGCTCTCTTTTTTATGCTCTATAAAACTATATTTCTAGGAGACTTTTGCACACCCGGTTCGAATGAAAACCAATGCCATCTTATTAAACCGAAAGAATGATAAACGACCGAAATATTAACCGATTGGTTCATCTAAGCGGATAAATAAACCGAGATGTTCCGGTTTGTACCGCTGCGTTTCTTCCCTCCCATTTGTCATCATCTTATCTTCTGGAAATACTGGTAAAGTGAGCAATCCGTTAATCCCTAGAGAAATTGTAATCGTCGCGCTGAAATTCTTCAGCTTCCGCCATCAATGGCACTATCCCAGATCGTGAATCCCATCATACATCCGTCTCCCAAAATTTCACGGCGATTCACGGCGATATCGCCATTTAAAACCCTAACCCTCCAAATTTCCCGCCACCCACCACACGCACTATCGCGCAGACTCTTCCTTCCTTCTGTCTCCTCAATTTGGGATGCCATAACCGGCGGCGGAGATTCAAACCCCCGTGAGGCCATCGCAGCGGTTCGAAGCGGAATGCAGCTTTTCAGAAAGGTGAAACTGGAAAGAAAAACAAAAATCCGACTTAACAGAATTGTTCTAACAAAGAAACCCTTTTTAATTTTGAATCTTTAAATAAGACATAATATTCGAAATGTTTTGTGAAAGGGTGATGTTTCTGGATCGGTGACAGAGTTCGATAGAGCTATTGTGTTGGATCCCCGGCAAAAGGCATGTAGGTTTTTTGTGCTCTGTCTTTATCTTACAACTTCATTTCTCTGGAAAAGCTTGAAAATTGAATCAAATCTTTAGAACTTATGCTTCATGGGGAACACTAACGTTTGCTTTGGTGACAGATCTGTGGCAACGCGGGCTTTCTCTTTACTACCTGGATAGGTACTAGCTGCTTACTCATTGTCTTTCTCTCATGTTACGGATTTGGAAGTGTAGAAGAAATTGACTCCTTCTGTTTTAGTTTTTGGTCTCTTTCTATTGTATGAAGCAATGAAATATATATCCTGCATATAACCAACAGGTTTGAAGAAGGTGCAGAGCAGTTCCGGTTAGATGTTTCCCAAAACCCAAATGACACAGAGGAGTCGATCTGGTGCTTTCTCTGCGAGGCTCGGCTCCACGGTATTGATGTTGCACGCAAACAGTTTCTTGAGGTTTGTTTGTTTTTCCCTTATCCTAAACCTTATTATTCCCTGATCAGCAGGATATGAGAATCTAGAAACAATTGTTTGTAGGTTGGTAGAGATTCTCGGCCTGTGATGCGGGAAGCTTATAACCTATTCAAGAACGGTGGTGACCCTGAAAAGGTTTTTGAGACAGGTTTCTTGATAATTGATGTTATGTTTTTCTTCCAACTAACTGTCTTAATGTTCTGGTTTTGAAAACACAGTTAGTTAATGACTTCTCGAGCGGTCAAGCAAGTGAATACTTCTACGCTTCACTGTATGCAGGGCTATACTATGAAGCTGAGGTATGCTCTTGATCTTGAAATTCTCCAACACGATCTTCGTTGACATCTATTGTTCTTGAAGATCAAACAGTCCTCAAGTAATATTGTCTGATTCTCGTTGTAGGGTAAATCAGAAAGCGCAAAGTTTCATATCACCACAGCTTGTGGATCTCCATATGGGCAGAGGTTTGACTCCCTATAGAACACTTAGAGCAATCAAAATGAAGAGATGCTATGGTTTAGTGTTTTTGATGCTTTTGCATCCCAAATGTATTTCAGGTCTGATGATTACATGGCTTCACTTGCGAAAGTTCACTGCCTTTGTAGAAACTGGAGCTCCGGTTTTGTTTGAACCGGTTCGAGGTGTTTTGGAGCCTTACATTTATAACTTTTCAAGGCCCAGCTTCTAAAATATTAGCCCAATTAAAAGTTGGACCTCCGTTTGCAATTTCCGTCCTTTATTTTTAGAACTTCAAGAAGCAAAGTAAATTACTAATTTACTAAGCGCCTAGAGAATGTTTGGTATTACTATTATTATCCCTTGTTTATTTTTTTATCATCGCTTGATATTTATCCCTTGCATAAAGTGTAATAAAACGTGTTGACCAAAAAAAAAAAGTGTAATAAAACGTAAGGATGTTCGATATGGTCTTCGGTTTAGTACATATAAAATTCAGATTTTTGTCACAATGTATCTCACAAAAAAAAAAAATGAAAATGATTTTAAGTTTTAAGCCGGTTTTGGCTTTATAGTTTAAAATAATTCAACGGGGACTAAAACTAATGATTTATTTGTATAACTATATTGAAAACTGTGCCGTTTTGGAAAATCATTCACATACGTATTTGTATAACTATGTTGAAGTTTTCTTACCAATTATCATTCTATGTTTTATTTTATTTTGTTAAAATAAAGTTTCTATGTTGTATATACATGTTTTATACTGGTTGATCCTTTGATAGTCTATCTAACGTCTATGAACGTTATATTAATTTTTGTTTGATAAAGAACGTTATATTAATTTTGTTTACGTATTGCTTTAGATGAGCGATAGATAATTGATGTAAAAAAAAAAAGATAGAATGATAACTTTCAGGAGAATATCTAAAAATTACTATTCCGGTTAATCGTTTAAACTTTTGTAAATACGAATTACGTCGTAGGTAGAGAGATCAACTAATAAAACTATATTATGCGTATACGGGCTATACGCTGAAGTTAATAAGAGTTTGTATTTTCTATGAAGGATTAAATAATAGCTTAAAATAGTCAGCGAAGGAAAATTCTAATCATGTATATTGTATACTAGTATTTTGTTTGTCAGTATTAATCAAAGGAGGCACTAATCATTTTTGTCTAACCCCATAATAAGTATTTATTGGGGAATATTCTGATCCGGTAAAGCACCAAAAAATAGGGATATTCTTGTCGTTTGATGCTTGCATGGCATATACCTCGCATCATCAACCCTGGTGTCGGCAAAAGACCAAATTGTCCCGCGAGTGGATGTAAAAGCTAACATCACCGGAAATCCAGTTAGATTTTTACCGACCAACATACGTCTCAATTGTTCATTTTACCATTTAATGTGGATGCGCTAATCATAAAACAATGCATGACGTCTTATATAGTGACCATTTTTTTTGTGTGTGTGAAGAAAACCATTCTTTTCGTGTCCTTTGCATCTTTTAACATCCAAATGATATGTAAACACACTAAAGACATCAAAACCACTATAAACTATCATAAGAGTCTAAGACTTAGGACATTCAAAGATTCATTCGCAAAACCTAAACACATAATGGTTGGTCACATGGGCGGATCTAGATAACACAGGATAAGAGCAGCTGCCACCAGTAAAATATACAAATAAATTTGTTTACATAAGATTCATTAAAGATTTTATAGCCTAGTTAGCTCAATGACTCATTTTGCACCCAATGAAACGTGGTTCAAATCCTTCCACTAAAAAAAATCCCTAAATTCGCCACTGGTTGGTCACAGATGTAAGAGAAACAACACCAAATACAACAAGTCTAGTTCAGAACTTCACATCTCAGGCCCAACTAGAAGAGAATCCAGCCCAATCCCAACTAGAAGAGAATCCATCCCAATTGCATAAAACGTTGATAAGAAAGGGTTCATACAAGGATGCTTTATGTGGAGGAATAAGGGTACAGGTGGCAACACCAGATTGAGAAATCTAGATCTAAAAGGGAGATCCAAAAAGGGTTGACATGGTTCAATATAAAAGTAGTATCGATGTTCACGTTTGTTGGATTTTTATGGGAGTGCTTAATGAAAATGTTTCTAAGTGAATCTTCTGTTCTTCGTTTACGGTTCTAGAAACGATCTCCTAGTCTCTGCTTTTATTTCTTTGACATGGTATCAGAGCTCTCTAAGGGAGTGTCCGATATGTTTCCGTTTCCAAGTCATATCAATGTGTTCAGTTTTGTC
>PKML01008918.1:0-20777 GCA_002933935.1 Eutrema yunnanense | reverse complement strand
TAAACTCGACAAAGAGAAGAGAGAAAATAAGATTGATAATTGTTGTTGAAATGAGATTACAAAGAAGAGTTTATATAGAAAAGAGATGTGAGGAAAAAGAGAATGTCAAAGGCAATTAAGCCTTCTCGAAAATGAAAGAAACAAATTACAAGACATTTGACCAAGGACTAAAAATAAAGGAAGGTTGAATGTCTTTTGGAATTCCCACCGAAAATTCCCTCGGAAAGAATCCCTCGGAAAAGTCCCTCGGGAAGGATCCCTCGGCAACGAATCCCTCGGAAATAAATCCCTCGGAAAATTTCCCCGCGGAGTTTTCCCTCGGAACGACCGTTAGCGGAGTAAGCCGGTTGCCTCGTTAAAACCTCTTACGGAAAACCCATTGGGACAAAACCGTAACAGGAAAAAGAGTACAACGCAACTTACTCAACGATCGCCCTCAAGAAGAACTCGAAGATAGAGTGGTGACGACGGGATGCGTAAGCTGATCCTCCTCGATCCGAATTTCGCCAAGTAAGCCCCGAACTGCTTCCGCCAATTATTTTGCCTTTGCGCGGGTGATTGCTCCTTCCGGAATGCTGAATGCCTCGTCTTGTTCCTCGATAGGAACCTCCATGTCCGGAATCATATCACCCACGCTCTATCATCCTTGTTCTCGAATCCCTCAAGCATCGCAGCCACCGCCTCGTTTCAAATCGTTCATTATCGATTGGGCCTAAGGATTTTCGAGTTCATCACTCACGCCTTAGCATCTTTCTTTGTGGATTCTTTGAAGTCAAGGATTATCCAACCTCCACCGTACCTAGAGCAAGCCGGTCCTTAGGCGAATCGTGTCAAGTGGTATCAGAGCCACTTGCTCCAAAATCGGTGAGATCTATCCTTTTAAACTGTTTATCTTCTTTGCAAATTTCTGGGTTTAAAATTTTTCGTTTTTCTGTTTGTTTCGATTTTTATGAATTCAAAAACTTATCAAAAAAATCAAAAAAAAATATATCTAAGTAGATCTGTGTCTTAACTTAATTGTCATAACTTTTAAAATTCAAAAAAAAAAAAAAGAATTTCGTTTTGAGTTTTTTCGGAAACACCTGTTTTTGTGGTTATTTGGGAAAAATCTGAACTTTTGCATACACTCACTTGTGTTGTTTGATTCTGTGCGAGGTACAAATATGTCGGAAGAAAGTGAATCAGCTTCATCACAATCTAGGAGAGAACGAGAGGCAGCCATGAATCACAAAGTCGATGGCATGAACCAAAAATTCGATGGCATCAAACAACTACTCCACGAGATGAGAGACAGTATGGCCGCACTTGAGGTCCGGACACCGAGAAGGCAAGCGAGACATCAAAAAGAAGAACTCAGCTACAAATTTGGATTGCTCAAAAGGAGAGACAAGGAAACGACCGATCGATCCTCTCGTCCAAAATCCAGAAACTACTTGCAACGCTTAAGGGATGAGCAAAAGCATAGAATTTCCACTGAGGGATATCATATTCATCGACCAAGTGACCATTCCCGACGTGCTGGTCGAGCCCCTCAGTCCTTATTCGATCCAAACGAAACTCAAGAGACGAATCAAGAAGTAACTAAGATAAGTGTTGATCCATCTCAAATAATTTCTGAAAATTTTGATTCCAGTATCATACACTTGTCTTTGCCAAAGAGAATTGATGCAGGTTCAAAGGAGAAGCTTGAAGAGTTGCTGGCCAAGGAATATCTCATCACGGTTAAAGATTTTGATTCCGCACCTATTTATGACGACTATGACGAGGAAGAAGAGCTTGAAACCGCGCCAATCTTTGACGAGTATAAGGAACATGCGGTTGATGGAGAGCTACTTGTAGCTAGGCGTGATCTTCTTTCTCAAGAGCAAAGGAAGGAAGAAAGCACTCACTTTGAGGACGCAACTTCAGAAAACAAAAAGATTGATCGTTCCTTAGTTCCCGAGCACGAAAATTACTTGCAACAAATGAGGGAACGCCTAAAACTTCGAATCTCTACTGAGGGAGATGATTTTCATCAACCAAGTGAACCTTGTGGAGGTTCTGGTCGAGGCAGAAATCAATTCGGACATATGGATTTTATACTTCCTTCACAAATCCTCTCGGATGGCCTTATCGTCGAAATAAAGCATGCCGAGCTAAATGACAGATTCTCTTCCATTGGAGGTAAGTTTTCTCAACCATTTACATATTTTAAAACTTATGATCGTGGTGTTTTGTTGTTAGGATATACAGGTTCTATCTTGCTTCACAAATCACTTCTCGGATCCAAAGGAGATCAATTCGGACAAGGAGAAGGAACGGGAGCTGAGGGACTACTGAAACTTGTGAACAATAAACATTCTGACTTTGAAGACTCTAGGAAACCTGAGCAACTTCAGATCCCAGCACATATCGTGTGCAAGACCTACAAGAAATGCTTGCAAGGAGCAACCGTTGAGACAATTCCTTGTTGCATCCGAAAAGGTAAGGAAATTGTTGTGCCTAATACAACGATTCAAATGTATGTATTTCTTTTTGTCTCTGAATCTAAATTGCTGGAATATGAACACATCCAAGAACTTTATTTGTCAAGTATTGATTTTAAAGATGTGATTCATTATTTTGTGAAATTCGAGCATAAAAAGATCTTTAGGCATGGAGGATTTCTTTTTGATAAAACGTGTGAACCAAAAATAAATGTTGTGCTTATGGATCTTGATAGAATCTCTAGGAGAACACAATGCATTTCATATGATTTGAGATCATTCATTAAGATGTTTGACGTGATCTACATTCTAATCTATAATCAACTCTTTGATGATCTAAATAATAAACTGTTTGATGAAATAGAGAAGTATGCCTTTTGTGTGTTTGATGTTGTGTTTCAAGTAATTGTGGTGAAAGCACATGTTATACATGATAAAGAGCTGAATTTTCATGCACCAAAAACGTGGCTTTACCATGAGTGGCTCAAGAAAATTGTTGTTCTTGAACCAATGGAGCGTTTGCAAAACAAACAGCATCACGTGCAAGCAAACATTAAGGTGAATTCTTATGACATCAAAAGAGGTAAGGAAATTATTGTTGCCGATACAATAATTCAAAGGTATGATTTACTCTCTACTCTCAATGATAACTTGCTAGATGTATTTCAGTATTGTGAGAGATTTTTCTTTGGGAAGTTCTTTAAGCAAAAAGGTTTTCTATTTGATGAGAACAAATTGTCTGAGCGTAATTATGCTTTGAAAAATTCTGTGTTGATTGATAAAATCTCTAAAAATGCTAGTGCTTCACAACTCGTTGAATCTTTCTTTAGGGAAATTATTTACTTTGATAGCACTCTGAATTTTAATAAAAACTTAGATGATCATGCTGAGCCTTTGAAATTTATTTTGGATGATCTAAGTAATGAAATGTGTGCTAGTCGTAATGAGTATGTCTTTTGCACCTATAATCTTTTGTTTCGAGTCTTTGAAAGTGCACAGGATATACAAGAAGAGAGCAATGTGAACGTTGAGCATGGATATCAGTTTTGGATTCGTATGAAAGAGAAACATTTTTCAACCCAAGAGGAGTCCAAACCAACGCTAAGAAGAGATTGTCAACCCCGAGTCATAGAACATACCAATGCCTACAAGATATGTTTCCAAGGTGAGCTTATTCTGATTTACTTCAATAGTTCTAACTTAGCTTTGTTCTTGACAGATTTGAGGACAAATCCTTTTCAACTGGGGGAGGATGATATGATCCTGGAAAGCATCAAGGAGGAACAGCTTGAACCAGAACTTCATCCAACATGCCACACAAACCGCATAGGAGTCAACAAGGACATATGTGCCTTTCTTGGAGCATACGGAATCAACCACGAAGATTCAAAGCATGAGACCACTTGGAAAACATTCTCAGCTCACCCAAAGCACACTACGAATTGGAATCAGTCCATTTGGAGCTCAAACGAAGGAGTTATTGAATTTACAAATCGGGTGATTCCCAGCTTACCCGATTTGGACATACCAGCCTTAATTGGAGGTTTCCAGGAACACCAGGACGAGTTAAGCTACGAATCAAATTGTTCTATAATCTTGATCCATCAGAGGCTCACGGCGAAGTGGAATCAAGTCAAGACCAGTTTTCATTTGGAAGATATGCAATTTCTAAGTCAACGGATCCTCGACTTGCTTCATTTGGAGGCTTCAATTTCTCAACGGATCTATTCTCAAAGCTGTTGCGATTTGGACATCTTTTATGTCATTCAGGATGTTCCAAAGAAGCTCACTTATTACCTCAAACCGTCAAGGTACAAGAAGGCCCAAAGAAATCACTAAATGGGTATGTGAATCATTTTGTGCTCTTTTTCCCTTATCCAAGTTTTGTCCCAATGGGTTTTCTTGGAAAGGTTTTTAATGAGGCAAATGATTCACATTGTTACTGGCCCATTTTGTGATCTTTCTCAAGCCCAGCAACATCTACAATTTCGACCATGGAAGATCAAGAGACATATTTTCAAATTCAAACTTGTTTAATTATTGCTGTAATTTTCGAGGTGGTCTTCTCTCATTTTCGAGATTGACCATTGACTCTCTCTTTAATTTTTTCTCTTTATATTTTCCTTGTAAGGCAGCCACGAAATTAATCAATCTTTTATCAAATATTTTCTGAGTTTTCAACTCTTGTTCTTCGATTTCTTTGATGGTTAGTCATTGAAATTCTTTTCGGTTTATCGAGTGTCTTCCGCAACACTTCGACGCAACCTTCGATCTGTTATTTGTTCGATTCTTCTCGTAATAAGGGGCATAGAGATTTTTGGGATTCATCTCCCACACTCTATCATCCTTGTTCTCGAATCCCTCAAGCATCGCAGCCACCGCCTCGTTTCAAATCGTTCATTATCGATTGGGCCTAAGGATTTTCGAGTTCATCACTCACGCCTTAGCATCTTTCTTTGTGGATTTTTTGAAGTCAAGGATTATCCAACCTCCACCGTACCTGGAGCAAGCCGGTCCTTAGGCGAATCGTGTCAAAACGGAGCAAGCCGAACAAAAGACTCGACCAGACGATCAAATCTCTACTGGGTCAGGTAAGTTTCCTCAACCAAACACTCATTTTAAGACTAATGGTCATGGTGTTTTCTTGTTTGGTCACACAGATTTCAAGTTACTTCACAACACCCAACTCGGACACGGGGAAAATCGAAACATCCGAGGCGAAATGGTGAAAGATGTCTATTCTGTTTTGACGAATCCTAGAAAGTATATACTGTTTTCAACATCAGCACGGATCAACCCCAACACATCCAAGACCAATCCCCAAGGTAAGCATAATCCGACTTTGAACCTCAAATTTACTAACTTAGCTCGTTTTCGTGTAGGTTCTTCGGATTTGAGGTCAAATCCTTTTGAAGAGAGAGGGGATGATATGATCCTGGATGAGCAGGTTGAACCAGATGCTAAGGGAACCGAGGGATTCGAGGGATTCGAGGGATCCGAGGGATTCTTTACCGAGGGATACGAGGGATTCGAGGGATCCGAGGGATTCTTTACCGAGGGATCCGAGGGATTTTTTGCCGAGGGACATCCGAATGGGGGAAAATCAATATGTTACTCGAAGATAGGCGCTAAGGCCAAAAGATTCAAATTGGTCTTAGGGAGGTTGTACCATCAAGGGTACTTGGGTCAGGACGTAGAAGATGCATTCAAACCTCACCGGTATTGAAATCAGGCCCAAGTAGATCGACCATTGGCTCAAGTGATTTATTTGTGCTCTTTTCCTTCGTTTCGGTTTTGTCCCAATGGGTTTTCCGAAGCAAGGTTTTTAGCGAGGCAAATATTTCACTTCCAATAAAACCCAATGTGTTGACCTAAGCCCATGAAGCCCACGAAAATCACAAGTCAAAAGTCAACAAAATATCAAGAATCCAAAGGGGCATTTTCGCATGGAAGGACAAGGGGCATTCAAACTTTGTTTTAATTTTAGTCAAGTCTTTATTCAAACTTTGTCTTTATTTTCTGTAATTTTCGAGGTGGTTAATTGCTGTGCATGCGACCCCTCTTATTTTCCTATATAATCTCTTTGTAATCTCATTATCGAAATCATCTAGTATTTGAATCAAAAATCTCTTTTCTCTCTAGATCAAAAATCTCGGTTGTGAGTCATATCAATCGAAAACCTTTGTTTATTTTTGGTGAGTCATATCCGAAAATAGCAAAGAGGAATATCAAGGGTTTTCCGCACCCCTTGTGAGACCATTCGATCCACACACTTTGAAGCAATTATGTTGCTTGCAAAGCCTATCCCATTCTTACCCAAACCGTCGAGTGTGCGATCTAGGGGATTCGTAATACTAGGCCACGTCCGGGCCTGAACAACTCTCGGCAACCAGAACAGGTTGTAAAGCTTTAGGCTGGAAGCCGAGGGGAAAGGGGGACGGGGAATGACCTTCGGGCCGATCTAGCTGACGGTGATGTGATGTTGCCTTTGGCTAGGTCATCTCGGCGATTGTCCCTTAACCCGTAGCACCACCCGGGCTCGACTCTGCGGACGGATCAGAGCATGGTTCATGATCATGCTCATGGGTAAGAGTTTTCAAAATTTTCTGAGTCAAAAAGAGAGTCGCAAAACATCTTTAGGAATCTGGAAGTCCGACACTTTTAGGATTGTGAGATTTGAGAAAAATCTAGGACTTACCCGATTTGTCAAGTACATTGCAGGATGTCGAGTAGTTCGGGAAGGCATGAACGAGGTTCTGAGGGGATGGCTGTTTCAGAGGGGACGCATGTTAACCGTTATCCGACACGTTATGGATCGGTGGAAACCAACTCATGGGATGATATGATTCACGTTTCTAGTATGGACTCGTTGGATGATATCTATTTGATCAGTTCGGACTCATCGTTCGAATATGATCCTGAGATGGCGGGAGAAGGAATATCTGCAGAAGTCTTAAGCAACTCAGACGTACTCGACTGGCTAGGTATGGACATAGAGTCCATTCCCCAAGGGCCAGAAGGAGAAGGAGGAAGAGCCACAGAGATAACTCAACAAGTTGAATACGTCCCGGAGCAAACAACGTATTCAGATGTGGAGATTTGGGAGCCACGAGCTCCAATTACCCAAGGAGTGTCGTCTGGCGACACCTTTATGATAAAAACCGCGGATCTGTCTCTCTCAGGAGGAGAACGAGACACATCAATGATCCCTATGCCGCATGTATACTCGCAGGATTGCCACTACCAGTTGCAACCGCCAGTGCCACGGACGGTGCAAGTGAGTGTCTCGGTAGTACGGCAAGTGCAAGCAGAGGAGATATCCTTGGAAGAAGGAAACCAAGGATACGACGCAGAGATGACCGTAGGAGAGTGGTTAGACCGCTACGGATTATCTGGCGAGGGGATGGAAGAAGGAGCAAGAAATCAAACCGAAGAAGGAAGAGGAAGTCAGGGTTTGCAAAACCCACAGATGGGGAGTGCAACAACGGAAGCTGAAACTATGGAGGAATCAATCACCTTGGCCCATGATGCAGTTCAAAAGATGGTCCGAAGGTATTTGAACCTCAAGCACAACGACCAACCGGAAGGATCGAGGGCGAATGACGTAGACGCTCAGGAAGAGTATCCGAGGACGACATACGAATATGCGGGACTCGCATACTCACTCGAAGAAGAAGACGAGGGAAACCTCGGAGGAGACGAAAGAGAGACGGCGTACCGAGAAAGGTAAAATTTGGACAGATTTCCTACTCAAGCTCTCAGAATGGGACGAAGGATCGGTATGAGAACCGAGGGCCCCACGGGGGTAATGGAACAATGTGGTCACTGTGGACGTACAACCCACATGACCTTGGAATGCCATAGCACGCCGATGGGACGACGGTTTCTGCCGCCCATAGGGCTGTGTTACTTGTGTGGATACAGTGGACACCCCGAAGAAATGGAAGAACCAATGCAACCTCTAGACTCGGATGCTTCCAACTCGGCGTCCAGCGGTGCAAGCAGGAGGGAGGCGACGGAAGGGTCGGGAAGATCAAACCTCTCAGAGTAAGGAAGGGTTCTTAGATAAGGATAGTATAGGCAGCAGGGAACCGTGCATCCTGTACATAGGTACAATAAAAGGTACGCATGGGTTCTAAACTTATCTTGTAAATAGTTAAGTTTTGTTTGTTGTGTGTTAGAACACGCACGCAGGGCGCCGGGTAGGCTAGGATCCTGTGTGTGTGTGTGATTGTGTGTAAGTGAACGGATAGTCGGGTAGACGAGGCCGTGTCGCTTGTGTTGTATAATGTGAAATTATATCAATAAAACGAGTGTTGTTTAAATCATGGATGGTTATATTATGCATATAATATGAATCAAGGATGATTGTTAAGGGATACTGAAAGTTGTGAGCATGGTCATCACTGCTTTAAGGATGCCCGAAGAAAAAACGGATGCCATGAAGGCATGTTTAAAAGCTTGAAAACCCTAAAAGAATTGGTAAGTGTATTGTGATTTTTCGCTTAAATGAGAACCAGAGTGGGGAAAACTATTTATAGTCAGAAGAGAGAAGCTTCAAATCGTCGAAAGGAATCAATGAACCAAGGAAAGACAAAGCTAGAAGATCAGAGAGATCGTTAAGAGAGGAACAATTGGATTAAAGGACAAGTCTATCTGTGATAAGATCTTCCCAAAGATCGGCACTCAGAAGTTGGTAAAAGGATAGGCTTGTCTCAAAGAAACCGTGAAGTCTCAATGAACAAGGATGTGGAACGAATGGTCGCACAGGAGATGCGGAAGGCTCCTGATATACCGGTGATCCCTTGGATATGACGTACCAAGACGGATCGGGGTGATTGTGGATATTACACACCAACAATCGAAAATGATCAATGGATATTACACACCATGATCGAAAGAAGAGAATCACTCTCAAAGGGTTTTTCCAAAAATATTGATTAAAAATCTGAGTCTCACAAATGAGGTTACATGAGTTTATAAAGAGAAAGAAATAAGAAGAAACAACAAACAACTACCAGCATTAAACATCTCGAAAATGAGCAAACATTAAGCTCCTTGTCGAATGACTTTTCAGCTTCCATGCGTAATCTTTACTCTTCTTTACGCCGATTTATATTTGTTGCTGGGCCTTAGTAAAGTTTTGACCAATTGGGCTTTATAACAACTAGGATCCACTTCACTTTTCTTGCAAAAGGTCTAGTCGTAAGTCTTCTTTTCCATGCGTATGACATTTTTGACTTCTCTTGGTCGAATTCTTCATGATGGGCTTTAATAGAAATATTCACGTTGGGCTTGTAAAAACATGATCAAATTTGTTGATCTTTTTGGATTAAACTTCAGTCTTCTTCAAGTAGCCCACGAACTGTTCGAGCAAGCTTGCTATGATCACATCATGCCCCTCCTCTTGAAAAAAAGATTTGTCCTCAAATCTGGTTTACGTACATCAAAAGGAATCTTTCTCTTTTTTTTGATTTTATTTTTTTTTAACAATGATAGATAAATTAAAACACAGAAAAAAAAATGATATGGAAGAAAAAAAAAGATGAAGAGATAGAAAAGAAAGAAGATGAAAATATAGAAAAGTGAAGAGATAAAAAGATGATTTTTTTTTTTTTTTGATTAGAAGATGAAGAGATAGAAAAGAAAGAAGATGAAAAGAAGGAAAATGAAAAGATAAGAAAAATATATAATGATAATACCGAACTTCAGAGTGTGCTCTGATACCACTTGGTAAGATCTTTCCAAAGATCAGCACTCAGAAGTTGGTAAAAGGATAGGCTTGTCTCAAAGAAACTGTGAAGTCTCAATGAACAAGGATGTGGAACGAATGGTCGCACAGGAGATGCGGAAGGCTCCTGATATACCGGTGATCCCTTGGATATGACACACCAAGACGGATCGGGGTGATTGTGGATATTACACACCAACAATCGAAAATGATCAATGGATATTACACACCATGATCGAAAGAAGAGAATCACTCTCAAAGGGTTTTTCCAAAAATATTGATTAAAAATCTGAGTCTCACAAATGAAGTTACATGAGTTTATAAAGAGAAAGAAATAAGAAGAAACAACAAACAACTACCAGCATTAAACATCTCGAAAATGAGCAAACATTAAGCTCCTTGTCGAATGACTTTTCAGCTTCCATGCGTAATCTTTACTCTTCTTTACGCCGATTTATATTTGTTGCTGGGCCTTAGTAAAGTTTTGACCAATTGGGCTTTATAACAACTAGGATCCACTTCACTTCTCTTGCAAAAGGTCTAGTCGTAAGTCTTCTTTTCCATGTGTATGACATTTTTGACTTCTCTTGGTCGAATTCTTCATGATGGGCTTTAATAGAAATATTCACGTTGGGCTTGTAAAAACGTGATCAAATTTGTTGATCTTTTTGGATTAAACTTCAGTCTTCTTCAAGTAGCCCACGAACTGTTCGAGCAAGCTTGCTATGATCACATCAATCTGTAGATCAAGATAGAAATTGATCAGAAAGAACGACGGTGGGCTAAGAGATCAGAGGATCAGATGAGCTAGAAGGAAATAGACTAAGGGAAGGTCTAGGAAGGAAGGACGTTGAACAACATCAAGATCAGAAAGGAAAGTAGAATAGGAAATTCTACGACACCATAACGTTGGAAAACGTTGGATCAAGGAGTAGTCACATCAAAGGAGGAAAACCAAAGGGGTTACCACAATGAGAAGAACGACGTGTCAAGAAGACAAGGACGTCAGGATGAAAAACCAAGAAGGAATGATTACCTTAGGAAAAAGGAAAGATCAAACTTGGCAGGATTTTGGAGTTTGAAGGATTGGAAAATCCGGACTTTCTTCAAGCAAGAAGAAGCAAGTATCTATCCTGAGGGATGAGATCAAGTTGGAGTAGACAAAATGATCTAGGTAAGATCATTACCCAGGAAGAAAGGAGAATGGAAAAACCCTAAAGCAAGGATAATTTTTCCAGAAGATGGACTATGACGGGCAATAGCCGGACTCAGGAGAGAGTCATATCCACATGAAGAACAATGGTGAACACCAGAAGGAAGCCATAACAAGTTCATGGAAGGAACATAAGACTTCAATATGACATCTAGGAGAGATGCTAGAGTCAAGGAAGGAAGGAAGGAAGAATTCGGGGCGAATTCTAATGAGTAGAAGAGGGTGTAATAACCCGTATAAGAGGATTGGTCGAGAAAATTTCAAGTTGAAATTTTGACCAAGAAGAAGAAGATTCTTCAAAGACTTAGTAAAAGAAAAGCTTTGGTCCAGATAGAAAGAGATTGGAAAGAACCAATTCTGAAATCGTGAACCGGAAAAAGTTTTCACGAGAATAGCCGAGGGAAGAATCGAGAAAAAAATCAAAGTTGGCCAAACTTCTGAGGGATTGTTGATTTGACTTTGGAAGGTCAAAAGAAGATGATTGGTCCAATCAGAATGAGAAAAGCTTGAAGGAATAAAAAGTTATCTGATTTTTACTAAAATAGCCGAGAGAAGGAAAATGGGCTTCGGATGAAAACTGACCCGGGGGAAGATCTGGGAAAGTTAGCCGATGAAAATGGAAATAGCCGACAACAAGAAGACTGCCGAAGGAAACGATCAGTCCGTGGGATGCAAATCAAACGACCTTTAGCCGAGGGAGAAGATCTGGCCGTGGGGTGAAGATCAGAATGTGGGCGAGTCAGTTCCGGGGGGAAAACTGACTGCACCATTATCCTGACTGAAGAAATATAGCCGATGAAAATAGAACGGCTGGTAAGGCGACAAGTGGCATACACTATTCATAGCCGCCAAAACTGACTCGGGGAAAAATATCTGTTTTTTTCCGACATGTGGAAAACGTGCCTTTAAGGGGGTAAAGCTGGGGGGACGTGTCACGGTGGGACACTATTCAGATAAGCTCAAGCCCTAAAACGTGAGGAACACGTTTTAGCTTACTTGCCGACCAAGTCTCTTCAAACACGTGCATATTGTTGGAGATTCGGGGGACAAGAGTATTGTACTGCAGAAAGCTAGTGTTGGACCTAAGTTGTAGGCTAAAACGAAGGGATAAGACTTTAGGAGAAGTAGATGTACACCTGGGCTACGTTTTAGCCGAGCATGAGGTGTCACGATGCATGCGATTGTGCAGGCCTAAGCTAAAGTCTCTGATTTTAGCCGAGCAAGAGGTGTCACGTTGCATGTAATCGTGCAGGCCTAAGCTAAAGTCTACATTATAGCCGAGGAGGAGGTGTCGCGATGCATGAAATGCGCATGCCTAGGCTATAATCTACATTTTTAGCCGATCTAGAGGTGGAGAGCATGCAAGACCGTGGTATTCATCTAGTGACAAGTGTGCTGGCTGAAACCGAGTTTGCTGCACTATAAATAGGACCCCCGAGTTCAAAGGTAAGCACATTTGCGAAAATCACAATAAAACACTTAGAAAAAAGAAAGGAAGTTTTGAGAAGAAAGGTGATCGCAAAGAGAGATTCTCGGTTAAGATCAAGTGCATTTTAGCCGAGAGGGGACTTACCGTTTCAGGAAGAATCGGGCCTAAAGTCTAATCTTTGCTTAGACTGATCCAAATTTAAGGTGAGTTCTGGTAGCATAGTTTTTGCTTATTAATTGCGTGTTGGGTAAGAAGAAATCTTGGGGAGTTTATTATTGCCGTTTGCTTGATTTATAAATTGCCTGAAGGATGGGGGTTAATTTATAAATAAAGTTTATGTGCGTGTTTAAGGCAAGAACAGACCATGCACGTTTGTTCTGCCGATTGTTTGATTTATAAATTTCTTATCGGATGGAGGTTAATTTATAAATAAATTTTGAGTTTTGCTAGGGAATGAAACGATGGAAATTGGCCTAAGTGTTAGTCGGTTTGCATGAGACTTAGCGTCTATGTATGGCAATATCGACAGAAATGACACGAAAGAAGGACTTGTTTGAATTATTTATGTGTGACGGGAAGTCCATGCATAAAATACCCAGCCAGTCTAGTACATCCGAATTACTTTAGACCCCTCTGACAATTCCTTCTTCCGCCATCTCAGGATCATATTCGAATGATGAATCCGAACTGATCAAATAGATTTCGACCAACGAGTCCGAACTGGAATCGCAGATCATACCATCCCACGAATTGGATTCTTCAGATCCATAATATGCCGGATATCGGTTGACGTGCGTCCCCTCAGAACCAGTCGTCCCCTCAAAATCTCGCTCCTGCATTCTTGAACTCCTCGACATCCTGCAATACACTTAACAAATCGGGTAAGTCTTAGATTTTTCCCAAATCCCACTATCCTAAAAGTGTCGGACTTCCAGATTCTTAAAGGTGTTTTGCGACTCTCTTTTGACTCGAAAAACTTTTGAAAACACTTTCCAATGAGCATGATCATGAACCATGCTCTGATCATGATCATGGGAAAGAGTTTTCAAAAGTTTTTCGAGTCAAAAGAGAGTCGTAAAACACCTTTAAGAATCTGGAAGTCTGACACTTTTAGGATAGTAGGATTTGGGAAAAATCTAAGACTTACCCGATTTATTAAGTGTATTGCAGGATGTCGAGGAGTTCAGGAATGCAAAAGCGAGATTCTGAGGGGACGACTGGTTCTGAGGGGACGCATGTCAATCGATATCCGGCATATTATGGATATGGAGAATCCAATTCGGGGGATGGTATGATCCGCGATTCCAGCTCGGACTCGTTGGTCGAAATCTATATGATAAGTTCGGATTCATCATTCGAATATGATCCCGAGATGGTGGAAGAAGTAATTTTCGGAGGGGTCTTAAGTAATTTGGATGTACTAGACTGGCTGTGTATGGACATGGAGTCTATTCCTCAAGGGCCGGAAGAAGGAGGAGCCATGAAGGTGACTCAACCGCTTGTAGAATACGTTCCGGAACCGACGGCGTATTCAGACGTAAAGATCTGGGAACTGCAAGCATCGATCACCCAAGAAGTGTCATTTAACGACACCCTTATGATGAACACCACATACCTGTCTCTCTCAAGTGGAGAACGAGACATACCGGCAATCCATATGACGCAGGAATACTCGCAAGACTGCCGTTACCAGTACCAACCACCGGTTCCACGGACTGTACATGAATGTATCTTGGAGGTAGGGCAAATACGAGTAGAGGAGGTATCCTCGGAGGAAGGAGACCCTGGATACAACACGGAGATGACCGTCGGGGAGTGGTTAGACCAGTACGGGTTATCTGGTGAAGGGACGAAAGAAGGAACAAGTAATCAGACGGAAGAAGGAAGTGGAAGCCGGAGTGCGGCACCAAAGACTGAAGTGACGGAGGAATCAATAACCTTGAGCCATGACTTGATTCAAGAAATGGTACGAAGGTACCTGAACCTCAAAGACAACGACCAGCCAGAAGGATCAATGGCGAACGATCCAGACACTCGGGAGGAGCAACCGAGGGCGCCAGATGGATATGTGGGACTCGCGTACCTACACAAGAAAGATGACGAAGGAAATCTCGGAGGAGACGAGAGAGAGCCAACGTACCGAGAGAGGTACAACTTAGGTAGGTTGCCTACAAGAGCTCTAAGAATGGAGCGAATGATCAGTGTAAGAACCGAGAGCCCCACAGGAGTATTGGAACAGTGTGGTCATTGTGGACGCACGAACCACAATACCTGGGAATATCATAGCACGCCAATGGGACGACGGCTGTTGCCGCCCATAGGGTTGTGCTATATGTGCGGATACGGCGGACACCCCGACGAAGTGGAAGAACCAGATCACCCTCTGGACTCGGATGCTTCCTACTCGGCGTCCAGCGGTGCAAGCGGGAGGGAGGCGACGGAAGGGTCGGGAAGATCCAACGTCTAGGATGAGATCAAGTTGGGGTAAACAGAATGATCTAGGTAAGATCATTACCCAGGAAGAAAGAAGATTGGAAAAACCCTAAAACAGGGAGGACTTTCCATGAAGAAAGATTATGACGGGCAATAACCGGACTTGGGAAAGAGTCAAAACCAGGTAAAAGGCAAATGTGGAAGAGAAGAACCACAAGAAGGAAACTGTAGACATGTTCATGGGATGAACAGAAGACTTCAATATGACGTCTAGAAGAGATGCTAGAGTCAAAGAAGGAAGAATTCGGGACGAATTCTAATGAGTGGGGGGGGGGGGAGGATGTAATAACCCGCATAAGAAGATGGTCGAGAAAATTCCAAGTTGGAATTTTGACCAAGAGAAAGGGGATTCTTCAAAGACTTGGTGAAAGAAGAAATTTAGTCGAGACAAAAAAAGATTGGCACGGACCAATTCAGAGATCTCGAACCAGAAAAAGTTTTCAATAGAAAGGCCGAGGGAAGAATCGAGGGAAAAAATCAAAGTTCATCAAACATCTGAGGGATGGTTTATTTGAATTTGGAAAGTCAAAAGAAGATAAATGGTCAAAGAAAAACAAGAAAAACTCGAAGGAATCAAAAGTTATTAAGTTAAGACTAGAATAGCCGAGAAAAAGGAAATTGAGCTTCGGAGGAAAACTGACCCGGGGGAAGAACTAGGGAAGTTAGCCGATGAAAATAGAAACAGCCGACATGAAAGAAGAATGTCGGGGGAAAAGAAATATCTGAGGGAAGCAAGTTAAGCGACCTACATCCGGAGGAGAGAATCTGATCGCGAGGGAAAGATCACAAGGCAGGTGAGTCATTTCCCGGGNGGGGGGGGGGGAGTGATTGGAAAACTATCAAGCGCGATGAAATTTAGCCAATGAAAAAGTAACAGCTGGGAAGGCGACATGTGTTGGCTACTGTTCACAGCTGCCAAAATGGACTGAGGGAAAAATATCTTTTTTTCCAAAAACGTGAAAAACGTGTCTTCATGGGATGAAGCTGAGGGGGACGTGGACACTGAGGGATACTGTTCAGATAAGCTTAAACCCTAAAGCGTAGCTAGGTCTTGTCAGATATACGTCTGATACTTCCCTACTCGAACTTATTCATATTCGTTTGCATATTCATTTTCTGATATATAGGAGTGTTCACTACGCATATCAGAGTCTTGACCATCATCAATCTCTTTGAAATCTTCCGATTCTGCTACGACGACGGATTCATTTAAGAAGTCTTATACTTATGTATTAGCTAGCATAAACAATATGTAAGGATATCTTAAGTTCATTTGGAAGATGCAATCCGATCTGATGAGTTCGAGTAGACCGATAGCGGAGAAGACACTGATGACTGTAGTGAACACTCGTATAAATCAGAAAATAACTCTGAAAACGAATATGAATAATTTGTTATATATTTAATATTTTTTTAAAAAACTAATTATCCACGATATGCGATGGCTCCCTTGCAAATCCCTCCTAATTCTTATTTTTACGACATATTTGCGAGGGAACCGTCGCAAATCCCTAGCAAATTTGCGATGGACATGCTAGGGATCCCTCGCAATTCCGTCGCAAAATCATGAATTGCGAGGGATCCCTCGCAATTCCATCGCAACTCGTGGATAAATTATTATTATTTTTTTATAAAAAAGAACATTAAATTATATATAACAAAATATTCAGATTCGTTTTCAGATTCATTTTAGTGTTCACTACGCTCATTAGTGTCTTCTCCTCTATTGGTCTTCTCGAACTAATCAGATCTGGCTGCATCTTCACTCAAATCATATTCTACTACTCTGTTTTGCGGATCGATATGTTCCACCTAACTACACGTATCTGCCCCCGCAAATCCCTCGCAAAATTGCTACGAATTTGCGAGGAAACATAATCTCTCGTATTATTCTCGCAAACTGTAGCAAATTCGTCGCAATTTGCAACAAAAAATTGCGAGGGCTTTGCGACGATAACCAGAGGTCTCGTAAATCTATCGCAAGTTCAAATCTGTCGTAAATTTGCGAGGGATTATATCCGACGCAAATTTCTCTTGCAAATCGCATGTTTTCTTGTAGTGAATCAATTATCGGGGTGTTACAAAAGGTGTATAAGAGAATGGTTATGTCATGTTCAAATGGGAATCATTTTTAAAGGTTTTATCAAGTAAATGAGTCGCAAACAGGAGCCTAGAGGATGACCAACCGCCACATCCCGAATAAACACTGCTTGAACTGCCTATCACCATTTGATTACTATTATCGTGCCTTGGATCATTATTTCTTAAAAAACCTTTTCCGGAATAATCTGTCTTTGGTTCCTCCTAGGTTGGTATTCAACCCTTGGATTCGTGAGATGAATTAGATACTCTTGGATTCGTGATACGAATCGTCTAACGACCGGCTTGCTCATGGTACGGTGACGGCTGGATAGATCCTCGAATTCAAGGAATCCACGAAGAAAGATGCTAAGGCGTGAGTGATGAACTCGAAAATCCTTAGGCCCAATCGTCGATGAACAATTTGAAACAAGGGGGTGACTTCGATGCTTGAAGGATCCATAGAGAAGGATGACAAAGCGGGGTGTTAACCCGAAATTCTTTGTGCCTCTTTGATATGATCCTGGATGAGCAGCTTGAACCCGAGCATGGAACTAAGCATGAACCTGTTGGAGAACTTGTAGCCGAGGAGGAGCTTGAAGCAAAGGAGCAGCTTGAACCGGAGGATGAGCCTAGAGCGGAGAAAGAGTATGGAAAAGATGTTATCTTAACCTCACTGGTTTTGATACATGATCATCAAATGGGCATGTATCTCATTTGTACTCTTTTTCCCTTGTCAAGTTTTGTCCCAATGGGTTTTCTTGACAAGGTTTTTAACGAGGCAAATGATTCACATTCAAATCACCCATTTGTTGATCCAGCCCATGGCGTCACCTTTAGAAATTGGTTCAATGGATTATACATCAAGTCCAACCTATTTTCTACCCATTACAAGCCCAAAAAGAGCCCAAACCAAGTGGTTTATTTGCTGGTCAAAAGGGGTGACGAAAATAAGAGTGCAAAAGTCATTATGGAGCCAAGAAGGGGAATGGTTATTCAAACTTGAGTCTTCATTTTCATTCAAACTTTTGTTTATTTTTATTTCTCATTTTCGAGGCTTGTTAATTGTTGTGCATGCAAGCCTTGTAGTTTTCTATTTAAACTCTTGTATTCCTCATTATCAAATCATCTAGTCTTTGAATAAAAATCTCTTTTCTCTCTAGATCAAATCTCGATTGTGAGTCATATCAATCGAAAACCTTTGTCGAATTTGGTGAGTCATATCCAAACGAGACAAAGTGGAATATCAAGGGCCTTCCGCAACCCTTGTGAGACCATTCGATCCACATCCCTTGAAGCGATTCGTCGTTTGCAAGGCTTATCCCATTCTTACCCAAACCGTAGAGTGTGCGATCTAGGGAATTCGTAACAAGTGGTATCAGAGCACCACTCCACAATCTGGGTAATTTCGTTCCATCTCTCACTTGTTCTTATTTCATTTCGTTTTATTAAAGTCTGTTCATCTTCTTGAAATTTCTGGTTTGAAATTTTTGTTGTTTCTGTTTTGTTTTAATTTTTATTATTTAAAAACATTTTCAAAAAAATCAAAAAAAAAATATAGCTAAGTAGATCTGTGTCTTATTTTAATTGTCATAATTTTTAAAATTCAAAAAAAAAAAAAAAATCGTTTTTGAGTTTTTCGAAAATCCCTGTTTTTTTTTGTCATAGTTGAAAAAATCTGAACTTGGCATACTCTCACGTTTGTGTTTTGATTTTGTGCGAGGAACAAAATGTCTTATGAAAGAAAAACCCGTACTTCACGGTCGAGAAGGGAACGAGAGGCAGCCTTTAATCAAAAAGTCGATGGCATGAACCAAAAGTTCGACGGTATTACACAACTACTCCATGAGATGATGGATTGCATGGCCACTCTCGAGGGGAGGACGCCGAGAAAGGAGGAGCCTGATCCCGCACCTATTTATGACAACTATGAAGAGGAGGAGCCTGATCCCGCACCTATTTATGATGACTATTGTAATGCCCGTGTCCGGAAGAATTGATTATTGGAGGGAAAATAATTAATTCGGATTGTTCTGGGGGCGGCATCGATCGATACTGGTAGGCATCGATCGATACCAGCCGGGTTTTTCCCCTTGTCGTTTTCTTCTCTTCTCTTCTTCGACTATATAAAACCTATCCTTGGGAGGATAAGACCATGTTGGTCGAGAAAGATCGAGAAAGAGAGAAGGAGAAAGAGAAGAAGAGAGAGAGAGAGAAGAAGCTTTGCGAAGCTTAGATCTTGCGAGATCAGAAGGTTTTGAGCGTTGAGGGAAGCTCGGAGGAGAGGTTGGAAGAGCTTGGTTTCGACGTAAGCTCGTGAGAAGAGAGGGAGATCTTCTTGGGCTTGGAGAGGTCGTTTTAGAGCTCGATTCAGCCGTTTTAAGGTGAGTTGTGACCAAAGGTGATCAATTAAGCTTGTGTGATTCCTTGTTAAGCTTGATTGGTGGTTTTGGTGGTTTGTATGGACGATTCCTGTGTTAGGTCTCGTGGGTATCGACCGATACTAGATGAGTATCGATCGATACGAGTCTCTTGGGGATAGACTCGAGTGTGTTGTATCGATCGATACTAGGGTTGTGTTTGAGTGTCGATCGATACTAGGCCCTTGTCGGGTGACGCGTGTTGTTTGGGTATCGATCGACACTATGGGGGTATCGATCGATACCGGTTGCTTTTGTGATGAATGTTGTAATTAATAATTGATAATTGATACTGTTGATTGTTAATTGGTGGCCTGTTGTTGGGATGATCAATCTCACTCAGCATTTGGTTAGCCAAATGTTGATGCATCACTTTTGTCGATGCAGGTAAAGATAAGGAGTGATCGTGGAATCGAGGCGGTGAAGAGAGGATGGTTAGGACCCGGGGCTATTGCCTGTTGTTGTTATAGAACTTGGATTGTTCTTGGGTTGTGTATTAATGAATGTTTAATTATTAGTGTGTAATAATTAATGTTTAATTAATGATTGTTTAATTAATTATCTGCGAAAAAAAATAATAATAAATGCGGTCCTTTCAACTATGATGAGGAAGAGCTTGAAACCGCGCCAATTTTTGACGAGTATGAGGAACATGCGGTTGATGGAGAGCTACTTGTAGCTAGTCGTGATCTTCTTTCTCAAGAGAAAAGGAAGAAAGAAAGCACTGACTTTGAGGACGCAACATCAGAAAACAAAAGGACCGATCGTTCCTTAGTTCCCGAGCACTAAAATTACTTGCAACAAATGAGGGAACGTCTAAATCATCGAATTTCAACTGAGGGAGTTGATTTTTATCAACCAAGTGGACCTTGTGGAGGTTCTGGTCGAGGAAGAAAACAATTAGGACATGAGGATTTTGTACTTCCTTCACAAATCCCCTCCGATGGCCTTATCGTCGAAATGAAGCTTGCCGAGCCAAAAGAGCATCTAAATGACCGACTCTTTTCCACTGGAGGTAAGTTCACTCATCCAGTTACATATTTTAGAACTAATGATTGTGTTATTTGGTTGCTTGGACAATCAGATTATGATTTAATGCACAAATCACAAAACGGATCCGATGGAGCTCAAAACGGACGAAGAGGAAGAACGGAAGCTGAGGAACCTTTTGAACTTGTGAACAAAGACCAATCTGACATGATGAACTCAAGGAAGCACGAACCACTTCAGACCCCAGCACAGATCGTGTGCAAGACCTACAAGAAATGCTTGCAAGGAGCAACCGTAGAGACAATACCTTGTAGCATTCGGAAAGGTAAGGAAATTGTTGTGCCTAGTGCAACAATTCAAAGGTTGATACAAGATATTTTGATATCTCTAGAGTCAATTTCCTAAATGCGATTGTAGCATAAGAGGTTATCGAACCTTATCGGGATTTATCCTAATC
>PKML01008821.1:0-52369 GCA_002933935.1 Eutrema yunnanense | reverse complement strand
GTTCCTTTATCAGATATGAATGATGAATCAAGCTCTGAAAACACTAACCACATTGATGAAGTGCAGAAATTTGGCTCAGGCTTCAGAAGAACTCTGCTGGAGACATGGATGTTTTCTAGTCAACTGGTCAGTCCTTGGATTTTTCATTAGTCGATCTAGAACAGATCCTGCAACACTGGTCACTCAAAAACAAAATCAAAACAACAATTCAAGCACATGATCATCATCTCCAACATGTTTTGACTCAATAAAACGACAATTTTTTTTATTGTATGACTCTAAGAAAAACAAACACAATGTCAGCAAACACCTCCCCCAGACTTGAACAACACTGTCCCCAGTGTTATCTAGCCTAGAGTCAGTGAAAGAAAACAAATAAATAGAATATAATTGGGAAAAACAAGAAGTTACCTTGCTGGAACATTGAGTATAGATTGACACGCAGTCTGGTATCGATCGATACCAGACTTAAATCGACATGAACCATTCTCAATCGCGTAGGGTATCGATCGATACTGAAGGGTATCGATCGATACTGAAGGGTATCGATCGGCACTCAGGTGATTTCGAGTTTGCTCCTTGTTTATCCTGACACAAACACAAAACGAACGAAAAGAAAATGACTCAAAAACAGACTCACCAGTGGGTTGCCTCCTACCAAGCGCTCGTTTAACGTCAATAGCTTGACTGTAACGCCCTTCAGGCTGGATAAGAGTGAGAGCTTGCACCAAAACAGGCTCCACAGCTTGACATTGCTATCTTCAGAGTTCTGCTCAACATGCCTTGCACGAACTCGTGTCCTTTCTCTTTTAGCTCCGAAGTAAGAAGTACTCTAGCCTTGGAGAATGGTTTCGAGGCTCCTTTGCACTTCACCTTGTACTCAATCGAATCTCCATCGCACTTCTGAGGTATCAAAGTGACATGGGGATCCTCGACTCTTTTGCTCTTGGCCTTCTTCTTTGTTGCCTTGGCCTTCTTGACAACTTCCTTGGTTATGCTAGGCGGTTCAACTGAAACGTCTGTGACAGTAGGCTCATCAGGGGGTTCTTCCAAAGGATATGATATCAACGTCGCTCCTATTACAGCATCGATGCAAGAGACACGTCCGGGAGTTCCTCTAGGGATGGCTTTGTAGTACACCTCCTTGTCAATGTATGAGAATGAGATGTGCTTGCTAGGTGTGTCCATAATCGCACCAACCGTAGCCATGAACGATCTTCCGAGAATCAACTGCGTACGAGATTTTGCATTCATCTCTACAACCTAAAAATCAGTAGGAACCAGGTAGTCTCATATTGTGATCATCAAATCAGTGATTGCCCCATATGGAAGAACGGTGGAATCGTTTGCGAACGTGATAGATGTCTTTGGAGGTTGAATGTCAGCTCCCAATATCTCTGCAATTGCCCTAGACATGACATTGACGCAGGCTCATGAGTCAACGAGAGACTCTTTGAATTCAACTCCAGAGATAGAGCATGGAACTGAGAATATCCCTGGGTCTTCCCTCTTAGTCAACTATCTCAGTGGAGGTGTTGCACCTCTAGCCTTAATGAAGAGTGCCTTGATCTCTTCCTCAGTTTCTCTGCAATCCATCTTCTCAAAGCCACGCAGCTGCTTTGGAGAAATAGGGTCCATGAGATGTTTAGGAGTAGGATTTGACTCCTTAATCTTATGCGCACGTTTCTCAGTTCGTTCCTTAGCTCTCTCTGCCTGATACTCGGTTTCCTGGTCTTCCCAAAATTGGGCGATATTGACTTTATGTATCGGCTTTTCAGGATGGTGTCGATCGATACTTGGTGAGCATCGATCGATACAGACAGGATATCGATCGATACTTCTATAATCGAACACTGATGCAGCAAATTCAGGCTTCTTGTCAACCTGCGTCTCAGCATCGACCGATACTGGAGGAGTATCGATCGATACACGTGATTTCGGATCCACTCGTGCAGGTGTCTGGACTGGTATCGATCGATACATGCTGGTATCGATCGATGCTTGTGCGATTTCAGAATCCTCGTCGAAATTTCCTGCACTTGAGGAGATCGCATTGACGTGTGGTCTTGGATTTTCAGTTCTCCCTGGAAGAACACCTTCCTGCCTCTTTACAGTTGCTGCTGTTTGAGCGACCTGAGTTTCCAGCTTCCTCTGAGAGAGACTGATGGCTTCGATTTTCCCATTCCGATCCATGTACAGCGAGTCAAACTTCCCATTGAAATCACCCTGCAACTTCTCTTGTCCTCGAAGAAGCTGTTCCATCTTGAGTTCCATCTTATTGTCTGTGGACTTTGGAGAGATGGGCTGGTACGAAGAATTCCCGTAATTGCGAGTGTTGTTCCTAAAGTTCCGGTTGTTGTTGTACCCAAATTGCTGACCTTGAAACCCAGAACCACCAAAATAGTTAACATCCTCCACTTCATTCTCAGCAGCAAAGTGGACAGTTTTCTGATTCTTCCCGATTAGGAAATCCAGCTTGGCTTGAACTTCAGCAATCTGCGATGCATCAATTCCTCCAGCCTGCTTCTGCCTCTCGAAATCGGCATTCTTGGTGCTATTACTAGACGCCAAGTTCTCAATTAGCACGACTGCATCATTTGGATATCTTGTGTTGAAGTTCCCATTACTCGCAGTATCCAAAGCCATCTGGTACCTCCAATCGATCCCTCTGTAAAATGCGCCCAGCAACTGAACCTGATTGAACCCATGGTGCGAATCCAAGCAGCCTTGAGTCCCTCCGTTGGACCTTGGGAAAATTGGGAGATCTTGTTCCTTAGCTCTTCAGATCTCGCATCATCGTAGAAGTTGCACATGAATGCTTTTTTCGTCTCATCCCATGTAGTTAGAGAATCAGGAGCTAACTGCTTCAGCCAGTAAGCAGCATCCCCACCAAGAGAGTATGGGAAAAGTTTGCAGAATATAAACTCGTTGGGCACTCCATTGTACTTCATCCCAGTGACCAAGTCCTCGAACCTCTCGATATGATCCATGGGATGCTCATGAGGTAGACCATGGAAAGGGCTCTGACTTACAAGAGCGTAGTACGCAGGCTTCAGCTCGAAGTCGTTCCTCTGAAAAGTTGGGATGCGAATCGCATATCGATTGGCATAGAACTGATCAGGTCTGTTGTGCTCAGCAAGTGTTCTACCTCGATCACCTGCAGCATTCCCAACGTTGGCGCGCCCAGCTGGCGCGACAATCTCAATGACAGTAGCAGGGACAACGACGTTTCCAGCTTCATCAAGTCGCTCCCCTCTATCATTACACAGATGACCCTCTTGGTCTCTCAGAATCCCAGCCTCATCAGCTCTTAAAACCACTGGGTTATTCATCCCTGATGTTTGCTTGGTCTTTCTGTTTGTGCGTTCCACAAGTGCTAGCTGTTCCAATGACAATCCAACTAGCTGAGTGCTCTTGTTGCTCCTGGTTTCACGAACATGCATACACCTGAAATCAAAACACTAGACAAGGCACGTAAGTAACCAGAAAAATACGTTGAGTATCGATCGATACCAAGTGGTGTCGATCGATACCAACAAAAGAAGACGACGAGTATCGACCGATACTACAGAGTATCGATCGATACTGACGGACTTAGTCGAAACTCGACAGCTAAAACCTAAAGGTGAAATTGAGTCCCCGACAACGGCGCCAGGGTTTTTCTCAGAAGATCAATGAATGCAGATAAACTAACTAGCAGGATTCAGATTTAGCGCAGTTATTGAACTCAAATCACTAAGCTATAATTAACCAACTGTCGTTGCGAGAATTATCTCAATCTAAATCCTAGGAATTCCAAATCTCTTTGCGAATCTTAAAGTCTAAATCAGCTTTAATAACAGGTTTGATATGTTCACAAATCAATTAAACCAAATCTCTTTGCGAATAATCAATTTGCTCACCTAGGTTCTATCAGGTAATTAATCGCACTGTCGTGCCTAATCAATTATCCTAAGATCTATATTCTAGGTAGCTAATCTAGAACAAGCTTTGAACACAACCTAAGCGAAGAACTAATTCAGATGGTGAATCCTAAACAGATAATTAACCTAGCATTCAGAGAAAACCCTTATGAGAAAACCCTAAACCTAAAGTGGATTTACTCAGACATGGAGAATGAAACAATCAACATGTTTGAATAAATCATCAATAGAATAGAAAGATTAACAAGAGGTTTTGAGATCTAATCTCGGACGAAGGGAGATTCAGACTTGTCTCTCAAACCCAGAGTAAAATCAAAGTAAATAAAAGCATAGCCTAAACAGGTGGCTGAAAACCTAATTTATAAGATAAAACACGTTCTGGACCTTTTCTGTAATTAATAAAGTCTTCTGGGCTTAGGGAGAAACTCTGCAGGCCTTTAAAACCGCGTATCTGCTTTCCTGAAGTCGGTATCGGTCGACAGCCTGCTTCTTCTGCACGCCAGACTGGACAGTCTTCACGAAAATTGGCATAACTTTCGATCTCACCGTTGGAATGGCCTCAAACCACTTCCAAATGAAAGCTAATCCATTGATATATCTTGTGTCCATATGTGAGCTCAATCCATCGGTGGAAAGTTCTTCAACGAATGCCAAAATTCTGACGTCTCTGCATGACTCTACTCATTTTCTCCCAAAATGCTCTGGAATCCTCCAAAACCTTCAATTAAGCTCCAAACGTGCTAAAACCTGCAAAAGACTCTAAAAGACTCTATAATAGAATAAAGACTCGCTAAAACGGACTTATATCATGGCCTAAAACAGGTAAAAACCATGATATATCAACTCTCCCAGACTTAGCCTTTGCTTGCCCTCAAGCAAATAGAAGACTAAACCAGAGAAAGAGGTTTGAAAACGCGGAGACTCACCTGTTCATGAATCATCGAAATGACCTNTGCAGGCCTTTAAAACCGCGTATCTGCTTTCCTGAAGTCGGTATCGGTCGACAGCCTGCTTCTTCTGCACGCCAGACTGGACAGTCTTCACGAAAATTGGCATAACTTTCGATCTCACCGTTGGAATGGCCTCAAACCACTTCCAAATGAAAGCTAATCCATTGATATATCTTGTGTCCATATGTGAGCTCAATCCATCGGTGGAAAGTTCTTCAACGAATGCCAAACTTCTGACGTCTCTGCATGACTCTGCTCCTTTTCTCCCAAAATGCTCTGGAATCCTCCAAAACCTTCAATTAAGCTCCAAACGTGCTAAAACCTGTAAAAGACTCTAAAAGACTATATAATAGAATAAAGACTCGATAAAACGGACTTATATCATGGCCTAAAACGGGTAAAAACCATGATATATTATTCATCATGTATCAAATCCAAACCCCAATCTACACAAGAAATCATATTCCCCAACCCCTTAACATTCATTAGTGGTGTAACCATGAATCATGTTTATGCAAGGTCAAATCGAATTCGTTTGGCTAAAGGTTCGGTTATGAGATGAAGGTGATCTCAATATCATGCATGTGTAATCAAGTATAAGGATCTCTCATGGAATGAACAAACTTTAGCAAAATGCTAAAGGTTAAAGGCAACCTATGCATACAAGGGAGAATTCTCATCTACCCAAATGCCTATAGTGTCTCTAACCTAAAGCTTTCTAACCCGTTGTGCCCATAACCTAAGCTACCCTTTTCATCCCAAGGCATTTTGCCTTTTCAAACCCACACATGCTTCTTGTGTTTTCGCTTCACCTTCTTCTCATATTGGGGATCGACTTCTTCTTCCTTGATGTCATGGTTTGATGCTTCCTTTGGTTTGACTTAGCTCTTCGTCTCTTCATTTTTGTTCACGCCTCTTCTCATCTTTGATGCTTGGCCTTTTCGTCTTTCTTATTTTTCCTTGAATCTTTTAGGCTATCATATTCTTAGAGCTAGTCTTATTATTTTCTTTTTGCACCAACCAATCTATGTAAATTCGATCCCCTTTTCCTTTCCTTTTTCCATCTTTTCCAATCCACATTACCATTCCACATATATCCGATCACCAAGTTTCAAAACCATTTCCCCCAAACTTGAACCAATACGCGTCATCCTAACTAGCTCATTCCTAGGTTAACTCCGTGATGATGGAGCTAAGCCTACACGAGAATTCCCTCTTGTCGCCCTAAACCTAACATGTTTTGCCAAGTTTGTTCGAAATAAAGGCCTCACAATTCACACACTAATAACAATGGCTAGAAAGAAGGTTGAGGTATATCCCATCATTGGAATGGGATAAACAAGAATGGTAAAAAGAAAAAGATTATCCAAATATGTATATGTGATCCACGAATTCATTCAAAGATGCATAAACACAATATTTACAAGTCAAGAGTAGGATTATCACTTAAATGGGGTTGGATGTAACTCAAGCATGCTTCAATCAAGGCAAGTATGATGATACATGAGAACTAAGAATGTTGCATCTTTACTTTCATGCTCACTTAAATGCATCGAACAACTACAAACGAGGGAATTGAATTAATTTCTTAAAGTGCTACTTTACAAGGAAAAATTTATCATTGTTCCCATGCATATGCAATGAATCCTAAGTATGCAATCCTAGACTCAATGTACAATTACAAATGCATCCTAAATGACAACCTAAATGAATTATTTTTGTGTTTCAATTTTCAAATTTTTCAATGTTTTTTGTTGTTTTTCTATGCCTTAGATGAATGCATGAGACTCAAAATGCAAAACTCAAAATAAGACAAAACAAATGACATTAGATACCTGTCCCTCCCCCAAACTTAAATAACACCGTCTCGGTGTGAAATATATCAAAGGAAGAGACCCAAAATAATAAAACAAAATGCTAGACTCAAGTGAAAGAAAAACTATTTACAAGGTTTTGGAGTGATACCTCAAAAGCTTTCGGATGGGGATGAAGACCCCATCGAGTATGAAGGATTGCTAAAGCATGGAGACGGTGTCTTCATCACCTTCCTCTTGGTCTCTTTCACCTCGTAGGAGGATGAAATGTACTCGTCGTCGTGAATCACCAACTCTCCTCCATGTAATTGAGGACGTTGGTCCAACGATGTAGAGCATTCTCCAATCTCCTCTTGCTCCATCGTGCTCGGATCTCCTTGGCCGCGAGAGGAGCTAGGCTCTCCTTTCTTTCCCGTGAGCTCTCTAATCGTGCCTTTCAAATCATTGACCGCCTTTACCAACTTCCGGATTGTCTTATCTTGCCACTTGCACCAACGTTGAAGTAACCTCGTTTGTTGGTGTGCATGTCTAGTGGCAACCTCCGGCATCTTCCCATCATAACGGTCAAAGCAATACCTCTCACTTCCGTACTTGGGACAAGTGGGAATCGAGTGTGCATATTTTTCTTCATCCTCATGGCCCTTGGGTGATTCTACACCTTCTCTTGGTATTTTCTTCCCCTTCCTTTTTCGAAAGAAAATCCTCTCTAGTGGTGGGTCTGTGGTCGGGTTGTAAAAGTGATCATTGGTAGGATAGAAGTAGATCTCTTTCCTCCCTCGAAGTGTGGTGAGAGGAGCGTTAGGCAAAAGGACCTTGACCATGTTAGTCTCGGTGAGCTTGAGGTTGTAGGCGACAGTCTTGCCTATCTTGCCTTCGAAGAACTTGGTCCTTGAGAGATAGGCCTCATCCATAAACTCCACTTTCTTAGTCTCATCCACCAACTTAATCCCTTTAGCCATGAGGATTGAAGTTACCAAACCTCCAATGAAGATTTTCGGCTCCTTGCTCTTTGTATTGAGAGCCCAATCTTTGTAGCCAAGTAACTGGTTCACTAGAATGGCAGCTAGGCACGGGCGTTTACTCTCTCCAATGAAACGCCGCTCATCTTGAGGTGTGTCAAGAAACAGTGCCAAGCCTAAAGCAAGCAACTCCATATCTTCTTCTAAAATCGTTCCAAACTCTTTCTTGGCAAAGAAGGTGGTAGCAAGGATCTTGTGGGCATAACGAATGGCGGGTGGCAGATGCATGTGACTTTGATGGACCCGGGATTATATTATCCCACACCAATGACTTTAAACAAGTAGGTCAAGTCGTTCTTCCCATAGAGAAACTTGAGGCCTCTCTTGGTTCATTCTTCTTTGAACCCAAACACTTGACTTAGCTCATGGAACATCATCTTGTATGCTTCTCTACCCACCTTGAACTCAATGAAACCGTGGCCATCATCTTCATTGGCGTCTTTGTCCCCTCCTTCATAGAACATAGCTTCCAATGATGCAAGAAATTGGCAAGCTTGGTCTTTATGAGAGGGGTTAGCCACATCAAAGATTCCACCAAAACCCATGCTGGTAAAAATCGCTTTCACATCCTCAAGGATCCCCATATTCTCAAGTACAACCTTGTCCGGGAATTTTGTCTCCTCGAATTTCACCACCTTGAGCTTCTTGGCATACTCACTATAGGTGGGGACTCTTGGTTTGGGCTTGGGGACCTTTTTCTTCTTTTTCACTTGCACCACGTCTTCCACATTGTCTCCCTTTTCATTAGCAAGTGCCTTCTTTTTCCTATTTTAGGTGCCTTTAGTGCAAACCGCTAATGCTAACTCCCTCTTTCGAGTCGGTGGACCGGAAACTTTGATTGGTTTGCTTGTTATCGTCATGGTACCTACATTGTCTCAAAGAATGTATAAGTTCCAAGAAACCAAGATACAACCTTTGTCATTACCAAGCAAAGACAAACATGAGACAAAGAGGATAGTGCTCAATTTGCAAAAAGACAATCAATTTATCATTTGCAAAATTGAGTATACCCATTAAGTGCTCCAAGAACTCCTTCAAATTTCCAAGGTTGCAACCTTTAGCACAATACACCAAAAAAAAATCGATTTTCTTGTTTCAAAAATCCAAAATTTCTCAAGTGCATCATAAATTAGCAATAAGAACTACCAAGCCTACCAATTTCTAACCTAATCCCAAGGTTTTTATTCAAGTGAAAGCACTACCCAAACAAAGCCATAAAATTTTTCACTTATGAGCAAGTTCTTGAATTTTTCATGAAATATTTGAGTAAAAATACCTTGGAGATGCAAGTTTTGAATGGAAAATCGTGGGTAGATCCAAAAAGAGGATGGAAAATCCGGAATTTAGCAACATAAATCACGATTTTTGGGTAAGAAATAAGAGAGTTATGAGTGAATAAAGCTTGAGGGGAGAAAACAATGGCTTTCGCGATCCAAGAAGAGGAAGAAGACTTACCTGGCCGGTCCATTGGATAATAAATATAATCCATGGACCGTTAGACGAAGGCTCGGACCGATGGGCAATTCCAATCCCGGGCAAAACACAGCCGATACACAGGGCCGGGATTGCGTGTGCGAGTTGAAGTTTCACACCGGACAAATCTTTACCGGTGTACAGAGCCGGGAAACTCCCTGTCCTCGGAAAATTATCACACCGGGCCGGTATCAAGCGTGTGCACCGGGCCGGTATTGAGGGGACAAAAAAAATCCTTTCCGGGGGAAATTGATCCGGCACACCGAGCCGGTATCGAGGGAAAAAAATCTTTCGCGAGGGAAATTGGTTTCCCTCGGCTATTGTTTTCCCTCGGACATTGTTTTCCCTCAGACACCAAGTACCCTAAGAACACTTAACAAAAAAAATCAAAAAGTACTAGCAAAGCATGAAAAAAAGAAGATTAAAAGTATGTACAAAGATAAACTTGGGGTGTCTCCCAAGAGCACTTTGTTTTACGTCACTAAGTTCGACGTTGGTTATCGCATTTAAGCGAGGGGAACATCATCGAGAGGAATCGAGCCTCCCTCTTCAATGATTTCCTTAGCATGGTATGGTTTGAGTCTTTGGCCGTTTGCGATGAATTCTTGGCCACTCTTGTTCACAAGTACCACGGCCCCATATGGCCTCACTTCCTTGATCTCAAACGGTCCGGACTATCTTGACTTTAGCTTCCCGGAAAAAAGTTTAAACCGGGAGTTGAAAAATAGCACTAAGTCTCCAACTTTTAAGTCCTTACGCAAGATCTTCTTGTCATGGAACGCCTTGGTCCGTTCCTTGTAGATCCTCGAGCTCTCATAGGCCTCTAGCCTAATCTCGTCTAACTCGTGGAGTTGAATCAACCGCCTCTCTTGTGCGGTATTTAGATCAAAGTTGAGAAGCTTCACCGCCCACAAGGCCTTGTAATCTAACTCAACCGGCAAGTGACAAGCTTTCCCATAGAGAAGGTTGAACGGGGTAGTCCCTATCGGTGTCTTGAAAGCGGTTCGATAGGCCCACAATGCGTCATTGATACACGACTTTTTTTTTGTCTCTAGGAGGTATCAATAACTCCAATACGTGTAGTATGAAGGTTATCAATCCATAAAGGGATTTATCCTAAACACTAAGAATGCAAGGAACAATTGTAAGTTAAGCTAAACAAGTGGTTTGTTGTTAAGTATCCAATTTAGAATTAAGCAAAAGCACTAAGCAAGATTGTAAATCAATAAGCAAAAGCGAATCTAGAGATAGGGTTATCGATATAAGAAGTCCCAAGTTCAATTCATGATGTTCATTTACTCAAACAAGCTAATCCCTAGGCATGAGATCCTAAACATGATTAATTCTCTTTCAAGCAATTAATCACTATGCTAATCACCTAACCCATTAGCAAATCATCATTTGTGGATCATTGATTAGCAAGCATTTAGTTTAAATCAACAAGAACAACCAAAAATACACCCTAGACAACTATTGTCATAGGCTAGGAATGTAAATCTCTTGTTTAATTCATCAAGGCATTTCATCAAACACTTGGTGTGCATGAAATGCCTTATGATATAAATCCACTTTTTCAAGCTAGATTTAGCCTTAAGAACATTAAACAAGAAAGGATATAAGAGGATCTAGCCCTAAACATCATGAATCAAGCCTAGAAACATCCTAATCTACCTCATCTCAAGATCCTAAAAGACTACTCAAGATCCATGAAAAGCCCCTCAAAATCGATTTGGATAGGAGAGGTTTTCATGGATGAATCTTGAATAGATAAGATAGAGAGAAGATTAGATGGAAGAAATCAATAAAAACAAAGACTTAATTGCATTAAAAGTAGAAGATGCTCTCTTACAAATCCAAGAACTCTCTCAAAAGGGGAAAGGGGTTCTTAGAGAAAAGAAAGCATAGATCTAAAAAATGGGTCTCAACAATATTTAAAAGTGTTTTCTTGAGCTGGATCGGACCGGGTCAATCCGGGACAAACCGTTGACCCGGCCGAAACTTGGATACGCCTTCTGTGAATTGGCCATAACTCCTGCACCTGACATCCGAATGACCTGAATCCAAGTCCTATAGACAGCTAACTCGTCCCTCTACAACTTTATGAAGACCGTTTGAGTTGAATCATATCGGAAGGCCTTCGTTTTTCCGGTTAATTGGACTGTTTCATCTTCTCTCGGCTAGACGGATATACCTTCAGTAAATCCGTCTTATCTCTCTATCCATACGTCCAAATAACCCGATTAAAACTCCTGTGTAAAGCTGATTCACTGCTCTACAACTTTGGTGAAGACCACCGAGGCTAATTCGGAGTGGAGACCCTTCATTACCGACGTCACTCATCGGTACCACACGTCGGTGCTAAGGAATTTTCCTTCTGTTTCCACACCGAGCAGTTGCACCGACCAGTGACCTCGGTATTGAAGAAACCGTCTCGGCCAGGCGGACCTATCTATGGTAAATCAGCCATATCTCTCAAACCACACGTCCGAATGTCTTGATTCCAACTTCTATAGTTAGAGGACTCATCGGGCTACAACTCTCATGAAGACTCCAAGAGCTAGATCAAATCGGATCGCCTTCGTCTGATCGGTTCTTTGAGACGTTCCGGATGGTTTCTCTCTAGTCTTTAAGCACCAAATCTCCAAACGCCACCAAGTGTCTCCAAACACCTAGAGAACTCCTCAAAAACATGCAAAAGACTCAATAGGACCTAATTGAGCTCCTAATACTCTAAATGGGACAAAACAAGTATGAAATGCCATGAAGATCCAAGTAAATGATCTAAAACCTACATGATGTGCATGCTTAAACTATGCAAATTATGGACACATCAATTCCCCCAAACTTAAACCTTTGCTTGTCCTCAAGCAAACAAGATCAAGAATGAGAGATGCAATGCAATGCAAGTGGAACTTGAGCCTATAAGAAGCATACAAAGCAATCGTACTCAACATCCAAGTTACTAGTTCTATGATGCACCAAAGTTGTCTACTCAAAAGGAGTTAGCCATTTCCTTCACAACAAGAAACAAAGCCAAACCTCAACCTAGACAAACCATCCTATTCTCTAGCCTCTTAACATTGATTAATGGTTTTATCTGTGAATTGTGTTTATGCAAAATTAGATGAAACCGCTTGGCTAAAGGACCGGTCATGAGATGAAGGTGATCTCATCAATATGCAAGGGTAAATAAACACAAGGATCTCTCAATGAACGAGCAAACTTTAACAAAATGCTAAAGGTAAAAGGTAACCTATGCATACAAGGAAAAACTCTCGTGTACCCCGAATGCCTAGAGTGTCACTAACCTTAAGCTCCTAACCCGTTGTGCCTATAACTTAAGCTACCCTTCTATCATGAGGCATTTTACCTTTTTAAACCCGCACATCCTTCTTGTCTCTTCACTTCACCTTCTTCTCAATTGGGGATCACTTCTTCTTCCTTGTTCTTCATGGTTTGGTGCTTCTTTTTTGTTATCTAGCTCTTCTTTTCTTCTTTTTGGTTCCCGCCTCTTCTCATTCTTTTGATGCTTTGGCCTTTTTGGCCTTCTTCTTTTTCTTTGTATCTTTTGAGGCCATCTTAATCTTAGAGCTAGTCTTATGATCTTTGCACAAACCATTCTACAATTTCGATCCCCTTTTCCATACTCCTTGTCATCCGTTCCATTCCACAATCCATTCCAATCATACCCGTTCACTAAGTCTAAAACCGTTTCTCCCAAACTTGAATCAAGAACCGCCATCCTAACTAGCCTATTCCTAGATTAGCCCCTTGATGATGGATCTAAGTCTACACAAGATTGCTTCCTTGTCGCCCTAAACCTAACACTTTTTGTCAAGTTCACTCCAAATAAGGCCTCACAAGACACACATGAAAGATTAGGGGCTAGAAATGAGGTAATTGGCATGGTAGGGAAACCAATCCAAAGATGGGATTTGGCTATTTGGACAAGCAAGAGTGGTGAAAGGAATAAGAATCTCCAAATATGTATATGTGATCTACGAGTTCATTTAAGTTTGCATAAGCACAATAATTACATGTCAAATTATGGTTATCACTTAGATGAGGCTAGATTCAATTCAAGCTTGCTTCAATCGAAGAAAGGCAATGATGCATGCGCTCTAACAAATGGTTTGTCCTTGATTTCAGATTCAACTTCAATGCATCAAATAACTAATAACTTGGGTGTTGAATCAATTGCTAATTAAGATACTTTTAAGGTTGTTATTACTCCATGATTATGCAAATGCAAGCTAAAATGCAAACTAGACACCATCTACAAGTGAATATGCAATCCTAAATGTTCAAAATTTAACAAAATTTATGCAAAATTTCGTGAAATGCATGAGACTCAAATTCAAAAGACAAAATAAGAGTATAAAACACGAGGTCAAATACCGGTCTCTCCCCCAAACTTAAATCACACCGTCCCGGTGTGAAATAAATTCAAAGAAGAGATCCTAAACAAAATACAATATGCTAAGACTCAAAAAGGAAAGAGATACTTACAATGGAGGAATGTTATTATGTGAATGGAGAGTATGGAGAATTGATAGGCATTCCAACATCAAACGCCCTTGGCTACTTTGCCATCACTTTTCTACTATCAACAACCTTGCAACCACTTAACCAAAAGATCAAAAACGCCCAAGAAACACAAAATAAAACTAGAAAGCGAAAGAATATATACAAGGATAAACATGGGAATGTCTCCCAAGTGCACTTTGTTTTACGTCGCTAAGTTTGACGTTGGTTACTCTTTTAGGCGGGTGATTTAGGAGCGCGAGCACTCCATGGCGGTTCGGTAAGCTCAAGTTTGAGAACTTTATCCATTAAGCCTTGAAGACCGGTTTGATCTCGCTCCCTAACCTCCGGTGTGAGGGTTGCTATGGTCTTGGTAAAAGGCTTGGGGAGCCCTCTACATTTGACCTTGTACTCAATCATCCCTTCTTCAGGTTTCCATGGGATGAGAGTCACGATCGAAGGTTGGTCTAGCAAGGGTCCAATCCCCTTTCGCATGCTCGGTTTCCTCTTCTCGGACCTAGGCCTTGTCCTTTTCTTAGCAACCTTGCCACTTTCAACCTCACTCTCCGTCGTGGTGTGAAAGAGGGAATTCAAGAAATATCCATCTAAAGCAAGGGCTTCTTCAATCATTCCTTGACTCACCGTCTCACAAATGCCCACATACTCAACCTTCCGGGCTTTGTCTTCATTGTCCCCACAAATAAAAGCCCCACAAATAGCGGTGGAAGAAGGCATCATTGTGTAGAACTTCTTATCATCCACGTTCTTAAGAACAACCCTCTTGTTTATGAAGTCCAAGCTTGCACCGGTTGTGTTGAGGAATGGAGTCCCGAGGAGTAGAGGGAGCTTTATGTTTGGTGCCATCTCCATCACAACGAAGTCCGTTGGTACAAGACACTTTCCAATCTTAAGGGCAAAGTCTTCAATCATTCCAAGAGGTTTCTTCGTGGAAGAGTCTCCAAATGTGATGGTGGAGGGGTAATCATTCAACTTATCTATCCCAAGACTTTTGGCCATCTCCAAAGTCATGACATTAACGGTTGAGCCCGAGTCACACAAAGCATCATCAATTTCCAAGAGTCCAAGTGTGCAAGATATTGAAAATTTCCCGGGGTTTCCAAGCTTTGGGAGAGTCTTAGGCTCGATCCTTGTTGTGCTTGGAGGCACTTTCTCTTGTGCCTTGTTGAGGAAACGACCGTGAAATGGAAGTGGAGGCTCATATGGAGGTGGAGGCTCATATGGAGGTGGAGTCTCTCTCTTTGATTCAACTTGTGTCTCCACGTTTTTCACTTTAACCAAGTCCTTGATGGACTCCTCAACCTTGTTACTCTTTTCTCCAACCAACATCATATCATTTTCACTCCCAAGGGTCACCTCTCCACCTTGTTGCTCAATGTCCTCATTGATGCTAGAGACTAACCCGAGGAACTCCTCCATAATGTGATCTTGCTCTTTAAGAGTGGAAAAGGTGTTGCAAGACTCTTTAGAGGTTAGTATGGCTTTCCCATTTGAAGAGACTTGAGTATGTTGTGAAGAAGGGGCGGCACTCCTTTGCTCCATTAGTTTCACCTTTGAGCTCAATGTCTCAAACTTGCTATTAAGATCATTGTAAGAGCAAATGACCTTGTTAGTGGTTTCCGCTTGACCCTTGATGAGTTGTTGGAACATGGAGGCCAAATCAAGCTCTTGCGGTTTAGACGTAGGTGCTTGACCTTGGGGCACAAACCCTTGTTGTTGACCTTGAAAACCTGATATATCATGGTTTTTACCCTATTTAAGTCATGATATAAGTCATTTTTATAGAGTCTTTCTAGTGTTTTGTAGTCTTTTAGAGTCTTTTACAGGTCTTAGCACGTTTGGAGCATTATTGGAAGTATTGGAGCTTTCTGGAACAGTTTGGAGCAAAAGCTGAAGTCGTGTTGCTGAGTACCTGATTTCACGGCAAGCATCGATCGATACACCCTGGTATCGATCGATACTCTTCGAGGCTGACACGACATGCGACTTTAATGAAGAGTTAAAGAATTGCAACTTGATCCAGAAGTCTTTAATAATTACAAGAAGACCCAATTCGTGTTTTAGGTTATTTATAGGATTTTTACAGCCACTTGTAGGCTATGCTTTATTTTACTTTGGTTTGAGAGAGACAAGTCTGAATCTCCCTTCGTCCGAGATCAGATCTCAAAACCTCTTGTTACTCTGATTATTTTATTGATGATCTATTCAGTTATGTTGATTGTTTCATTTTCCATGTCTGAGTAGATCACTTGTTAGGTTTAGGGTTTTCTCATAAAGGATTTCTTTAAATGCTAGGTTGATTATCTGTTTAGGATTCACCAGCTGAATTAGTTCTTCGCCTTAGGTTGTTCTCAAAGCTAATTCTAGGTTGACGAATCTGGAACTTAGATCTTAGGATAATTGATTAGGCACGAGAGTGCGATTAATTACCTTATAGAACCTTAGGTGAGCAAATTGATTATTCGTAAAGAGATTTGGTTTAATTGATTTGTGAACATATCAAACCTGATTTTAAAGCTGATTTAGACTTTAGGATTCGCAAAGAGATTTGGAATTCCTAGGATTTAGATTTAGATAGTTTTCGCAACGAGAGTTGGTTAATTATACTTTAGTGATTTGAGTTCAAGAACCATGCGTAATCTGAATCTTGTTAGTTAATTTAGCTGCATTCATTGATTTCCCGAGAAAAACCCTAGGCATATATTCTCTCCATTGATTTACAACCTTTTTAATTTCTGCACTGCTTTCAATTACATCTGTTTCACTTAGCGTAATTCAGCATCTAGAATCTATTGTGTGTTTCTGTGAGTTCTTGTGTTCGACCCCTAGCTATACTATGACAACTGCTTTAGTACTGTTAGGGTATTAAATTGAGCATATCAATTTTGGCGCCGTTACCGGGGACTCAATTCGCCATTAGATTTTAGCTGTAGGGTTTCGACTAAGTTCGTCGATATCAATCGATACACTCCAGTATCGGTCGATACTAGGGCGATTTCTTTGTTGATATCGATCGATACCATCCAGTGTCGATCGATACTCAACGTATTTTTGGTTACTAACGTGTCTTACCTAGTGTGTTTCAAGTGTGAATTTGGAACGTGCAAACGGGAAGACGAAGCAGACATCAGAGATGAGCAACACAGCGATATTAAGACCCAATGCAGCTGGAACCGTCGTTGTTCCTCCTGCTGTTGTTGATGAGATTGTCGCGCCAGCTGGGCGCGCCAACGTTGGGGATGATGCAGTGGTTAATCGTGGTCGAACGATTGGTGAGTACAACATGCCTCATCAGTATTATACCAATCGCTCAGCGATCCGCATTCCTACGTTCGAGAGGAACGACTTTGAGCTGAAGCCTGCTTACTTTGCTCTTGTGGGTCAGCACACTTTTACTAGTCTTCCTCATGAATATCCTATGGACCACATCGAGAAATTCGAAGATTTGGTCACTAGCGTGAAATACGATGGAGTGCCCAATGAATTCCTTTTCTATAAGCTGTTCCCATACTCTCTTGGTGGAGACGCTACTTACTGGCTTAGGCAGTTACCTCCTGGATCACTGACTACCTGGGAAGAGATTAAGAGCGCTTTCTTGAACAATTTTTTCGATGATGCGAGATCTGAGGAGCTCAGGAACAAGATCTCTAAATTTTCTCAGGGAGGAACTGAGGGACTTAAGGCTGCTTGGGAGCGATTCAGATCTTATCAGAGGGACTGTCCGCATCATGGGTTCAATATGGTTCAGTTGTTGAATTTCTTCTTCAGAGGGATTGACTGTAAGTACCAGATGGCATTGGACTCTGCTAGCAATGGAAATTTCTTTACCAGATATCCTGACGATGCTTATCAGTTGATTGAGAACTTTGCATCTAGCCATAGCGCCAAGAATGCAGACCTTGAGCGAAGGAAGCAGGCTGGAAGCATGGATGGGTTGCAGATTGCTGAGGTGCATGCGAAGCTGGATTCGGTGCATAATCTGTTGATGAGCAGGCAGAAGAAGACTGTTCGTTTTGCTGAAGAAAATGCAGTGGAACATGTTAACTACGTTGGTGGAGCTGGATCTCAAGATCAAAGGTATCCATACCCATCCACACCACCCAGAACTTCTGAAAACAAGATGGAATCCATGCTTGAACAGCTTCTTCACGGACAGCAGCAGATGACATCGACTTTCAACGGGAGATTGGATACCTTGTACTCTGATCTGAATAGCAAAATCGTGGCTCTCAGTGTTCGTCAGACGATTTTGGATACACAGTTAGCCCAGACTGCCATGCTTTTGGCCAATTCTACCAAGAACGACGAGGAGGATCCTGAAATCGTCAAGGTATCGACCGACACCACCGAGTATCGATCGATACCAATCCAAATCCTTTCTCGAAATGTGTCAGAACCCAGAGTATCGATCGATACCCTACCTGGTGTCGATCGATACCCCTCGCAGATCGAGCCAAAATCGATGAAAACACCTGAGTTGATTGAAGAAAGGAGCTACAAGCCTAAAGTGCAATATCCTCGACCACCTCCACTGACGCAGCTGACTAAGAGGGAAGACCCAGGAATCTTCTCAGTTCCATGCTCTATCTCTGGAGCTAAATTCAAAGAGTCTCTCGTCGACTCAGGGGCTAGCGTCAATGTCATGTCAAGGGCAATTGCAGAGAGATTGGGAGCTGATATTCGATCTCCCAAGACATCTATCACATCCGCGAACTCTTCAACCTCAACTCCATATGGCGCAATCGCTGATTTACTTGTCACAGTAGGAGGTTGTCTGGTCCCTACTGATTTTCAAGTTGTTGAGATGAGTGCAAAATCCATTACGCAGCTGATTCTTGGACGACCGTTTATGGCCACGGTTGGAGCGATTATGGATACGCCAAGCAAGAAAATCTCGTTCTCATACATTGACAAGGAGATGTACTACGAAGCCATCCCTATTAGAAGAACTCCTACACATATCTCTTGCATCACCATTGTCACAGGAGAGACGTTGGTAACTGATCTTTTAGAAGAACCTCCTGACGAGCCAACTGTCACAGACGCTCTAGATAGTCCTTCTGTCCTCATCAATAAAGACATCGAAACAGTTAAAGCAAAGGAGAAGCTGAAGAGCAAAGAAGTAAAGGATGCTCCCTCTGTGACTTTAACCCCTCAGAAGTGTGATGGAGATTCAATTCAATATAAGGTGAAGTGCAAGGGAACTTCGAAACCATTCTCCAAAGCAAGAGTTCTTCTCACTTCGGAGCTGAAAGAAAAAGGACAGGAGTTTGTGGAAAACATGATGAGCAGAACTTTGACTCTGGCGATGTCAAATTGTGGAGCTTGTTTCGGCGCAAGTTCTCATTTTTCTCCTGACTGATCGCCCGGAAAGTCAAGCTCGTGACGTAAAACAAGCACTTGGTGGGAGGCAACCCACTGGTGAGTCTGTACATAACTCTTTTATTTTTGTTTTTATTCTTGTCTTGTGTCTTGTGTCTAAACGTGAAACATATTTGACGAGGAGTATCGATCGACACCACTCAATGTCGATCGATACCAAGTGTCGTGAGAAAGGAGCATAATTTTTCACAAGTGTCGACCAAAAAAAAAAAACGACAAGTGTCGATCGATACCTATGGGTATCGATCGATCCTCCACGGGAAGATAAGTTCTCTCTTAAAACCCTCGGGTTTCTCTTTCTCCTCCCTTTTCTCCATCGATCGACACCGCCTCCCTATCTCTCTCAAATCGCATCTTTCCCATTTCTTCACCGATTTTGGTGATTCAAGTGCCTAGATTCATTGGATTTTCATCCTCTATCTCTTTCTAGCATTTGTTTCATAAATCAGCAAAGGTATGTGTACGAAATTCCATTTTTTATGACCGATTTTTGGGTTTAAGGTTTGTGCGATTCCACTCTTTAGCACTTGTTTTTCTTGACAAATGTCATTTGCTGAGATGCTTTAGACTAGTTTCGAACTTTGCCTTACATTCAATTGCCTTTGATTTGGACTTTTGGGGAATTTGGATTCTGGAAATCGGATGAACTGGGAATTGGATAGACTGTCGATCGATACCCCCTGGTATCGATCGACACCATGCGAGTTTGACGATAAGAATTTTCTGTGATTGCTGAGAGGTGTTGGATTTATGCTGTGTCCTTCTGTCTTTGTTTGCAGATGACATCTAAGTCCAAGAGAGCCAGGACTACAGGCGCATCGAGCTCTAACACGTCTACTACGGATATTCCTGCAGCCCCACACAGAAGTCCTTGGCCTAAGCTGAACGAGAAGGCCAGGATCCCCTACCACCGCGATTGGGATGGACAGGAGAAGGCGTACGCCTTAAGTGATGACACCGCCTTTAGACCCATTTCTGAGGAGTGGGACGATTTCGACACGATGTTCTACAACGCGTGGTTGGGTGTCACCATCGAGCCTACTAGATTTGTCGATGGAGTTTCTCTGCATCAGCTGGGTCTCGACTCGGATTTGGCTCGTCTGCTTGAGCGGATTGGCTTCGGTCACATGGCTACACGACAACATGATCTATTCCCTGACTTGGTTCATCAGTTCATGGCGACAGCTCGCATTAGCTATTCAGACGAGGTTCTGCGAGATGCACAGGGTGGCACCCTATCGTTCACGGCTCGCGGAGTGAGGTACAGGATTTCATTCCCTGACCTCTGTGGTCTCTATGGTTTTCGGAGGGATCACAGGAGGATTGCTCTTCCAGCTGCCCATCCTGACATACGTGGATTTTGGGCATGGTTTGGGAATGGTGTCTACGATTCTAAGACGTCCACTCATATGGATATTCGACATCCGGTTCTGCGATGCTTTGTTAGGATCCTGAGCACTACTCTCATGTGCAAGATGGAACCTAACAAGATGAGAGTGTCTGAGCTTCTGCTGTTGTTTCTAGCTGTCAGGAACATCATCCCTGGGCAGGATTTCGAGTGGCCTGAGTTGGAAGATGTTAACCTTGGGGCTGTCTTTGCACATCATCTGGTCTCTCTGAAGACCAAACCATTCACAGGGACGAGCACGAAGAAGGAGTCAGTTGGCAGTCTTCTGACACCTATCTTCCAACACCTTGGGATCAGCACTACGAGTTGCTCGATAGTCACTGCGCGTCGGTACATGGATGAGGCTCATATGAGGAACCTTAAGTGGTTGAAACCCGGAAGGAAGTGGATCCTTAACAGATCCGATGGGAGCTTTTGTGGTCCAGCTACCTGCTAGGCATCTGACAGACGTATCTGAGGATCATACTCTGCTTCGTTTCGAGCCTCCTGTAGACCTCCTGACTTCGATCTCTACGACTCGACGACATGTTCGTCCTCCTGCTGATATCCCATCTACTTCACGTCAGAGAGGACATACACAGGCTGCACCGTGTCCACCTATTCCTGAGCCACAGTGGCCTGCGGACACGGACGTTCCGATGGAGCCAGCTGCCTTCCAGAGATTTATGATCGCCAGCTTGAGGAACATATGGGCTGTTGTTCGCTGCCGCAGCACGACTGACGCTGATCCATCGTCCCATCCTGGACCTTCACACACACCTGCTGCAGACCATGAGAGCGATTCCGAGGAGACGCAGGATTAGTCTTATCTGATCTTCACGTTTGTATTTTTCTTTCTTTTTCTTTTTCTTTCATTTTTTTTTTCTTTTCTGTTGAACTTATGTCAGGGTTTGTTTTTGCACTTGAACTTCTTTGGATTTATGTTCGATCTATCATGTTGCTTTTAACCTGTTTTTGAGTGTTCCTAACAGTGCTAACTTCTAACACAATGGAACGCTTTCCCTGGTTAAGCAACTCGTCACCTTTGATTTTTAATCATTGAGTCGACATACAGACGGTATCGATCGATACTGCCTAGTATCGATCGATACCCTGTACAGGTACGGTTCCTAATTTTCATAATCCACTCAGTTCATTTGTTTACTTCCACCAACTCTAGGATAGATATCACTGGGGACAGTGTTGTTCAATTCTGGGGGAGGTGTCTGCTGACATTGTTTTTGTTTTTCTTAGAGTCAGTCGTTTTATCGAGTCAAAATTGTTTTATTGAGTCAAAACTTGTTGGAGATAATGATCATGTGCTTGAACCTATTGATTTGATTTTGTTTTTAAGTGCACAATGTTACAGGACCAACTCTAGATCGACTAATGAAAAATCCAAGGACTGACCAGTTGACTAGAAAACATCCATGTTTCCAGCAGAGTTCTTCTGAAGCCTGAGCCAAATTTTTGCACTTCATCGATATGGTTAGTGTTCATAGAGCTTGATTCATCATTCATATCTGATAAAGGAACCCATGTGTTTAGAGTAATAGTATCTCTCTCCCCTGTTATAAGTTGATAAAAAAAAGAGGATAAAAGATTGAAATGATTTTCTTCTGAGTAAAGGGTTAGGAAAATTTCCAGCGATCCCATTATTCTACTTAAGAGTGAATGATCACACAAAAGTTTGGAAGCGAGGCTAGGATTTTCCTATGATACATAGAAAGGGAAGAACCGGGGATTTGGTGGCAAACACCATCAATACTCGCGTCTCATACCTTGATGTGTATATGCAAAGCTGAAAAAAAAATAAATAAATGGAACATAATAAGAAATAAGTCTGGGGGAGAGAAATTGATACAAAAAGTGTGAAAAAGGGTGGTTTCTTGTCATGATATTGTCTGGTAAAGAATCTATAAGGTTCTTGAACATTAACTGCAGCGATGAAACTGGCGATGAAGGTTTTACTTGAACGAAGTTGTGGGATAATGTATGGAGTCTGGAAAAGCTGCGAATGCCTACGGAGAAGTACATGGTGGTTAGATCAAAAGCTGATTTGGTGACATTTGGGTACTTGGAAAGCAGGTCATTTCAATGGTTCATGAACAGGTGAGTCTCCGCGTTTTCAAACCTCTTTCTCTGTTTAGTCTTCTATTTGCTTGAGGGCAAGCAAAAGGCTAAGTCTGGGGGAGCTGATATATCATGGTTTTTACCCTATTTAAGCCATGATATAAGTCCTTTTTATAGAGTCTTTCTAGTGTTTTGTAGTCTTTTAGAGTCTTTTACAGGTCTTAGCACGTTTGGAGCATTATTGGAAGTATTAGATCTTAGGATAATTGATTAGGCACGAGAGTGCGATTAATTACATGATAGAACCTTAGGTGAGCAAATTGATTATTCGCAAAGAGATTTGGTTTAATTGATTTGTGAACATATCAAACCTGATTTTAAAGCTGATTTAGACTTTAGGATTCGTAAAGAGATTTGGAATTCCTAGGATTTAGATTTAGATAGTTTTCGCAACGAGAGTTGGTTAATTATACTTTAGTGATTTGAGTTCAAGAACCGTGCGTAATCTGAATCATGTTAGTTAATTTAGTTGCATTCATTGATTTCCTGAGAAAAACCCTAGGCTATATTCTCTCCATTGATTTACAACCTTTTTAATTTCTGCACTGCTTTCAATTACATCTGTTTCACTTAGCGTAATTCAGCATCTAGAATCTATTGTGTGTTTCTGTGAGTTCTTGTGTTTGACCCCTAGCTATACTACGACAACTGCTTTAGTACTGTTAGGGTATTAAATTGAGCATATCAAAACCGGGTGGGGATTTTGGTTGGAATCCACTTTGGTTTCCTTGGAATTGGTTCCTTGGAACATACCCTTGTTGGTTGAAGTTAGAAGGTTGACCTTGAGATTGGAATTATTGTTGTGGAACTCCTTGAGCTTGAGTAGATTGTTGAGGGTAAAGTTAGTCTTGTGGATTCCTATAGGTTTGGTTGAACCCTTGTCTTTGGAATTTACCTTGGTTCCCCCACATAGTTCACTTTCTCATGTGTTTCCACGGCCTCCTCTTGATAGCAAGCTTGATTGTTCTCATAGTCACCAATGAAATGTACCGCCTTTTGAGACTCTTTTTGAGAGGCAAGAAGGTTTTCTATCATAGAGGCTTGCTTATCCAACTTCTCATTCAAGGCTTTCATGTCCTTGGCTCTCTTGTTCTCGTCAAAGTCACTTGTGATCCTTGAAGCACGGTCATAATCATCCCCATACGTCCCATCACTAGTAGCTAAGTTCTCCACGAGCTCCATAGCATCCTCTACGTCCTTAGCTAGGAAATTACCATTCGAAGCCGTGTCAAGTAGCATACGGATCTTAGGCAAAGCACCTCAGTAAAGAGTGCTAAGGAGAGAGGCGTTGGAGAAGCCATGATGTGGGCATTGAGTAGTGTAGCCTCTAAATCTCTCCCAAGCCTCGTTGAAAGACTCAATAGACCGTTGTGTGAAGCTAGATATCTCATTGCGAAGTCTGGCGGTTCTAGACGGTGAGAAGAATTTGGCTAGAAACGCCCTTTTTCAATCATCCCATGAAGTAATACATCCTTGAGGCAAGGTCTTTTCCCATTGGTGAGCCTTGTCACCTAAAGAGAATGGGAAGAGATGAAGCTTGAAACCGTCTTCGGAGACCCCATTGATCTTAGTGAGACCACATATCCGGTCAAATTGGTCAATGTGATCTAGAGGATCCTCCATTGACAACCCATGGAACTTGTTAGCTTGAACCATATTGATTAGCCCGGGTTTGACCTCAAAGTTGTTGTTTTCCACCGGTGGAGCTTGAATGCCTTGCCGATTTTGGTGAGCATTAGCGGCATCACCCTCTCCAACGACGTGTCTAGCTCTTGGTGGATGGTTGGGGCGGTTTGGTTGGTGATGGTTTCCATTGCCACCACCTCCTTGGTTGTTGCCATTCCCACCGTTCTTTTGGTGGGGAATGTTCTCATGAACGTTCCCGAGTGGAATATCATGAAGATCTTCCATATCGTTACCAACTTCTTCTTGAATTCTCCCTCGGTTTCGTCTTACTCTTGAACCTCTCTCAAGTTGATCAATGTCGTCCCTCGGTTCTACTAGGTTAGTATTGCCACGGGAACGGGTATGCATGCACCTATAGAGAGAAAGAACACTTGGAAGCAAACAAGATTAGTAACTTCGTAGCAAATAAGGTTTAATCTCACAAAGAACCTAAATCTCAATGCTAAAACAAATCCCAATATGGCAACGGCGCCAAATTGATACACGACTTTTTTGTCTCTAGGAGGTATCAATAACTCCAATACGTGTAGTATGAAGGTTATCAATCCATAAAGGGATTTATCCTAAACACTAAGAATGCAAGGAACAATTGTAAGTTAAGCTAAACAAGTGGTTTGTTGTTAAGTATCCAATTTAGAATTAAGCAAAAGCACTAAGCAAGATAAATCAATAAGCAAAAGCGAATCTAGAGATAGGGTTATCGATATGAGAAGTCCCAAGTTCAATTCATGATGTTCATTTACTCAAACAAGCTAATCCCTAGGCATGACATCCTAAACTTGACTAATTCTCTTTCAAGCAATTAATCACTATGCCAATCACCTAACCCATTAGCAAATCATCATTTGTGGATAATTGATTAGCAAGCATTTAGTTTAAATCAACAAGATCAACCAAAAATACACCCTAGACAACTATTATCATAGGCTAGGAATGTAAATCTCTTGTTTAATTCATCAAGGCATTTCATCAAACACTTGGTGTGCATGAAATGCCTTATGATATAAATCCACTTTTTGAAGCTAGATTTAGCCTTAAGAACATTAAACAAGAAAGGATATAAGAGGATCTAGCCCTAAACATCATGAATCAAGCCTAGAAACATCCTAATCTACCTCATCTCAAGATCCTAAAAGACTACTCAAGATCCATGAAAAGCCCCTTAAAATCGATTTGGATAGGAGAGGTTTTCATGGATGAATCTTGAATAGATAAGATAGAGAGAAGATTAGATGGAAGAAATCAATAAAAACAAAGACTTATTTGCATTAAAAGTAGAAGATGCTCTCTTACAAATCCAAGAACTCTCTCAAAAGGGGAAAGGGTTTCTTAGAGAAAAGAAAACATAGATCTAAAAAAATGGGTCTCAACAATATTTAAAATTGTTTTCTTGAGCTGGATCGGACCGGGTCAACCCGGGACAAACCGGGTATTGACCCGGCCGAAACTTGGATACGTCTTCAGTGAATCGGTCATAACTCCTGCACCTGACATCCGAATGACCTGAATCCAAGTCCTGTAAACAGCTAACTCGTCCCTCTACAACTCTTATGAAGCCCGTTTGAGTTGAATCATAACGGAAGGCCTTCGTTTTTCCGGTTAATTGGACGGTTTCATCTTCTCTCGGCCAGACGGACATACCTTCAGTAAATCCGTCTTATCTCCCTATCCATACGTCCAAATAACCCGATTCAAACTCCTGTGTAAAGCTGATTCACTGCTCTACAACTTTGGTGAAGACCACCGAGGCTAATTCGGAGTGGAGACCCTTCAATACCGACGTCACTCCTCGGTACCACCCGTCGGTGCTAAGGAATTTTTCTTCTGTTTCCACACCGAGCAGTTGCACCGACCAGTGACCTCGGTATTGAAGAAACCGTCTCGGCCAGACAGACCTATCTCTGGTAAATCAGCCATATCTCTCAAACCACACGTCCGAATGACTTGATTCCAACTCCTATGGTTAGAAGACTCATCGGGCTACAACTCTCAGGAATACTCCAAGAGCTGGATCAAATCGGATCGCCTTCGTCTGATCGGTTCTTTGAGACGTTCCGGATGGTTCCTCTCTAGTCTTTAAGCACCAAATCTCCAAACGCCACCAAGTGTCTCCAAACACCTAGAAAACTCCTCAAAGACATGCAAAAGACTCATTAGGACCTAATGCAGCTCCTAATACTCTAAATGGAATAAAACAAGTATGAAATGCCATGAAGATCCAAGTAAATGATCTAAAACCTACATGATGTGCATGCTTAAACTATGCAAATTATGGACACATCAGTCATCAAGCTTCATGGACCAATCTTTTCTTGAGCTCGCAACGGTCTTCTCAAGTATCGCCTTGATTTGCCGGTTAGAAACCTCCAATTGGCCACTTGTTTGAGGATGGTAAGGCGTGGCCACCTTGTGCTTCACTCCGTGTTTCCTAAGCAAGCTTTCGAAGACTTTGTTGATGAAGTGCGATCCCCCATCACTTATCACCACCCGTGGTACACCAAATCTAGGGAAGATTATTGACTTGAACATCTTGAGAACGACTTTTGCATCGTTCGTGGGACTCGCAATCGCCTCTACCCATTTGGACACATAGTCAACCGCCACTAGAATGTACTGGTTTACATATAAAGAAGGGAACGGTCCCATGAAATCTATGCCCCACACATCAAAAAGTTCAACTTCAAGAATCGGGTTTTGAGGCATCTCATCTCTTCTACCAATTTTCCCTTTCTTTGGCAAGCGTCTCAAGCGGAAACAAAAGCATGTGCATCTTTGAATAGGCTCGGCCACCAAAAACCCGATTGGAGAACTCTTGTAGCCGTCTTGTACAAAGCAAAGTGTCCACCATAGGCCGACCCATGACAATGGAATAAGACCCCTTGGACCTCTTCTTCCGCCACACACTTTCGATACAAACCATCCGAACACAACTTGTACAAGACCATCCCAATAGTACCTTGTGACATCATGAAAGAAATTTTTCTTCTTATACCCATCCAAGTTTGGAGGCTCTTTCCCACAAACCAAATAGTTCACCAAATCCGCAAACCACGGTAGCTTCTCATCTTACAAACCGCTAGCACTCTCAAGACCTCTCACGGCCTCTAAACCTTTCTTCAAGACGCTCACCACTATAAGACTCTCCTCGGGGAGCTTGTCTTCATTTAGAACTAGGTCCTCAATCCTCAACCTTGATAGGTGATCCACGACCCCGTTCTCAATACCTTTCTTGTCCACAATCTCCATGTTGAATTCTTACAAGAGTTCTTAGCGTGTATGTACCTCAAAGCCGCATGATCCGTGTAGACTATGATCTTCGAGCCCACTACGTATGACCGAAACTTCTCCATGGCAAAAACAACCGCCAACAATTCCTTCTCCGTGGTAGCATATCTTGCTTGAGTGTCATCCAAAGTTCTACTTGCGTAATAGATGACGTTGGTCTTCTTGTCCTTCCTTTGGCCTAAGACGGCTCCAACCACGAAATCACTTGCGTCACACATGATCTCGAAAGGAAGATCCCAATCCGGGGCTTGGACAATGGGAGCACTAACCAACGCTTTCTTTATCTCCAAGAACGCCTCCATACACTCCTCGTCAAGGTTGAACTCAACATCCTTGCAAAGTAGCCTAGTAAGAGGCCTTGTGATTTTTGAGAAGTCTTTGATGAAACGGGGATAGAATCCCGCATGACCCAAAAAGCTTCCGACATCGTTAACCGTCCTTGGTGGCTCCAAGTTAACCATGACCTCTATCTTGGCTTTGTCTACCTCGATCCCCTTCTCGGAGATCTTATGCCCAAGCACGATGCCTTCACGTACCATGAAATGGCTCTTCTCCCAATTGAGTACCAAGTTCGCCTCCTCACATCGTTGTAAGACCCTACAATGATTAGAGTACAAGCAAACACCAAACGAAGAGCCATACACGGAGAAGTCATCCATAAAAACTTCTACCATGTCTTCAATAAGATCAGAGAAAATGGACATCATGCAACGTTGGAATGTCGCGGGTGCATTACACAACCCAAATGGCATCCTTCGATATGCGAAGGTGCCATAAGGGCATGTGAAAGTCATTTTTTCTTAGTCATTCGGGTGTATGGGAATTTGAAAGAAACCCGAATAACCTTCTAGAAAGTAATAAAATGGATGATTAGCTAGACGTTCAAGCATTTGGTCTATGAAAGGTAACAGAAAGTGATCCTTACGAGTAGATGAATTTAGCTTCCTATAGTCAATGAACATTATATGCCCGATTATTGTCCTAATATGTATCATTTCATCCTTTTCATTTTTAACAACTGTTATCCCCCCTTTCTTAGGCACACAATGAACCGGTGAGACCCAAGTACTATCCAATATTGGGTAGATAATACCCGCATCTAGGAGCTTAAGAATATCTCTCTTTACAACTTCCTTCAAATTAGGATTCAACCTTCTTTGATGTTTAATAGAGGTCCTTGATTCATCTTCAAGATGGATTCTATATATGTGTGCATAAAGTAGAGGAAATACCCTTGATGTCATCCAAAGAATAACCAATGGCTTTCCTATACTTCCTAAGTTCAACTAAGAGGGAGGATAGTTCATTCTCATTCAAACTATCATTTACAATAACCGGGTATGACTCGTTTGGACCTAGGAAAGCGTACCTTAACCCAACGGAAAGTTGTTTTAGTTCCACCTTAGGGGCTTTGAGCTCGCTCCAATCGTATCTGTGCTTGACCCAACTTCAACCCTTGTCACTCGGTTACCCAACTCCACAAATGGCGTCTCTCTTTCAAGCGGCTTGTGTGAGTCCATGAGTAGCTCATATCCTCGGCTTTCTCCATCCAAGAATCCATGCACACCGTGCTCTTGTATCAAAACCACTTGCAAACCGTCTTCAATACTTAACTCTTCAAGCAATTCATCCGCGAGTTCATCCATTGTCTATATGTAGAAACATTGCCCATTTATGGTGGGCTTCTTCATCACATTGTTGATGTTGAACTAAAGGACTTCACCTTTTCCCAAGTGCAAGTCAATCTTGACCTTTCTCACGTCAATAATGGCTCTCGCGGTCGCCAAAAACGGTCTTCCAAAGATAATTGGATCCTTTGGCTCCTCATCCATTTCGATAAAAACAAATTCTGTGGGGACGATGAAGTCTCTAACCATTATCGGGAGATCTTCAAGCAAACCAATGGGTACCCTTACACTCATATCCGCCAATACCAACGAGATGTTGCAAGCTTTGTACCTTATGAAACCCAACCGCTTTGCAACCGAGAATGGCATAAGGCTAACACTTGCTCCAAGATCACAAAGACAATTTTTTTTGGTGCCACCTTCTTTTGGATGATGGCACTACATTCTTGGGTCAAGATTACCATGGATTCCATTTCCTTGGCTCTTTCTTTCAAGACATCCTTGAGGAATTTTGCATATTGGGGTACAAGTAAAAAAGCATCAACTAACGACATTGTAAGCTCGACCTTCTCCATTTGTTTGTCGAAGATCGCCTTGTACTTGTCCATGAGTTGTTTCTTGAAACGCCCCGGGAAAGGTAACTTAGGCACATAAGGTTTTGGCACAAATACACTCTCTTTCTTCTTAGACGCTTCTTGAACCACGGCCTTAGTCTTCACTTCTTCAACCCGTTTCCCTTTGTCTTGACCTCTCACTACCACGTCCTCAACCAAGTCTTCATCTTCTTGAAGTTCCACCCCTCCCCCCCACTTTGGTTCGCAACGTCCACGTTGAGAGTAGAAAGGACATCTCTTGTGGGTAAGACCGTGCCACTCCTTAGGGTGATAGCATTCACATATTCCTTGGGGTTTGGTACGGGTTTACCCAGCAAAGTGCCTTGAGGACGTGAAGAAGATGCGGTGTCCTTGGTCTCCATGTGTTTGACCTTGGAGTTTAAAGCCTCAATCTTGTTGTTGAGGTCGGTGTAGGAACAATCTACCTGTGTATTGATTTCCGCTTGTCCTTTGAGCAATTGTTGGAACATGGAGTTCAAGTCAAGCTCTTGCGATTTAGACGTAGTTGCTTGACCTTGAGGCACAAACCCTTGTTGTTGGCTTTGAAAACCGGGTGAAGCTTTGGGTTGGAATCCACTTTGGTTCCCTTGGAATTCGTTCCTTGGGACAAAACCTTGTTGGTTGGTGTTAGAAGCTTGGCCTTCAGGTTGGAATTGCTTTTGTGGGACTCCTTGAGCTTGATTAGGTTGTGGAGGGTAGACATGGTCTTGTGGATTCTCCACATTGGTGTTCTGGTAAGAGAAATTAAGGTGGTTCCTATAGTTTTGGTTGAACCCTTGTCTTTGGTAGTTCCCTTGGTTTTGGTAGTTCCATTGGTTCCCCACGTAGTTCACCTCTTCTTGGGTGTTCATGTCCATGTTCTCCTCTTGATAGCAACCTTGATTTTCATCATAAGCATCCACAAAGCTAACCGTCTTTTGAGAAGACACTAGGAGTTCATCAGTCAAGTTGGCTTGCTTATCTAACTTCTCATTAAGCGCTTTCATGTCCTTGGCCCGCTTGTTCTCATCAAAGTCGCTAGTGGTCCTTGTGGCGCGGTCATAGTCGTCGCCATAGGTCCCGTCACTTTGGGCCAAGTTCTCTACTAGCTCCATTGCTTCCTCAACATCTTTAGCCAAGAAATTACTGTTAGATGTCGTGTCAAGTAGCATACGTATCTTAGGCAAGGCACCTCGGTATAGAGTGCTAAGGAGAGAGGCGTTGTTAAAGCCGTGATGAGGGCATTAGGAAATGCAGTTTCTAAATCTCTCCCAAGCCTCGTTGAAAGGGTCATTGGACCGTTGTGTGAAGCTTGAGATCTCGTTGCGAAGCTTGGCGATTCTAGCCGGTGAGAATAATTTGGCAAGAAATGGACGTTTGCAATCATCCCACGAGGTGATAGATCCTTAGGGTAAGGCCTTTTCCCATTGGTGAGCCTTGTCACCTAAAGAGAACGGGAAGAGACGAAGCTTGAACCCATCTTCGGAGACACCATTGATCTTAGTGAGACCACATATCCGATCAAATTGGTCTATGTAGTCTAATGGATCCTCCATTGACAATCCGTGAAACTTGTTGGCTTAAACCATGTTGATCACCCCCGATTTCACTTCGAAGTTGTTGTTCTCCACCGGTGGAGCTTGAATGCCTTGCCGGTTTTGGTGAGAATTCGCGGCGTCACCCTCTCCACCAACGTTTCTAGCACTTGGTGGATGGTGTGGACGGTTTGGTTAGTGATGGTTTTCATTGCCATCACCTCCTTGGTTGTTCCCATTCCCACCGTTCCTTTGGTGGGGAATGTTCTCATGAATGTTCCCGAGTGGAATATCATGAAGATCTTCCATTTCGTTACCAACTTCTTCTTGTACTCTAACTCGGCTTCGTCGTGCTCTTGAACCTCTCTCAAATTGATCAATGTCGTCCCTCGGTTCTACTAGGTTAGTATTGCCACGAGAACGGGTATGCATGCACCTATAGAGAGAAAGATCAATAAGAAGTAAAGAAGATTAGTAATCTTAGTAGAAAATAAAATTTAATCTCACAAAGAGCCTAAATCTCAAAGTTAAAATCAAATCACAATATGGCAACGGCGCCAAATTGATACTAAGATTTTTCGGTCTCAAAGAGGAATCAATAGCTCTAAATACGAGTAGTATAAGAGGTTATCAATCCGTACTAGGAGATGATTCTAAACAATGAGAATGCAAGGAACCTATGTAAGTTAAGCTAATTAAAAATGTTTTTGTGATTAAGTATCCAAATTAAAACGAGCAAAGCAACTTAAACAAGATGTAAATCAATAAGCAAAAGCGGATTCAAAGATGGGATTATGGATATAAGATGACCAAAGTTCAATTCATGAAGTTCATTTTCTCAAGCAAGCTAATCCCCAGGCATAAGACCCTAAACTTGACTAATTCTCTTTCAAGCAATTAATCACTATGCCAATCACCTAATCTATTAACAAACTCTCATTTGTGGATCATTGATTAGCAAGCATTAAGTTTGAATCAACAAGATCAACCAAAAATACACCCTAGACAACAATTATCATAGGCTAGGAGTATAAATTTCTTGTTTAGTTCATCAAGGCATTTAATCAAACACTTGGTGTGCATGAAATGCCTTATGATCTAGACCTACTTTTTCAAGCTAGATCTAGCCTTAAGAACACTAAACAAGAAAGGATATAAGATTATCTAACCCTAAACACCATGAATTAAGCCTTGGATCACCCTAATATACCCCATCTCTAAACCCTAAAATCTAATCAAGATCCATCAAGAACAACCCAAAATCGATATGGATAGGGGTTGAATACATGGATGAATGTTGAATAATCAAGATAGAAAGAAGATAGATGGAAGAGATTGATAGAAACAAATACTAAATTGCATAAAACCCAAAGATCTCCTTACAAATCTCAAGTTCTCTCTCAAAGGTGAGGGGTTTAGACTTAAGAAAAAGCATCAAATGAAATTAAGTTTAGATTGACTTTAAATAAGAAATTGGGCGACCAGGTCATCCCGGAACAAACCGGGTATTGACCTGGTCGAATTTTGGGTCTTGTTTTCTATACCGGCCGGGATGGAGCCGGTGCATAGGGCCGGCGTGAGAGATCTTGGCGTGAGAAAATGGTACCGGCCAAGATGGAGCTGATACACGCGTCCGGCAAATCTCCTGCTCAAGTCTTCACGCTGTGCTGGACGTGGGAAGTGTGCTACGCCGGGCCGGTACGTGTAATCATCGAGGGTGAGTGAGAAAAGCTTGAGGGGGAATACTGGGCCAATCAAAGACGGTACACGGAGCCGACAATCTCCATGTCTGAGGGAAAGTTGCATACCGGCTGACGGAAGTTATCGCGTGCCGGGCCGGTGTTGAGGGAAGACTCCAATTGAAAGTTCCATGCCGGGCTGTCTGGAACCGGCACATGCGTCCAGCAAAGTCCCTGTTGGGATTGGATGCACACACCGGACGGGAACTGAGGGAAATGCCGGGCCGGTATTCAGGGAAACCACCGAGGAGGAAAATGCCCGGTGTCGGGGGAAATGAAGTCGGGACGTGCAGCCGGCAAAGTCCCTGTCTCGGCTAAAGTCTCATACCGGCCAAGAGGTCTTCTTCATGCCGGGCCGGTATTGAGGAAAATGCTTGGCGTCGAGGGAAGTGAAGCCGATATATGGCCGGTGCGGGATCTTTCCGAGCTTTCATGCTTCAAACCGTTGCTTCAAGATTCCGAGCTAAGTGCGAACTCCTCCAAAGTGTCCGAAAGCCTCCAAAGTATCTAGAAAGGACTCCAAAACATGCAAGACTCTCTAGGACATAACATTAGAGCTCTAAACTCTAAATGGGACTAAACTAATAAGAAATGTAATGAAACTATATGCACATGAGATAAAACCTAAGCTAAATGAATGCATAAAAGGGACAAAATATGGGAATATCAACTTCGCTAGTGTTTGCGTGGCGCGGTCATAATCATCCCCATACATAATGAAGTCGAAGGACAATACTCCGAAGAAGAAGACTCAAGGTTATTCTTTCGAGAATCCGATTTGAGCTAGTTGAGTGACTCTGACCTTGCACCAACACCACTACCAAGTCCAATACCGGAAGAGCCAAGGATAAAATGCATCACCCGAGAGAGATTGATCGAGTTTAATAGATTTGTGAAATCAATCCCAATGTACACCTCTTTCGAAGAAGTTTGGAAAAAGGACCTATATACGCTTTCTTCCGCTACAGCAATGAGAACAAGGAAGATATTCACGCCTATTTCATAAGAGAGAGACGTTCAACAACGCCTTATGCCGCTTCTCACGCTATCCGAATCTACCATCCCGAGAAGTACCGAGAGTACCCGAACAAGATAAACCGATAGGAGTTAGAGGAATTCAACAATGTGGTCCATAATCTACCTAGAGGTACTACTTTTGCAAGAGCTTACATGGATCATATGATTAATCATTTCTTTTGTGAAAGCAAGGAGTCCATAACGGAGATAGAAGATCTTTTCGACAATGCCATGAACGAAAAACCCATTAGGAGTCTCCAAAAAATTAAAGAACAAGGTCAGTTCCTTACCACTTTTAGCATCCGTTGAGATGAATTTAAGAACGTTCTTTGTGATTCCAGAGCTTGCTTGAGCATCATGTCAAAATCGACCGCAAAATGCATCGGTCCTAAGCACATACACCATACCCCGAAATAAATCAGCATGGCCGACGAGACTTATACCATACAAAAAGGGATTGCCTGAGACATGCCAATAAGAATCGAAGATTGCATAGCCCCCGTCGATTCTTACATCGTCCAAGAACCACTCTGGCGCCCCTGGAGCCATTCCATCCGCGGCCAGAGCCCAGTTCGCTGCGGCCATAAGCAACGGACCAGCGGCCAAGCCCAGTTCCGCCCATGACGAGTCGTTTCTTAACCCGAGGCCAAAACCGTCTTTTCCCGTCAAACCCTAAAACGACCCAAGCATGTTGAAGACCTATAAATACTTGTTTTTCGTGGAGAACATTAGAGACCTTTCTGCACACTATTTTTTATTTCATTCTTGTACTCTTGCATTGAGAATTTGGGATTGGTGAGGAGGTTTCTCACCGAGGTTATTTCTTGAATTCGTGAGGCTTCTTCACCAATCTTATGTTCAATTTAATCATGTCTTTTTCCATTATGTGTGAGTATGTTAGATTGTTGGGTTTAATTATCGAGGGGAATTCTATGTCCGATAAGGATTTCACTCGGTAAACTCTAGCCGATTTTTAGAGCTCTTCTTGTGGAAAGTTGTTAATGCATGAATCTAGTGTCATGAACTAGAGGCTGATAGGGGGAGTTTAGAACCACGAAAGTGTTGCATCTAATCACCAGCAAAGTTCATACACAAGGCGTGCGCGTTGTAAGATTTCGAAAGTCTACTTACGGAGTGCCGTGAACCTATGGACCCACTAGCATATCACAATCTTATGCGTGGCCATAGACAAAAGCTAATGGTCGAGTGAATAGATTGTAGGACATAGGTTATACGGGAGTAGACTATGTCATTATTATGTCCTGTTCGTGGAGTTATAATCTAGAAACATTGGTTACTAATGAGCTAGGGGCCGTTTGATTGAATCGAGCATACCCCAAGATATTCCTCTCGACCCAGCAACATTTTAGGATAGTTACAACTGTCTCTAGTAGTGTAGTTTAGTTATCGATTTCATTAGGTTTAGGTTAGTAGTCAATTTTTTTAGGTATTAGGTTAGTCTTAGAATTTCTTAGGATATGTTTAATTTCTCTTAGCATTAGTTTAGTAGTTGAAATTCGCTTTGTTTAGGTAGTGGTCGATTTTCTTAGAAGAAAATATATTCGTTCTAGGTTTATTTAGTATACAGTGTCTAAGGTCTCATAGAAGAGCACCCTCTCCCTACGGATAGATACATCAAGTACTACAACGCACATTTGTGCACTTGCAGGCTTTAGAGTTTATAAATTTAAGACCTGAAGTTTTTGAGACGAATCCGTTACGCATCATTTACAAAACGCCTTATACACTATTTTAAAATGGTTTTTGCAAACGCTTCGTAGAAATTCCACAAAACGTTTTCAGCGATCTAAGATAGTAGTTTGGAGACATCTCAAAATCGTTCCAAATACTAAGATCCGCAAAAACTTCTTAAAACTATGTTAGTATCGTTCATTTATTAGTATTTTGATCCATTGATTAGTATTTTGATTCATTTATTCTTTATTTGTGATCAGATGTCTAACGTCAACGACGAAACACCACATATGGACACGTCTGTTGGGAACTTGGGTGTCAATGGTGAGACGACACACAGAAATTTGTTCAACCATGGTCTTCCTCAAGTGAACACACACATTGCGATCCCAGCTAAAACCACCATTGTGATCCCATCGGTGAATTATCCGAGTTCAGTTAGCCAAGGACTGATGCCAGATAAATTCGACGGAAAGGGCTTCAAAACGTGGCAACAGAAGATGCCCTTCTTCTTGACCAATCTGAAATCTGAGAAATTTCTCCTCGAGGAGAAACCAATCATTCCAGTTGGGAACACGGATGCACACACAGTGCAAAGGTTGGATTCTAGGCCGCCTTATTGACATGTTGTACGCTGTGTACAGCCAAGCCAAAACCTCCAAGTCACTATGGATGTCCTTGGAGAAGAAGTACAGATCGGATGACGTTGGATGTCAGAAATTCGCTACCGCAAAGTTTCATGACTTCAAAATGGTGGACACCATAAACCTCGTCATATAAGAAGACGTCATAAAACCATTAGACATTTGATCTCAAATCGACCGACAACCTAGCAGATCTGTTTACTAAAGGTTTGTCGCGAGATCAAGTTGTAAAATCATCAAGAAGAATGTGTTTAAAGCCTATGAATTAAAGATGAAGTTTGATGAATACCCTACTTACGTGACTGGAGATCCCAAGATGTAGGTTTAAAGGGATAACTAAATCAAGCAGAATCTGAATAGAGTACTGTTTGACTTGTATCTCTACCCAGTTCCTAGGATGATAAATAGTACTACCTATACAGGATAAGGCTAAGCATTAGCTTTTAATGATTTCATAACTTTGTAATAGTGAAGTATGACATGATACTTCTGAAAAAGCGTATGGCATATCACCTAGTGAGTGTGAAATGAGACCGTTTCTCGGGGAATGAAGGTAAGGCTATATTCTCCAAGTTCACTTATGAAAAATCAGGCATGTTCAAGGCCAAAATGAACACAATAGAGAACTAAGTTATACGAGAAATGAAGTTGGGTTATAGTTGTTGTCTCGGTTTACATCAAAATCCGGGTGTTTCAAAATATCATGTTCACCTTCTGGCCAAGTAAACCCGACAGTTATTAACAATGAGCGGTTCAAAGCTGAAAAAATTATACCTTCTCAGATACAGTGAATTTTTGTTCATACTCTCGAAAAGTCTGTATATCTAGTCAGTCTAGTGAGTCTAGTAAATCTATTTAGTAGAGTCTGTCGAGTCTTCTAATGTTTAGAATCATTTTTATTCATGTGGGGATTGTTGGATCAATTTTTATAAGCAATTTGGACTGCATTCTTTTTGTAAGAAATTGAATGAGTGTGAATAAAAAATGGGTATTTAGACTCATAAGCAGGCCATAAGGATATTGGCTGAATGGTTATGAATGAGAAATGGAGCATAATTGATTTGAATTTGGGCTTAAATTTGTTAATTAGACTTTATGTCTATTAACTTATTTTTTCGACCAAAAATCATGTTGATCTTTTGTGTAAATTTAAACACAAGAAAGCAAATCCATTGTTGAAGTATAATGTTGTGTTTGAATTGGTCAAACAAAAATTTATTCTCTATTTACTCTCATGGTCAAATGAATGGAATTGATTCTCCATTATGGCATTTGATGCGTGATGATAATGGCTCCATTATGGCATAGCTCCATTAGGGCATGATTTTCAGTTTCGTTTTTGAGGGTATAAATACTATGTCTTTGTCCTCTCATTCGACGGAGAAAAACATACAACAAAATCAAAACCAACATATTCATACAAGATAATTTTTTTCAGCAATCTCTCATCTCTTTCTTCTCTTCAAAAGTAAGTCTCGAGAGTATAGCGTACATATTAAGTTCGCAGATTCCATTCTCGAGTGTTGCGAGCCGGTCTCACGAGATTGTTTCATGGGATTCAAGAATCGGTTTATACCGTCACACTACGGGCGATTTATTGATAAAGGAAAGAGATAAAGTCTCGCATTCATGTGTTGTTTTCGAAATCGTTTTCAAAGTCTCTTTCTTATTCGCTTTCCGTTTACTATTGTTTCGTTGTTCATCGTTTATAAACGCTTGTATAACTCTTATAATCGCATTTTCATTTCCGGATTTTAGTGGTCCTACATTTTCTACATAAATATGAAATGTGATACACAAACAGTGATTCTTAGAGAAACAGACGACATCTCCTTGTAAATCACCCTCTCGTTAAAGTCATGGAAAAATTCGCAAACATGATGAATGAAGGATTTCTTGATACAAGTCGGGGACTATATCGGAAATTGTAGACGTATTGCCTAAGTTTCATAAAGACTCTAATCCAGGGAGAAGGTTTCAGCTTTGATCAAGAAAGAAAGCACGAGGAGCTCACGTGCTGCGTATACAACTCACCAAGGACCGAGACGTAATTAACCTCAGTCTAAAGGCACAGCTTGGTTTGTCTTCTTCTCTGATTCAAAAACAGAGTACGAACAGAGAGAGAAGAGTGAGTGGCAGTGATTAAGAGGTGTATAAAAAGAGGTCATTGCTGAGACATTAGGGTTAAGAAAGTGAAAGTAAGAAGAGAGAGTTGATGTGAGTTTACAGTGAGTTCTCTAAGGGTTATTTATAACCAAAGGCTTTCTAGTGGATTTCCGAGAGTATCTCGGCCAGACGTAGCGATTCCGTTTTGGAACGTGAACTGTTTAAACTCTTTGTGTCTCATTTACTTTTATGCTCTTAAACACACGAGTGATCATCAAACGAGAGAGATTGTGAGAGATTCCGCAAAACATAACAGTTGAAGTTCATACCATTTCTTAACAAATTGGTATCAGCGCGACATGTTGGAGTTTCAGGGTGAAGGAAAGATCGAAACTTTGTAAAGTTGGAAGCTTTGGTGATAAAGCAGGTCCAAACTTTATAAATGTTGAAGCTTTGGTGATAAAGCTTTGAACTTTCTCACGGTGGTTGAAGAAGGATGAAGAAAGGTCAGAACTTTATAAAGTTTGAAGCTTTGGTGGAAAAAACTTTGAACTTTCTCACAAATCATGACTCATGGGCGTTCATAAGTGGAGAAGTTTGATGGAGAAGAGGATTACATTCTCTGGAAAGAAAAGTTACTAGCTCATTTTGAGATAGTGGGCTTGTTGGAAGGACTTGAAGAAGAACAAGTCACAGATGGTGAAGATTCAACTGCAGAAATATGTACAACACCTGAAACTGAACCTCCACCTACAAAGCCAGAAGATAAGAGCCTTAAAGAGAAGAGGGGAAAGGCCAGATCTACCATCATCTTGAGTCTAGGTGACCATGTCTTAAGAAAGGTCATTAAAGAAAAGACAGATGCAGGTATGATCAAGATATTAGATAATTTTTTCATGGCAAAATCACTACCAAACCGTATCTATTTAAAGCATAGACATTATGGGTACAAGATAAGTGAAAACATGACAGTTGAAGATAACGTGAATGATTTCTTCAAGTTAATATCTGATCTAGAGAACGTGAAGGTTTCAATTCCAGACGAAGATCAAGCCATAGTTATACTAATGTCATTACCAAGGCAGTTTGATCAGCTCAAGGAGACTTTGAAATACTGTAAAACAACTCTTGCCCTTGATGAGATAACATGAGCTATCAGATATAAGATACTAGAGCTTGGAGCAAACAGGAAAGTGCTCAAGAACAGCTCTGAAACTTTGTTTGTGCAGGACAGAGGGAGATATGAGAAAAGAGACAAGAGTGTTGACAGGAAACTGTCTTGGATATGTGGCAATGAAGGACACTACAAGAAGCAGTGTTATGTCTGGAAAGAGAGGAACAAGAAGGGAAACAACTCTGAGAAGGGAGAGTATTCAAATGTCGAAGAACAAATCACTGATACTGCAGCCTTAACAATCACATAAGAGTTAAATGCAGTAAGTGGGGATAACGAAGACGAGTGGATCATGGAACAGGTGATATAGTTGGTTTTTATCATTTTCTAACACATGTTTTGGTGTTTCTTTTGAGTATTTTTTCGAGTCAAAGATCGTTTTTATAGTCTTTTAGTCCTTTATTTTGTTATCTCAGGTAAAAAGGCGTTCAAGGAAGAAATTGGAGTTACGTGGGCAAAAACGCATGGAACGGTACAAAAAGAGCAAGAATTCATCGATGCAAGGAGTGCATCGATCGATGCAACACCATCATAAGATCCAAAATCGATCGATGCAACATGCTCAGAAAGTTCAAAATCGATCGATGCACAATTGGAGCAGATCGATGAATCACCCTCCGAAGAGCCTGAATCGATCGATGCAAGGAGTGCATCGATCGATGGAGCAGGCTCAGAAAGTCCAAAATCGATCGATGCAGTATGTGCATCGATCGATGCAGTATGTGCATCGATCGATGCAAGTCGGCGAGAGGGAAAATGAAATTTCCGATTTTCCTGTTTTGCCCCAGAAACTGCCTATTTTGACCTAATTCGCCCATAACCCTATTTATACATTATTCTCAGCCACTTTTTAGGCTATATCTCTTTTGACTACTCTCTATTCTACTCATATTTTTGGCCATTGAATTTGTAAGCAAGAAGAAGAATCTATGCATCTATTGAGAAGAATTCTAAACCATTTCCTCTCTTTAATTATTATTATGAGTTTCTCTGTATCTCCTTGCTTGTTCTCCATTGCCATGTCCGAGTAGTTTCATAGTTAGGTTTAGGGTTTCAACGGGATCCATGAATCATTGAATTAGACATAGATAGAGATTTATATTTTGTGGTTTTTGATTATGGTGTGTTTATTGCTTAGGCTAAGTTGACCACTTTGCCTCTGAACTAGGGTTTAATCTATACCACGAAACTGTCGTAGGTTGCTAGAAAGAACATAAGCAAGTGAATTGTCTTTGGCCAATGGAAGTTGATGTTAAGGTTGCTAGAAAGAACATATTGAACCTATTCATTAATGCTGGTCTTGAACTCTAGATTCAACGGAAGTTAGGATTCTCGGTTGCTAGATTTAGTAATCAATGCCACGTAAGTGGATTGGTTAGATATTAATGTTTGAGTTTGAAACTTGAGTTTAATCGCTCCCTGAATAGTTGTTTGATTCATGATCTCTGGATTCCCGCGAAGAAACCATCGACCTAACGTTTTTCTCTTATTGAATTTACACCACATTTAGTTATCTTCATTGCTTTGCAATTCAAACTTTATTATCATCTTAGCTTAATTTCATCTTGTGAGAATCGTAGTGTAACCTTGGTCTCTGTGGATTCGATCCTAAAGTACTACATTGACATACTGTTATGATTGCAGTAGTGTGCACTTTAGTTATTAATTGACTATGTGGTAAAACACCTAAATCAATGTGGTGCCGTTGCCGGAGACCAATAGCGTTACCTTCAATTTTGAATTTGAAATTTAGTCTAAGATTCACTAACATATTATACCATGTATGCTCGTGTGTTTCTGGGACTTTCTAAGATGGATCACTACTCAGGAAACGATGGTAACTTCAATAGCCATCGATCCCCTCTCTCTCGTGAAGCTCAGAGGCGATCGCCTATGGACCATGGACATGTTGGTGATTATATCCCAATGCCAAGTTTCTACACATATCGACCAACTCGAGCCTACTCGCACCAAAATCATAATTGGAGCGATTTTGGCCATGAAAACCATCACCATGACTATCAGCCACAACCACCACCCTGTGCCTACAATCACGTCCCCAACGAGTTTTTGGAGACCATGATGCATGCACTTTTGAAAAATCAGCAAGAATCCTCGTTTGAGCTTGATGCAAGATTGGACCATATCAAAAACGATATCGGTGGGAAATTTGATGATATTCATGCCCAAGTGCAAAAACTCGAAGAAAGGGTGAAGCAGATAGAAGAGATGCAGCTACGGCAAACCCACGAAATTGGAGAAAACCAGATTCTCATCGATCATGTCAACAACTCCATGGAACTCATGGAAAATAATTTTGAAGAGAAATTAACAAACTTGAGGGAGAGCCTCTCGACTACGACCACAAATCTCAGTACCACTGCAAACAGAGCACAAAAGGTTGAGAGAGAGATGAAGTAGATTGGCAGGCAAGGAAGAGAAGCTAATTCGATCGTTCATATCATTTGCGACGGGCAAAGGCCAGCAGGGGAAACGCTCCAAAAGATTCATTTCGGCATGGATGGAAGGTATAGTGATATCCTAGGCAAGACCATGGGACTCGGAGACATTTCTTCTGATCTTTCCGAGGAACTGAAGACACTCCAAAAGCGTTTATCCGATGTCGAAGACACCATCAACATTCACCTTGGATCAGATTCGGTGGACACCGTTCATGTTCTGAGATCTTTAGGAGAAGAAGAGGTTTCTCCAGTAGCGCCAAGGGATACATATAACACTTCCGAATCAAGGATGGATCACCAATGCATGATGGTAAGACATACCGCGAGGATCAGAGGCAAAAGACCACGCGAAGGAACCCCATTGGTCAGCCGAGAACAACCTCTTAAACACCAAGATTGGGAAACTCGTTCTATAAACAGAGAGCTGCTAGACGATTTCCACTCCATTGTGTAGAAAATACCACTCCATCGATCGATGCAGAAGGTGCATCGATCGATGTAGAAGAGTCTGAAGACCAAAAATCGATTAATGCAAGGTGTGCATCGATCGATGCCAAAGGCTCCGAGAAGCAGAAATCGATCGATGTATACCCCGCATTGATCGATGGCCGACCCAGGTAAGTTTTTGCTAGTTAAAAATGGTTTAATCCGGTTTATTTCACTCGAATTAAACCGATTTTTCCCTTTATCTTCTTCTTCTTCCCCGATTTTTCTCTGCAAAATCGATCGATTTTTTTTTCTTTTCAAAACCCCTAAAATCTTCAATCCTTCATAACTCTTTCGATTCTTCACGGATTTGAACGATTTTGGTGTATCCGCCAGGACATTGAGACCTTGATTGCAAGTGTTGGTTTGTGACGTTTAGCAACTCTCGACCAATTTTTCGATGCCGATCTCACTCGCCAGTTCTTGGCGTCCGTCGAGCTACGATATGATAACCCGAGGGAACCGTCGCTAGTGAAGAGACACTCGTGTTCTTTGCTTATGGCATCCTATGCCAGATCTCCATCCCCGATCTCTGCACTCTCTACGGTTTCAAGGCAAGCCACGATGAGACTTCTTTTGCTGAATTTCCCAACGCCAAGAGCTTTTGGAGGAAGATAGCCAGTGGAGAATACGATGGTGCTTACTCGAAGCAGTCGAGCATTCGCAACCCCACACGCAGGGTGTTTCCGAAGATGCTTAGCCATATGATCTTTGCTAGAGACAAAGTTGGAGCTATGCGTACTGATGAGCTCATCATGCTTTTACTACGGGATTGCACCCGATATAGGTCATCAGCTCCGACATTCCTTCCCTAGATCTCACCGCATCAACCTTGGAGCCATTCTTGCTCAAGTTTTAGTAGGGAAGAAAACCGAGGCCTTTCCGGGAAGGGCAAGAAAGAGTGTGTTGGAAGCCTCCTTACCCCCATTTTCGATCACTTCAAGATACATCGAGAGTCTTCCGGTGGCGGAATAGCATGCAAGCATGAGAAGTACTTCCTGAACTATCATATACTCAAACCGACGCTCATCTAGTTCTCAGCGCAGACGCATAGGATCATCCGCTCGAGCTTCTCGCTCATCTCCCAGAGCATCTGCTTCTCACAGACATGAGGATTTTCCTGATGGCGTCCCTGTGGACACATCTGATCAGATTGAATACCTTCTTCCTCCATATTGCAGTGAGTACCGTCTCACACCTTGCCCGTTCGAGACAGATGATGAAGAAAAGAGGAAATTTGTCAGTGGGGGATTGCAGAAGAACAACGCCATTCTGATGAAGATTTGGGGAGCACTTGCTAAGATACCGACTCCTAGGGTACCTTCCTGTTTGAGGGCACCTGCCACTGCAGATGATCATGATGATGAGCCAGCTGATGGCATGCACGACTTTGGGACCAAACTTGACGTTGCTGGATGCAGGTATGATGTTGGTGGATCTAGCGGTTCAAATCCACCCGATAAGAGACTTCCCTGGAGGAGGCGCACTCTTGGACAGTGATGTAAGAACCGGTGGTGGCTCTCACGTCACGGATAGCGGTGGGAACAAAGGTAGGCGGTCGCCCTCTCCTTGGTTTGAAAAATGGTCGATGATGGGACGATCTAACACGCAGGCGGTCGCCCTCTCGTGTGGGATCTAGATTGGTGGTGTGTTGATGGAACGAAGAACGCCACTCAAGGGTGTGAAAGCCCTTGTGATGAGTTCACAAACCTAGTCTCAAGGAATCTCACACAAGAGACATAGATTCGAATGTTTTACTAAGTAAAGAAATCCCACCTAACTTAGATAAACAAAACAAAGCATAGGTTTTAAAGAAAATTCTATTTTCTTTAGATTCCAAAAATATGTGTGTGTCTATTTACAAAATGAAGAAGAAAACCTTATAAAGAGTTTTCAGTCTCAACATGAAAGGAAAACTAATTATTACAAGAATAATAATGACTAGATTAGTGGGTGATTGATTGACGAGTTATTAGGCCATTAATGTGATTGCTTTTCCAAATCTTCATAAGAGGAACGTATTGAATGGAGATGTGATCTTGTGTCATTCTCTTTCCTTGATGGTCATAAAACGTGTGAGAGCATGGAAGACTCTTCTATGGTTGGTCAACTAAGGAAAACATGTATTCTTTTTAAGTGTGAACGCTCTTTTGGACAGTATGAACACTTCTAGAAATGGAAAGTATCTTCATATTATATCTTTTGTTTTCTTGAGACGTAAAGTGTTGTTGTAGCTTAGGTCATATCTTTTCAGGATTGCATCAGACACGATGCGAACGGTAGTTCGGACGACCACTGATTCATCAGTAACATTCTCTATTGTTAGTTTTATTTTCCTTCTTTTTGTTTTATTTTTTTTGAGTCTGTTTTGCCCTTTTCTTGGATTTATTCTCACACTGAGACGGTGTGAAGTAAGTCTGGGGAGGGTCTTTATCGTTACTAAAACTATTTTCTTTCTTTTGTTTTCTCTTTTGAGTCATTTTGATGTTTTCTTTTTAGTTATTCAGTTTATTGAGTCAAAACTTGTTGGAGATTATGATCACGACCTTTGAATTTTTATGTAATTTGCATCTAAGTGACCATTGTTAAAGAGTTAGCTTCAGATCAGACTAATGAAAAATCTAAAGGCTGGCCAGTTAATCAGAGGCATCCATGTTTCCAGAAAAATTCAGAAAGCTTGAGCTAGTTTCTGAGCTCTTCCGTTTATCTCATCATCGTGATTGGTGTCTTCAGAGCTTGAATCCTCATTCGTATCTGACAAGACGACATGTGTGAAAGTATGGTACTCCTCTCCCTTGTTTAAAATAAAAAGCAGAAAAGATGAAATAATTTTCTTTTGGGTAAAGGGCTAGAAAAATTTCCATCAATCCCATTATTTTACTTCGAAAGAGATGATCACACTCAGGTTGAAAGCGAGGTTGAGGAAAGTTTCCAGGGATACCACTAATCGCCTACACCTTAGAAATAAAGGGTGGCACTAAAATGAACCGGGGATTCGGTCGCAAAAACCATGAATACCCTGAGAAAAGAATAAGTTTGGGTGGGGGGGGGGGAGTACCAAAGGCTGTGTTGTTGTCTTGTCACGACATCGAAGGGGAAAGAGTCTAGAAGGTTATTGGCACTATGATATTTGATGAGACCCAGCGATGATAGCTTTTGATTATTCCGCGAAATAATGAGTTGAATCTGGGAGGAAATGTGAGTCTCTGTATTTTTCAAACTTTTTCTTCTTGCTTAGTTTTATGTTTGCTTGAGGACAAGCAAAAGACTAAGTCTGGGGGAATTGATATGCTTGGTTTTTACTGTTTTCTAACACATGTTTTTGTGTTTCTTTTGAGTATTTTATCGAGTCAAAGATCGTTTTTAGAGTCTTTTAGTCCTTTATTTAGTTATCTCATGTAAAAAGGCGTTCAAGGAAGAAATTGGTGTTATGTGGGCAAAAACGCATGGAACGGTACAAAAAGAGCAAGAATCGATCGATGAAAAGAGTGCATCGATTGATACAACACCATCATAAGATCCAAAATCGATCGATGCAAGGAGTGCATCGATCGATGCAACATGCTCAGAAAGTTCAAATTCGATCGATGCACAATTGGAGCCGATCGATGCATCACCCTCCGAAGAGCCAGAATCGATCGATGCAAGGAGTGCATCGATCGATGGAGCATGCCCCGAAAGTCCAAAATCGATCAATACAAGTCGGCGAGAGGGAAAAGGAAATTTCTGATTTTCCTGTTTTGCCCCCCGGAAATTGCCTATTATGACCTAATTCGGCCAGAACCCTATTTATACATTATTCTGAGCCACTTTTTTAGGTTATCTCTCTTTTGACAACTCTCTATTCTACTCAGATTTTGGCCATTGATTTTGTAAGCAAGAAGAAGAATCTCTGCATCTATTGACAAAAATTCTAAACCCTTTCCTCTCTTTAATTATTATTATGAGTTTCTCTCTATCTTCTTGTTTGTTCTCCATTGCCACATCCGAGTAGTTTCATAGTTAGGTTTAGGATTTCAACGAGTTCCATGAATCATTGAATTAGACATAGATAGGGATTTATCTTTTGTGGTTTTCGTTTATTGTTTAGGCTAAGTTGACCGCTTTGCCTCTGAACAAGGGTTTAATTTATACCACAAAAGTGTCATAGGTTGCTAGAAAGAACATAAGCGAGCGAATTGTTCTTGGCCAACGGAAGTTGATGTTTAGGTAATTCGTGAACATATTGAACCTATTCATTAATGCTGGTTTAGAACTCTAGGGTCAACGGAAGTTAGGATTCTAGGTTGCTAGATTTAGTAATCAATGCCACGGAAGTGGATTGATTAGATATTTATGTTTGAGTTTGAAGCTTGAGTTTAATCGTTCCCTGAATAGTTGTTTGATTCATTATCAATGGATTCCCGCAAAGAAACCCTCGACCTAACGTTTTTCTCTTATCGAATTTACACCACATTTAGTTATCTTCATTTCTTTGCAATTCAAACCTTATCATCATCTTAGCTTAATTTCATCTTGTGAGAATCGTAGTGTAACATTGGTCTATGTGGATTCGATCCTAAAGTAATACATTGCAGTTTGTAGTAGTGTGCGCTTTAGTTATTAATTGACTACGTGGTAAAACACCTAAATGAACAGGGTGTTCATTTCATATGACACCAAGGCGGGGCTGGTTTTGTTGAGTTTGATGAGTCAAAGACCGGAAGGGTTAAAATGGCAAATAAGACATATTCAGAAGTAAAAGGCATTGGGAGCATAAGGGTCAAGGATGATGATCTCACAACAGTTTTACTTACAAATGTTCCTGGTATGTCTAAGAATCTGATCTTTATGGGAACACTAGAAGATCAAGGCTGATGGTTTCAATCAAAGAATGGGGTATTATAGGTTACCAAAGGCTGCATGACAATGCTTAAAGGGAAGAAGACAAGTACCTTATACATCATGCAGGGAGCTGTTGTAACATGAACTGCAAACTCTGTTACAAGCTCCAAGGGATGTCATCTGAGTCAAAAGAATACACAGATTCTGGTCAAGAAGGGATGTCTTCAAGCTGACAAGGTTAAAGGTTTTGAGTTCTACGAAGATTGCGTCAATGGGAAGTCACACAGAGTTAGTTTTGGGCCAGGAAAACATGTCACAAGAGAGAAACTTGAATACATTCACTCAGATCTTTGGGGGGCACCTTGTGTGGGAAACTGTGAGTACTTCGTCACGTTTATTGATGACTACACAAGGAAAGTGTGGATCTATTTCCTCAAGAAGAAAGATGAAGCATTTAGAACTTTTGTTGAATGGAAGACAATGGTGGAAAATCTGTCAAACAAGAAAGTGAAGAAGCTAAGAACTGACTATGGTCTAGAATTCTGCAACCAAGAGTTTGATAACTTCTGCAAACAAGAAGGTGTGGTGAGAAACAGAACATGTACATACACACCTCAAGAAAATGGAGTTGCAGAGCGAATGAATAGAACAATAATGGATAAGGTAAGAAGCATGTTAAGTGAATCTGGTTTGGGAAAGTTCTTTTGGGCAGAGGCAGCTGCAACAGCTGTTTATATCATAAATAGATCTCCAGCCCCTGCAATAGAACATGAGATTCTAGAAAAGGCATGGACAGGAGCCTTGCCAGATTTAAGTATCTTAAGAAGCTTCAGATGCATTGCATATGTTCATTTAGACCAAGGAAAGCTGAATCCCAGAGCAAAGAAATGTGTGTTTCTCGGGTATCCATCTGGTGAGAAGGGATACAGAGTGTGGCTGTTAGAAGATAAGAAAGTTGTGATCAGTAAGTACATTGTTTTCAATGAAGGAGTGATGTTCAAATATTGTAGGCCAAATAAAAAAGAAGAAGAAGAATCAAAACAAGAAGTAGAAGTTTCCATCATAAACAGACCTGTTGGAACAGAAACTAATGAAGTAATCGAAACAGCTCAAGGTGGAGGTGCTGATCAAAATGATAAGGAACCAAATCCGATGTCTCTAGATCAAGCTCATGATCAAGACACATAGACTGATTCTAAGGATGAGTATATGCCTCCAAGTCTTGCAGATTATTAGTTAGCAAGAGATAGAGAGAGAAGACCATCAAAACCACCTAAAAGGTATGATGAACTTGGAGATTTAGGTTTTACATACAACCTAACAGAAGATGGTGGACTTCTTGAGCCAACAAGCTATAAAGAAGTAATGCAAGATGCAGATAGTAAGTATTGGAAAACTGCAGCAGATGAGGAAATACACTCACTTGATAAGAACCATACATGGGATCTTGTCGATAGACCTGAAAAACAAGGAGTTATAGCCTGCAAGTGGGTATTTAAGAGAAAACTTGGAATTCCAGGAGTAGAGCAACCAAGATTCAAAGCAAGGCTAGTCGCCAAGGGTTATTCTCAATGTTATCTGCTGTTTCTCATTTTGATCTAAAGCTGGAGCAGCTCGATGTGAAGACTGCATTCTTACATGGAAGTATTGATGAAGTGATATACATGAGCCAACCAGAAGGTTATGAAGACAAGGAATCACTTGAGAAAGTATGTTTGTTGAAGAAGTCGTTATACGGGCTGAGACAATCCCCAAAACAGTGGAATCAAATAGTTGATTCATTTATGAGATCTACATGACACTCAATAGGCTTGCGAGATTGCTGCGTGTATTTCAAGAAGACTCAAGAAGAAGAGAGAACTTTTTTGCTTTTATATGTGGATGATATGTTGAATATATCAAAGAGCAAAGAGAGCATAAAGAAGCTGAAGGAAAGTCTGAATTCTGAGTTTGTGATGAATGATCTAGGGTCTGCAAAGAGAATTTTGGAAATGCAAATTACAAGGAACATGCCTGAGGGTGTTCTAGAGCTGTCTTAGGAAAGTTATTTGCAGAAAGTTTTGAGGACATTCAGAATGGAGGAGTGTAAGTCCGTTAAAACACCATTGGCACCACACATGAGGCTTAAAGCAGCAACCGATGATGAAGTGGATGAGAAAGCTGATCATATGAAGTCTATACCTTATGCAAATGTTGTGGGAAGCATAATGTATTCTATGATCGGGTCAAGGCCTGATTTGGCTTATCTGGTTGGTGTCATTAGCAGATTTATGGGCAAACCTTTAATAAGCCATTGGTAAGCTGTCAAATGGGTTCTCAGATAAATCAAAGGGTCATTAGACACCAAGCTGCAGTACAAGAAAGAAGGAGAATTTGTAGTAACAGGTTACTGCGATTCTGATTACGCTGCTGATCTTGATAGAAGAAGATCAGTCACCGGTTACACATTCACTGTGGGAGGTAACATAGTGAGCTCAAAATCAGGCTTGCAAGGAGTGGTTGCTCTTTCGACTACAGAGGCAGAGTATATAGCCTCAACAGAGGCTGCAAAGGAGGCTGTTTGGCTGAGAGCATTGATGAATGAGTTGGGATTCACACAAGGACCAGTTGATATGCTCAAATTAATACCCTAACAGTACTAAAGTTGTAGTTGTAATATAGCTAGGGATCGAATCCACAAAGACTCAAGGAAACACACAATAGATTCTAGATGTTGAATTACGCTAAGTGATCAATGGTATTGAAAGCAGTGCAAAAATTAAAATTGTAGTAAATCAATGGAGAGAATATAGGCCCAGGGTTTTTCTCAGAAAATCAATGAATGCAGCTAAATTAACTAACAGGATTCAGATTACGCACGGTTCTTGAACTCAAATCACTAAAGTATAATTAACCAACTCTCGTTGCGAAAACTATCTAAATCTAAATCCTAGGAATTCCAAATCTCTTTGCGAATCCTAAAGTCTAAATCAGCTTTAAAATCAGGTTTGATATGTTCACAAATCAATTAAACCAAATCTCTTTGCGAATAATCAATTTGCTCACCTAAGGTTCTTTCAGGTAATTAATCGCACTCTCGTGCCTAATCAATTATCCTAAGATCTAAGTTCCAGATTCGTCAACTTAGAATTAGCTTTGAGAACAACCTAAGGCGAAGAACTAATTCAGATGGTGAATCCTAAACAGATAATCAACCAAGCATTCAAAGAAATCCTTTATGAGAAAACCCTAAACCTAAAGTGGATCTACTCAGACATGGAGAATGAAACAATCAACATGTTTGAATAAATCATCAATAGAATAAAAAGAAGGGTTTAGAGATCTGATCTCGGACGAAAGGAGATTCAGACTTGTGTCTCTAAAACCAAAGTAATCAAAGTAATACAAAATAAAGCATAGCCTACAAGTGGCTGTAAAAATCCTATAAATAACCTAAAACACGAATTGGGTCTTCTTGTAATTATTAAAGACTTCTGGACCAAGTTGCAATTCTTCAACTCCTCATTAGAGTCGCATGTCGTGTCAGCCTCGATGAGTATCGATCGATACCAGGGGGTATCGATCGATGATTGTCGTGAAATCAGCTACTCAGCAACACGACTTCAGCTTTTGCTCCAAACTGCTCCAGAAAGCTCAAATAATTCCAATAATACTCCAAACGTGCTATAACCTGTAAAAGACTGTAAAAGACTACAAAACACTAGAAAGACTCTATAAAAAGGACTTATATCATGGCTTAAATAGGGTAAAAACCATGATATATCAACTCCCCCAGACTTAGCCTTTGCTTGCCCTCAAGCAAATAGAAGACCAAACCAGAGAAAGAGGTTTGAAAACGCGGAGACTCACCTGTTCATGAACCATCGAAATGACCTTCTTTCCAAGTACCCAAATGTCACCTAACCAGATTTCGATCTAACCACCATGTACTTCTCCGTAGACATTCGCAGCTTTCCCAGACTCCACACATTATCCCACAGCATTATTCAAATAAAACCTTCATTGCCAGTTTCATCGCTGCAGTTAATGTTCAAGAACCTTCTAGACTCTTTACCAGACAATATCATGACAAGGAACCACCCTTTTTCACTCTTTTTTGGTATCAATTTCTCTCCCCCAGACTTATTTCTTATTATGTTCTATCTTTTATTTTCAGCTTTGCATATACACATTAAGATATGAGACGCGAGTATTGATGGTGTTTGCCACCAAATCTCCGGTTCTTCCCTCTCTGTGTATCAAAGGATGTAGACGAATAATGGCATCATAGGAAAATCCTAGCCTCGCTTCCAATCCTTTGTGTGATCATTTCCTCTTAAGTAGAATAATGGGATCAGTGGAAATTTTCCTAACCCTCTACTTAGAAGAAAATCATTTCAATCTTTTGTGCTCTTTTTTAACACCTTATAACAGGGGAGGGAGATACCATAACTCTAAACACATGGGTTCCTTTATCAGATATGAATGATGAATCAAGCTCTAAAAACACTAACCACATTAATGAAGTGCAAAAATTTGGCTCAGGTTTCAGAAGAACTCTGCTGGAGACATGGATGTTTTCTAGTCAACTGGTCAGTCCTTGGATTTTGCATTAGTCGATCTAGAACTGGTCCTGTAACACTGTGCACTCAAAAACTAAATCAAATCAATAGGTTCAAGCACAAGATAACATGTTTTGACTCAATAAAAACAATTTTGACTCGATAAAACGACTGACTCTAAGAAAAACAAACACAATGTCAGCAGACACCTCAAATTTGATATGCTCAAATTAATACCCTAACAGTACTAAAGCAATAGTTGTAATATAGCTAGCGATCGAATCCACAAAGACTCAAGGAAACACACAATAGATTCTAGATGTTGAATTAC
>PKML01008712.1:104434-123794 GCA_002933935.1 Eutrema yunnanense | reverse complement strand
TCTCTCTCTCTTTCGCGACCAGCTATGGTCTTATCTTCCAAGGATATGCTTTTATACTCGAAAGAAGATAAGAGAAGAAGACAACCAGGAGAAAAACCCGGCTGGTGTCGATCGATACAGGCCAGTATCGATCGATACCGCCTCCCGGAACAAACCCGAATTAATTATTTTTTTCCTCAATAATCAATTCTTCCGGAACACGGGCATTACAAGTTGGGTGGTTGATAGTGGAGCTACTACTCATGCTACATCACAGCGGGATTTTTTCACTACCTATACTTCAGGTAGTTATGGTTTTGTGAAGATGGGTAATGATGGTTTGGCTCAGGTTGTTGGCATTGGTGATATTTGCTTGGAGACTAGTATTGGTACTAGACTTGTGCTTAAGGGAGTTAAGCATGTCCCAGATATTCGGTTGAACTTGATTTCTACAGGAAGACTTGATGATGTGGGTTTCTATAGTTTATTCGGTGGTGGTAAATGGAAACTTTCACGGGGTTCTATGATTGTGGCTCGAGGTGATAAGTCTTCATCTTTCTATTGGATGCTTTAGCTTCAAAGACATTGTTAATGCATTGGAGAATGATGATGCCATGGAGTTATGGCATAAGAGACTCGGTCACATGAGTGAAAAAGGATTGTCTGTGTTGTCTAAGAAGGAGTCCATTCCAGGGATATCCGGTTTGCACTTACAGAAGTGTGCGCATTGTCTTGCGGGGAAACAACACAGAGTCTCTTTCAAGTCTTCTGCACCATCTAGGAAATATGAGATACTTGATCTGGTGCATTCAGATGTGTGTGGTCCAATGAAGACGAAATCTATTGGTGGTGCATCATATTTCGTGACATTCATTGATGATCATTCTAGGAAGCTATGGGTTTACACTATGAAGACTAAAGATCAAGTTTTGGGATATTTCAAGCATTTTGTGGCATTGGTTGAGAGACAGACGGGAAAGAAGTTGAAGTGTATCCGCAGTGATAATGGTGGTGAGTATTCTGGACCATTTGATGCTTATTGCAAGGAACATGGTATTAGGCATCAATTTACGCCGCCTAAGACTCCACAGTTGAATGGGTTAGCTGAGAGGATGAACAGGACGATTGTCGAGAGAATGAGATGTTTGATTTCCCAGTCGGGCTTGGCTATGACTTTCTGGGGTGAAGCTTTGAGCTCAGTTGTTCATGTGTTGAACTTGTCACCAAGTGCTCCATTGGAGGGTGATATCCCAGAGAGAGTTTGGACCAGTAAAGATGTTTCTTATGGTCATTTGAGGGTTTTTGGGTGCAAGGCATTTGTGCATATTCCCAAAGATGAAAGGTCGAAGCTTGAGATGAAGTCGCGACAATGTGTGTTCATTGGTTATGGTCAGGATGAGTTTGGATACAGATTTTATGATCCCGTTGAGAAGGAGCTCATTAGAAGCAGAGATGTTGTGTTCATGGAAGATCAAACTATTAAGAACATTGACAAGTCCGGAAAACCATCTCAGAGTTTTGAGAGTTTGATTGATTCAGTGGTTGGTCCTTCTACATCGGTCCACGGTCAAGTCGAGGGTGAGGTTGATGTTGATACACCTGGTGCAGATGCTCCCGCACATGATGATGACGATATTGGTGGTCATGGTGACGATCATGATGGAACACCAAGTATCGAGAACCCACCTGTTGTTAGAAGATCTGAGAGAGGTCTAAGACCATCAACAATGTATGATCCTAGTGAGTATGTGTTACTTACTGATGGGAGAGAACCTGAGAGCTTTGATGAAGCTTTGGAGAATGAACACAAGGATATGTGGCTGGATGCCATGGGAGACGAGATGGGTTCTTTTGATGAGAACGACACCTTTGATTTGGTGAAGTTGCCTAAGGGTAAAAAGGCATTGCTTAATAAGTGGGTGTATAGGATTAAGCATGAAGAAAACAGTTTGCAGCTTCGATACAAGGCTAGATTGGTTGTGAAAGGATTTAGCCAAAAGAAGGGAATTGATTATGATGAAATCTTTTCTCCTGTTGTGAAGATGTCATCCATTCGGGTTGTACTTGGATTGGCATCGAGTCTTGATCTAGAGGTTGAGCAAATGGATGTAAAGAAGGCTTTCCTTCATGGTGATTTGGAGGAAGAGATTTACATGGTACAACCGGAAGGCTTTGTGAAAAAGGGTAAAGAGGATTTAGTTTGCCGCTTGAAGAAAAGCCTTTATGGATTAAAACAAGCACCAAGGCAGTGGTACAAGAAGTTTAAGTCTGTTATGGGGGAGCATGGTTATAAGGAGACTACTTCTGATCATTGTGTGTTTGTGCAGGTGTTTGGTGATGATGATTTTATCATCTTGTTGTTGTATGTTGACGATATGTTGATTGTAGGCAGGAACTTGAGTAGAATTCAGGAGTTGAAGAACCAGCTTAGCAAGTCCTTTGCTATGAAAGATTTGGGTCCAGCGAAACATATTATTGGTATAAGAATTGTCAGAGATAGGTGTGAGAGGTTGATTCGCTTGTCTCAGGAGAAGTACATTGAAAAAGTGCTTCAAAGGTTTCACATGGACAAATCTAAAGTGGTAAGCACTCCTCTTGCTACACACTTTAGATTGAGCAGTCAACAGAGTCCGAGTACAGATTCAGAAAAGGAAGGTATGGCACGGGTTCCATATGCTTCTGCAGTTGGTAGCTTGATGTATGCTATGGTTTGTACAAGACCAGATTTAGCTCAGGCTGTTGGTACAGTTAGTCGTTTTCTTTCTTATCCTGGAAGAGAACATTGGAATGCTGTGAAGTGGATTTTGAGATATCTTCGAGGGACTTCTAGTTTGAAGCTTACTTTTGGAGGTGATAAGCCATTGCTTGTTAGTTATACTGATGCTGATATGGCTGGGATATTGATTCCAGGAAGTCTACTTCGGGTTACTTGGTAACATTTGCAGGAGGAGCTGTTGCATGGCAATCAAGGTTGCAAAAGTGTGTTGCACTTTCTACCACTGAAGCTGAGTTTATAGCCGCAACGGAAGCTTGTAAAGAGTTGTTGTGGATGAAGCATTTTCTTGAGGAGATTGGTTTCAAGCAAGATAAGTATGTGTTGCTTTGCGATAGTCAGAGCGCCATTTGTCTCGGAAAGAACTCTACATTTCATTCGCGTTCAAAACACATCGACAGGAGGTATCATTGGATACGTGATGTGGTTGCTTCTAAAGAAGTGGAACTTGCGAAAGTTCATACGGATGATAATGGAGCTGATATGATGACGAAGTCATTGCCGAGAGGGAAGCTTGAGGTTTGTCGAGAGATAGCCGGGATGGCTGTTTCCTCCACCTAGTCGGAGGGGGAGTTTGTTGGTGTTTCTCCTTGTGGGGAAACCAAATTGGGTTTGGTTTTGGAGAACCAAACATTGGGCCAAATTTATATTAATTCATTAAGTTAATATTGGGCTTAGGGTTATGAGGGTATATATAAGCACTCTTAACCTAATTGTTGTGTAGAAGCACAAAAGAGAGAAACAAGAAAAAGAGAACAATTTTCGGAGACAAAGGAGAAGAAAAACAGTGCTGTCAGGTTTCGTTCAAGGCAACGTTTGGAGGCTTGAAAGTGCTCCGATCTGGATGAAATTTTCAGGGAAGTTTCGTGACTCAGTGTTATTTAGATTCAACGGTGGGATTGTTGTTTCAACGGTTGGTTTGTCAGATATCTGGGTTTTAGCGTGACTGTTCGTTACAGTTCTTCAGCAGGTGCAGTCTTGAGTGTTTGGGAAATCCGACGGTGAGTTCTTCTCTGATTGAGCTGAAATTTTGCAGAAGTGTTGTTGACTCGTTTGTCTAGGATTTGTACGGTGGAGATCTGATTTGGTGGCCGGAATCCTAGTGAACCTAGAGTCGTTTGTGACTGCACGTTTATAAGCTTGTGTATTGCTCTCTTGTTGAGTTTCTTGTGTTGGAGATTGCTCTTTGGAGCTTTGGTCTCTGGATCTGTTCTTGTGGAACAGGGAGGACGTGGTTGTAACTCAAATACATTGGTGATAGTGGATTTTGAGTGGACTAGGGTCCCGTGGTTTTTACTTCTCACATCGAGGAGGTTTTTCACGTAAAAATTTGTCGTCTCATTTAATTTCAGTTTTGATACAGATTTTCTGCCATCGCTTAGATATTTTTCTCACAGGCTCACATAAGTGCGGGGAGAAATTTATTCCGCTGCACCGTTGCGCTTCTGTTTTTTCCGGCTAATGGCCGACTCAAAATTTTAAATTTCGATCTCAAATTTCTCGACGGTGGCGTCTATTGCCTTCTTTAGGTTTCCGATTGCTCTATATTTTTCTCCGGTTCATCCTTGTAAACCAGTTACTATTCCATGTTTGAATTGGTTACCATTATAATTATTTATTTATAAAAAAAATGGTAGTAAATATTTTTTGTTTTAATGCAAAATAAATAAAATTGTTTAATTTGAAGTTCTCCTTTTTTTTGTAGTCGAGTTATGATATAAAATTATAGATTTCATTTTGACGCAATTCAAATTTTAAATCATAAACTTAAGCTTAGACTACCCTATGTGCAAGGCATTGTCGAAGAATAAGCGATCGAACCACAAAGAGGTTAATACCTATCTAGAATATAAGATACCTAATAGTTTAGACCCAATGATGAGAGATTGATTTTGTCTAATCCTAGCAATTGAAATGCAAAGCAAAATGAAACAAGACAAGTAAATGCGCAAATAACTAACAAGATGTAAATATATGAAAAACGATATGGGCTTTGGGCTAAGATCAATGACTTTGAGGGACTAACGGTTGGTTAATGGTGTTAACAAATCTCAAACAAGCTTAATCCAAAAGCATAGGTTAACTAAAGTGGACTAATCTACCCTCACAAACAAATCTGTTCGCTAATCACTTACCTAATCAATTCTTCAATAGTAGCTAAGTGATTTGTGAACTAGAGAACAAAATCCTATCAAGCTTACAAATCACCTTAAGCATCAACTCCATTGGATTAGGAATGAAATGCATGGTTAGGGCTGAGCTAGACATTTCATCAAACACCTTAATTAGTGCATGAAATGTCCACAAAACTAGACCTAGATTAGCTACTTTTAACTCTAGTATTAAAACTCCCTAACCATTTGTATATGTAAATTTATGCACTTAACACCATTAACCAAGTTCATAGTCACCCTAATATACATAGTCCAAAAATCCATAATGAAACTACTCTCATGTGCTTAAACAAAACAAATCAAATGCTTAAAAAAAGATATAATGAAAAGAAGATTAAGAATATTGATATTAAACAAAAAAAAGTTTACTAGATAATGAAAGTGGTTTAAAATCCAACAAAAACCTAAAGTTTTTACAGTAGAGAGGTAGGAGACGAAGAATATATTAAAACTTAGGTCTAGAAATGACCTCTAAATTATTTATAGTGTAGCAATCTCGAACCGGATCCACCCGAAACAAACCGGGTCAGGTCAAAAAAATAATAATGCGGTGTTAATCGCGGCGGTCGTGTGTGGCGGTCAAGTGATTGCCATGTTGATCATCAGAACACGAATCTCTTTTTTTCTTCGGCTTAAGCTTCGTTGTATCGGTTATGAGCGGCAGTTGATGGATCGGGGTGAGCGTCTCATGACAGTTAATCTTTTGCTCGCAGCTTGGCTCGTTCCATCTGTCGTCTTCATCGCCTTTTGGACTGATGCATTCTGCACCAGGGGATTCTGCTCCATTTCCAGGTCTTCGCGTGGGCTCCCTGCATCAGTCCATCAATCGATGCAAAATGTCTTTATGTGCTCGTCATGGCGCATTCCTGCATCGGTCCATCAACAGACGCATGCCTCTCTTCTTTTGTTTCCTCCATTTTTTTTTTTGCTCCTCTTCATCTCCATGCTTCTCTCCTTTGAGTCGTTGGCTCTCCTTGCTCAAAAAGTATCTAAATACGACCAAAATGCATGTGCAAATGTAATATATACATCATAGGACTCTAATATATAAGATGAGAGATATAGACTAAAATGCATGAATGATGCTGAAATGGATGCAAAAATGGGCAAAAACTACTAAAAAAACTAACCGAAAATGATGCAAAATCTACCAATATCACAATCACGTAAAAATAAATAGCACAAATTTGGGTCAAATAGCAGAATATTCATTTTATAAATAGAACATTCAAAATTGTTTTCACAAAAACCAAATGACCAAATAAAACATGCTTTGAAGTGTGAGTTGACATGTATGTACATCTCTATAATATTACTGAAGAAGACATTTTTAAAAATGAACTTTGTTTTGTAAGTTATTACNTTTTTTTTTTGTTGATACTTGGAGAAAATATATAACACTTCAATTTTGTGTTTTCTAACAAATCATTTTGCAAGTTCAAAACATTTTTGACAAAAATTATGTTATCAAGTTGAAAAAGAATTTGCAGAGAATATTTGTTGCTAAGTTATGCGACATACTTAAAATTCTAGGACTATTTCCATGGTAATATTTATCAAATCTATAATATAATAAGAGAGTTTTCTCTCATTCTAAGCTGTCCACATCAATACTAAACTCCTCAATTAATGGACCCCACCTATTTAAAAATCTTACTAATTAAAAGCTGTGTTATTTTATTGTGTCACGTAACATTCAATAATTGAAAGCTGTGTCAAATCTTACTAATCCAAAATATATGCGTGTGGTATTGTATTGGGTATTTGTTTGTTTATTTTTCGGTTTTTCATAGCTCTCCCTATTTTACAAACCCAAACACTCTACACAACTGGCCCATTAACTCAAAAAAAAAACCACTTTCCTCTTATCCTCTTTCCTTGCCTCCACCCTGCAACCCTAAATCTCCCCTCACCAACATATGCATAATGTCGGCTGCTCTTCCAAAAAACAAGGTAATTTAGTTCAACATTAATTTCTTTCCCCACTCTCCTCTAATAACTAATTTATGACTATCTTCAAAACAAACAAAAAAACGACACATCTCCAACACCATTACCCTTTCCACCATCCTTAACCACTTTAATTTCAGACGTCACCACAATCTCATAGCCTGGTAGTATATATACGTTACTCTTCACCACAAAAACCACTACTCTACTGCCTCATCCTGAAAAATTCCCTCAAATCCTGTTTACTACCACTTTAAAAATGACTGCCATTGATGTTGTTGCAATCCCTGCTGCTGCTAACTATGTCACCTTCGACGATTTACGTTTAGGTCACTCATCACAACAAATAGTTGATCGCCTTCTCCGCTTCTAGCTGTACACGATGGTGTTAATGGTGCCACATTTGTGGTCTTTGACACAGAAATGACAAAGCTTACATCCAAACCTGCATCTACTCTTATTCTTGAGGTATTTCCAATCACAACCAACAATATATTCAAATATGTATGACTCTATATATGTATTAAGGTCTGACCACTTTGGATTTGGATTTGTTAAAAACAAATATTTGCCTCAAACTTTATGTCAATAACTTCTTTACATTCGTATTGCTCATCTTAATATTTCATATTCTTATGTTTTTTCTTTCAAATCTACCACAAAATAAGGTGACTTATTGTGAATAAATTGCAGGGACAAAGTGATGCAGACAATGAGTTACTAAGCTGTTTAGAGAACCTTGCTGGAAAGCAATTCATTTTCTAGATAAAAATAACTCCGTTCAATTTCACACCCAACCACCGAGCTTTTACGGTCTCAACAATGACTGAGGAATCAACTACTCAAGAAGCCCCACAGGTAATAATGGAATGAAGGTTTCTTTGTTTACCTATGTTACAATTATTGGATTAAATCTTTAAAATCTGTATTGGTATTAGGCAACAATCGTGGAACAGAATAACACACTCCAAGTGGAAGTGGACAACCCAACAACGTCACAGCCAAGACTCACTCAAACAGCTACCACGAACATGAAGAAATACAAGGCAGCAAGTTCAAATGGCAGTGATGGTGAAAAGAACCGTAAACGTGGCCGTGAGTAGTTGCTATAAGGGGTTTAGTAGCCATCCGTCTTCCAAGAAAACATCTACAATTCCTGTTATTTGCATTTCAGTTTTATGCTCTTTTCTTTTTAGTGTTTCGATTATGTTTTTAGGTTCATTTCCATTCTGCTTCTATGTGAAACATAAATCTATATTTTAAAATAAAGGGATTTAAGACGGTTTCATTACTTAACAACTATGGTTTCCTCAACGCTTATAAGGTCGGAATAAGAAACGAGACACAAAGTTTCACGTTTTAAGAAAAAAATCAATACAAAAAGTCTAAAATACATTTTTAAACTATAACTCTGAAGGTCTAACAAAACTTCAACATAAGTTTAATTATTACTATACAACTCTGAAGGTCTAACAAAACTTCAACATAAGTTTAATATTTCAATCATCTTAGTCGGTATTTATTGTATTTGTAATTTTTTTTTTTCATTCTGTAGTCATAATGTTTGTTTATATTTCTTTCGATTTATATTATGTTGTTGTAATTTACATATTAAATGGGCCATGGGTATTTTTACATATTTAATTGTCTGGGCCAATTTCATAACATTTGTTATATCCATTTACTAAACATTCATTCATTCTACATTTGTTATTTATTTTTTATATGCATCTTGTCACAAATGTGTTTTGTGTTGTTGGTTTATTTCATCTGTAATGAGCCAAAAAAGTATCGAAACAAATCATTACTAACCAAAAAATATCAAAACAAATCATGAGCCAAAAAATAGTATCTATGAATTTATAAGTTTGGGAAATAAAAAATTAAATGAAATAAGTCAAATATGACAATATAAGTTCATATTTGGAGATTAAAAAATTATTAATTATTAAGATAAACTACAATAAATTAGATATAACAAACTATAACTCAACATAAAATACATATAAAATGAGATTTATTATCATAATGAACAGTATACTCTCTAAAGATCAATACTCGAAAAATTAATCATGGATAAAACAATACATTCTTTCGATCCGAAATTGGTTTCTTGGACTAATAAATATATCTACGATTTAATAACTCTATAAATTAATAAAATATCATCGTCCCAACATTATTTAATAAATAGAGGTTTTATTGTATTAACAATTTTAAAAGTATAAATATTCACATAATATAATATCAGACTAACATTATTAAAAATAAATATATCAACCAAAACCAAAATTATAGAATACTGAATCAAGGAAAAATGACGATCCATAATTCCCCAAGAAATTATAAACACCAAAGATGGGGATATCTTCAATACTAAAATTTAATGAGCAATTATTATAGGTACATTAAGGCAAATTAACTAGGACGTTATAGAGTTGAAAACGATGGTACTACCACCATTCTTGTATTTAAACAAAATTTCCATTTCAATGAAATAAATCAAATATGACAATATAACTTCATATTTGGAGATAAAATAAAATTATTAAGATAAACTACAAATTTTATACATAACAAACTATAACTAAACAGAAAATACATATAAAAAGAGATCATTATCATAATTAACAGTATAATCTCTAAAAACAATAACTCGATAAATTAATAAATTGATAAATCAATACATTTTTCCGTTCCAAATTGGTTTCTTGGACTAATAAATCTACCTACGATTTAATAACTCTATAAATTAATAAAATATCATCGTCGTGACATTTTTTAATTTATAGAGGTTTTATTGTATTAACAATTTAATTAGTATAAATATCCAAATAATATCAGACTTACAATATTAAAAACAAATATATCAACCAAAACCAAAATTCTAAAAAAGTGAGTCAAGAAAAAAATGACGAACCATATTTCCCAAAAGAATTAAAAACACCAAAGATGGGGATATCTTCAATACTAAAATTTAATGATCAATTAGTATAGGTACATTAAGGCAAATTAACTCGGACGTTATGGAGTTCAAAAGGCTACTACTACCACCATTCTACTATTTAAACAAATTACCAATAAGTCTCAAATTACTATTTAGAAGTATCCGAGAAAAAAAAAAAGTATCCGAGACAAGAAAAAAACTACAAAATCGAGTTGAGACCTCAATTTCGGATATCAATTCCGATAGAGAATGATGATAGATTCTAAGGAATCCGATACAAGAGATTATGAGAAACCTTGTGGTCGAAAGTGGAGTTTAGTTTTCTGAATTTTCCAGAAGATTAAAGTATTTTGTGGGTGTTCTCGAAAACAACTGATTAGTTTAGTTTAATTATAAATAAATATTAATTATTAGGAGAAAAGTGACGTAGGTTTATCAAACCAATGCTCAACCTCAACCGCTTCTTACTTCTATTTTTCAAGTCGGTTTATCAAACGAGGTTAGAAAAAAAAAGTCTTCTAACAGATCTTATTGTGACATTAGAACATAATTCCTAAAAAATAGCATATAAACAAATTTAAAAATATGAATGTAAATATGTAAAATAAATATAAAACTATAATTAAAATCACACAGTAGTGAAATACAAAATATAAACACATAAAAAAGAACAATATTTCAACATAAGTTAATAACATAAGTAAGAGAAAACCGTTACTATATACAAATAATAATAAGGAAAAAAAAGAAAATACACATACACATAATGCAACTTTAAACCGAATATTAAACTAAATTTTGAAATTAAAAAAAAATGTTTCCAAAAAAATTACATAAAAACAAATACTATAAAACATGAATGTAAATAAGGCCCGCGCGAAGCCCGATGGTCAATCCCTAGTGAGTAATAACCATTTTGTTGGCTCTCAGTTCCATTCGGAAAATAAGATAAAGTTTTCTCAAAAATATAAAATGCAATAGAAGAGTTCTTAGAAAGAATATCTCTAGTTTTTTAAAACAATATTTCGATTCACAGGTTTCTGGTTAATTATCGTCGTTTGAAGAATTGTCAACTACAAAAATTATAACATTCGGTTTTGATAAAAAAGTGAGAATTGGCTTCATGCCTGGACTTCAAAAGGAATACCGACGAAAGCCATAAGATAGTCGCGATTTGACCATCTCTATTCTTTTGCTGGGTTTTAGGAATAGTAGATATGTCGCTATTATTTGACACAAATATGATATATTTCTTTTTGGTAACCGAGGTAGATCATGAACCAAAATTCAAAACCACAAACACTTTTATTGCATACAACTTCAAAATTGTGACACACATAGACAACCACGAAGTACTAGTTGAGTGTTAAGGAGATTGAGAAACAGGGATCTTTGTCCCTGGAGGACGAGGACGTCTGCATAGTTGGCATCTCGTCCAGTACTTCGAAGACAATATTGCTGCTAGAGAAGTTCCACATGAATTTGAGGGTGGTGTCCACACGGTAAAACAATTTAAATACAAATATAGCTCTTGTTATAAAAATAAAAATTTAAAAACAATCATAAATTTTCCTCAAAATATACAAGATAATGATACTAAAAACTGATAGTATAAAAATTTTAGAACGAAAATAACATGTAACATAATGGTTTTTGCTAATTCGGTTAGTACATTGCCATCCGAATTCAAACCAAGATAATGCATATATTTTAATTTCATGCATTTCTTAATCAACGAGCCCAGACATCTGAAATTTACCCACCAGCTAATTTTTACAACAAAAAAAGCACGGCTCATATTTACAAAATAAAAAATCCCCAAGCTGCTAAATTAAACAAAATTTTGAGAGCTTGATTTTATAGGTACTTTAAGTTCGGTTTATTCGTAATATTTTGTTTGTTTAATGGTTAATATATTGAAACAAAATTAAAACATTTACAGAGAGTTTGTTAATAGAGTTAGACAAGCAAAGGATAATTTAATTGACCACATCATTTAGCTTTATTCAAATGAAAACATCATGTGATAGAATTAGCACACACAAAAAAAACTTACCAAGTTTGCGGCCTGTAGATTCACCAACTTGAGAGGAAAGAGTGAAAAGTATCAGAAGCAGCGGTAACACAAGTGTAGCAATATTTGATGACTTCGAACCCATTTTCTTATTCCTTGCGTTATTGGTCATCGTTAATCTTGTAATAAATATATAGAAAAAATATTTGAGTTTCTTTTTTTTTGTGGTAAAATGTTATATTTATTTGAGTTTCTTTTTAAAGCATTTCTTTCTAAATAACGACACGTGAACGCGGTTTCTACATTAGCTACAAGATTCCTTGTTGATAATCGAATGGCTAAGATTTGAATTTAAGAGATGAGTGTTTTGTCCCTTCTTTTGGAAAAAGTCAAGTACGCGACTTCTTTGCCATTTCATATTAGTCGAGACGATTAGTCTTAAAAGTTGAGCTGACTAATAATAGTGTCTTGACTCTTGACTTATGTATATCAGTGGCAACGACTCATTAACTTTTTAAATTTTTTTATTTATTATTATTATTGTCGTATATTGGTTATTTATAAGAGTGATTTAAACTCCACATTTTTGACTTTTTTCTTACAAAAAAATCAACTTTTGCCAATTCAAAAAATGTGTTAGTTAATTTGTGTGTTTTTTACTCTCCCTTTTTTGCTTAGGACTCTCTAAACCATTTAGAGTCTTAGGTTTTTAGAAAAGTAGGGTTTTTTAGCTGGGTTTTTTCCCCGTGAGATAAGATTTAGTGAGATATAACAAGATTTCGGTGAATCTTCAAGTAGATTTTTCTGTTTTTGCAAGGGTTTTGTGTGGTTTCTTTACTTCTCCTTAACGCCGCTTGTGAGTCTGAAGAACCCTAAACCTAAAACTTCCCGAGAATCCTTCTTGCTGATCGTTGTTTGTGGTTTTCATGACAAATATCGATAAGGTTTTCATGGCTTTATCTCTAGAAGAGGGGGAAGATGTACCCTTCACTCTACCGAATCACCCACAATATTGCTCGAACGAAAAGAATGCTATGAGCATTATGGGACGAACTCTGAATCCGGATTGTCAGAACATGGTTGATCTTATACTGGATATGCCAAGGAAGTGGCAAGTCTATGACAGAGTGCGAGGTGTGGCGCTTTCAAAAGACAAGTTCCAGTTCATATTTAAGTATGAACACGACTTGGAAGAGGTGATGAAGAAGAGAGTGTGGACTTTCAATGAATGGACTATCGTCATTGATCGCTAGCTGGGTGGAACACCCACCGAAGGATTATCTGAAGTTTCTTCCGGTTTGGGTACAGATCCGCAACATACCGGTGAACTACTATACATAGGCTTCTATCTTTGCTTTAGGAGACATCATTGGTGATGTCAAAGAGGTCGCATTTGACCCGGAAAAATCTCAAAATAAAGACTATGTGCGAGTGAGAGTTAATTTCGATGTATCGAGACCGGTGAGGAGATCTAAGGTGGTGAACCTACCAGATGGTGGTACGACGACTATTTGGTATGATTTCGAGAGGATACAGAAGAGATGTTACGCTTGTCAACGGCTGACTCATGATAAGGATAAATGCCCTTCACTAATTAAAATGAGGAAAGAGAAAGCTGTTGAAGGAAGGAAGAATATCTTTGAGGAAAAACAGAGCAGTGGGCCAATACTGAAAGAATCTGACCCTCTCTATGGCGTCCTTACCGAAGAACAAGTTGGAATAGACCTAAATTCGGGTAGACTAAAAATCAACCCAGAGGTCCTGCAACAAATGAGGCTGTATCTTATCGCTGGGAGGGTGCAGAGCGAAGGGTGAGAGAAGAACGAGTTAAACAGTCAATAATGGAACTCAAGGATGATTTGATGAGTCAGAAAATTATGCTGAGGCTTGAAGCTCCTCCAATTTTCACCTTTGAACTCGACAAGGGGAAGGACCTAGTGCTCAAAGCTGACGACGACAAACAAGGAAATGAGAAAATCGGTGCTGATCCTATAAGTGAGAAAATGATGACTGCTGCGATTAATGCTGGTATCGCTATGAGGAAAAGTATTTTGGCAGAAGATACTTCTTCTGAGAGAGCAGCAGCAAATTTTGGATCCGATAACTCTGTTTTCCGGTCATGCTCATCGGGTTTTAATGCTGGGAAGTCAGAGGCCAGTTCATCTGGAACGGTATTGAAGAAGTTACCAAGTAGACGTAAAGCTACCCCAAGAAAGAGAAAACAAGAGAAGGGGAGCAAAAACGTAGGTGGTGTTGGTGGTAATTCTAATGAGGAGAAAGAAGACGGAATGTCCTCAAAAAGAAAGGCAGTGGAGGATGTAGCGGGGGGAGTAAAAATCACAAGGCGTACCGAAATAGAGGTGGTCCCGAGTGGGGGACTGCCAAAACCCCAATGAGCATATTGAGTTGGAATTGTCAAGGCTTGGGCCGTGCACAAGACTTGATAATTCCCCGTCTCAAGGAGATGCGTCAAAAACATTTCCCGGAGATGTTGTTCTTGATGGAGACGAAGCATTGTAGGAACGTTTTGGTAGATTTACAAGAATGGTTGGGATATGATAAGGTCTTTACGGTTGACCCGGTGGGGCTAAGTGGTGGCCTTGCGTTCATCTGGAAAAAGAGTGTGAATTTGGAAATTAAGTTTGCGGACAAGAATCTTATTGATTGTCTTGTTGGTTTTGGTGGGAAGGAATTTTACGTGTCGTGTGTATACGGAGCTCCAACTACAAAGGAGAGAGTTCATGGATGAGAACGGTTGTCAAGAATAGGGCTGCAAAGAAAGGAAAGTTGGTGTATGATAGGGGATTTCAATGATATTATTCATAATGGGGAAAAACTAGGCGGATCATCTAGAAGTGTATCATCGTTTACGTCCTTCACCGAGATGCTAAGAACATGTGAGATGGTTGAATTATTAAGCTCGGGTGATGGTTTTACTTGGGGTGGGACGAGAAGTAAGCAATGGATACAGAGCAAACTGGATCGGTGTTTCGGAAATAAGGAATGGAAATCTCAGTTCCCGCAAGCGAATCAAGTATTCATGGAGAGGTTAGGATCGGATCATAAACATGTTCTTGTGAAATTGATGTGTGTTCAGAGTCAGACCAGAGGCTCCTTTCGGTTTGATAGGAGAATGATTGGAAAACCAAGAGTGAAGGAAGCAATAAGGGACGCTTGGAAAGGAAGACACCAATCGACTCCAATGAGCCTAATGGACAGAATCGGAAGGTGCCGCAAATCCCTGGGTATATGGAAAAAAGAGAATAACAACAACTCTATGGAAAATATATTGAGGCTAAGATTGGATCTCGAGTCAGAACTTTGTTCTACTCAACCGAGATTCGATCGTGTGAATGCCTTAAAAACAGAGATTGCACATGCCTACCGAGAGGAAGAAATCTTTTGGAGAGAGAAGAGTAAGGAGAAATGGATGATACATGGAGATCGGAACACAAAATTCTTCCATGCTTCAGTTAAATCCGTCCAACTGAAGAACCATATTGACAAGCTGGTTAATGACTCGGGACAGACTGTTACCTCTGCGGCGTCAATGGGCGAGGTGGCTGGGGATTATTTCTGAACCTTGTTTCAGAAATCGAATGATGGACAGATGAATGGTTTTTTTGATGATTTTGAGCCGAGGGTAACACCTCACATGAATGATTGCCTCACCCGAGATGTCTTAACTAAAGAAATCAAAGATGCGGTATTTGCAATTAATCCGTCTAGTGCCCCTGGTGCAGATGGAATGAATGGGCTCTTCTTCCAACATTATTGGGATGAGATAGGGGCCGAGGTAGTGAAGGAAGTGAAAGGTTTTTTCGACACAGGTGTATTCCCGGTGGAGTGGAATTACACACTGCTGTGCCTTATCCCGAAAGTCACCAAACCAACAAAGATGACTGATATGAGACCGATAAGTCTATGTTCGGTGCTCTACAAGATTGTATCAAAAATTTTGGTTGCGAGACTACAACCATGGCTTCCCAGCATTGTTTCTCCTACGCAATCAGCCTTTGTTGCGGATAGGCTAATCTCGGATAACATCTTTATTGCCCACGAGATGGTACATGGATTGAGAACTCATAATCGGATCTCGATGGAATGCATGGCTATTAAAACAGACATGTCAACGGTCTATGACATAATAGAATGGGACTGTCTTCGAAAACTACTCCACGCTTTGGGTTTCCATGGAAAATTGATCTAATGGATTATGTTCTGTGTCACCTCTGTCACGTACTATGTTCTAATTAATGGAGAAGGACATGGAATGATTAAACCAGAGAGAGGACTACGTCAAGGTGACCCAATATCGCCTTTTTTTTATTTGTGCACAGAAGGTTTGTCGCACCTATTAAACAAAGCTAAAGCGTGCGGCAGTCTGAATGGAATCCGCTTCTCAGACAATGGACCGGCTATTCATCATCTTCTCTTTGCAGATGACTCTTTGTTGATGTGCAAAGCGGAAGAAACAGAATGCAACGTCATATACTCCGTTCTTAAAGAATATGAGAGAGTTTATGGGCAAATGATCAACTTCTCGAAATCTTCTATAACCTTTGGGAGAGCAAAATAAATGAGGAGGTGAGAGTAAAGATTAAGGAAACACTTGGAATAGAAAACGAAGGTGGGGCGGGTAAATATTTAGGCTTGCCTGAATGTTTTACTGGTTCAAAAAAGGAAATGCTAAATTATATCCAAGAAAAAATGAAAGGTCGTTTCTATGGATGGTATGGCCGGTTTCTATCTCAAGGAGGAAAGGAGATTCTCCTAAAATCAGTGGCAATGGCAATGTCGGTCTTTGCTATGCCGGTATTCAAACTCCCCCAAGGGACAATTCAGAACTTGAAGAGTGCAATGTCGAGCTTCTGGTGGAATGCTCAAGAAGATATAAAGAAAATGCACTGGGTATCGTGGGAAAAGATGTGTATGTCAAAAGAGAATGGAGGGCTGGGATTTAGAGATCTGGAACGCTTTAACCAAGCCCTTTTGGCGAAACAAGCGTGGCGGTTAATTGAATCCCCGGATAGTTTATGTGCTAGAGTTCTAAAAAGTCGATATTACAACGGGGCTGACTTTACTGAGGCGGTTCTTGGATCACGGCCATCTTTTGGATGGCGTAGTGTACTTCATGGAAGAGAGCTCCTTATGCGAGGTCTGAAAAGATCAGTGGGAACGGGAGAAGACCTGCAGGTCTGGCTTGATCCTTGGATCTTTGATGAGACCCCAAGAGCACCTTTTAGAAAACCCCTGTTCTACGATCTTAGGCTCAAAGTTAGTAGCTTGATAAACCCACAAACCAAAACCTGGGATCGAGACAAGTTAAAATAACTGTTTACTCCAAGTGATGCTGAAATTATCCTCGAGAATCGACCGGCTATACACCAAAAAGATGGATGGGAATGGGTCCATAACCGAAGTGGAGAGTATTCAGTGAGATCGGGATATTGGTTGAGTGGAACGCTAATGCAAACATAACAGCATTGGGAGGCTATGGTAAGACCTTCACTTAACCCTCTACGAGAAAAGATTTGGAAGATTAAGACGACGCCAAAAATTAAAATATTCATGTGGAAAGCTTTAATGGAAGCTCTTGGAGTTGCTGATGGGTTGAAAAAGAGAGGAATGAATGTAGATTCTGTTTGCCAAACATGTGGGCTAGATGGAGAATCGATAAATCATGTCCTCTTTCATTGCTCTATCGCCCGCCAGGTATGGGCACAAACAACCTTTCCTTTCCCCCGTGAAGGCTTTGAGAATATGTCATTATGCAAAAACTTCAGCTACCTTTTTACATGTGTGGAGAATGATGAGGTTCCAAAGGAGATAAAAAGATGCTTCCCCTGGGTCCTCTGGTTGATCTGGAAAAATCGAAATAAAAGAATATATGAGGGGAGAATTTTTTTCTGCAGAAGAAACAGCGGTTAAAATTCAAGAAGATTGCTGCCAATGGTTTAATGTCCAGGAAAAGGAGGATGATGACAGAAGAAGAATTGGGTCGGAGATGAACCAAAAGAAGAAGTGGGAAACACCGCGTGTTGTGGAGAACTTAAGTGTAACATTGGTGTGTCATGGCTAAAGTGATGAAACTATTATGGTGCGGCGTGGATTGTACGTGATTCTCGTGGTGCTGTATTAGCTCATAGCCGACGTGCGTTCAGAGAGGTTGGTAGTTTGAAAGAAGCAAAATTCTTAACACACATGTGGGCGATTGAAAGTATGGGAAGTCATCACCTACATAAGATGGTGTTTGCATCGGAAGCAACAGAATTGGTAAATGCCAAGCATGGCCTTCGTACCGTGACCAGTCTGATGAACTACTGAAAGGTTTAAGTACGATTAGTGAATGGAAATTTGTTGCTGAGATGACACAAAATTGAATCAGGTTGCTTCTAAAATAGCGAGAAGTGTTACAATGGATAATAGATGGCAATCGTATGTGGCGTCGGGGGGACCGGTTTGGTTGAATGAACTGATCGTATCGGAGGTGCCAAGCCTTTCATCGTAATTACGGCAATGCGATAGTTTTAATTCCTTCATGGGTCTGGATGTTGATTTCATTAGTTGTATGCATTGCTCTGCTTTGGATCAGCTTGTGCTCTGTTTCAGCTTGTGCTCTGTTTCAATAAAATTTCCCCTTTCAGTGAAAAAAAAAAATCAACTTTTGCCTATTGGTGTACTTATTCCACTTTTTTGTAAATCTGAAATTGCTCCGCATAGTCATGGATACAAGGTCGTGGATGAGTTCATAAATCAATAATTTGAGTAAAATAATTATTACCTCACCTGATTTGTTTTCTATTTTTATAATGTGAAAGACATAAAACAATTTTTTTTGGTAACAATAAATGATAATTCTATTTTTTCAACATTTTAAGATCTATTTTGCTATAGTTTTGATGTGAAACAAGAAATCTAAAAAAAAAAACAAGAAATCTAGACTTATGAAATTCAAATCGACGTGGACATGAAAACGTGGATAATTATGTGTGGACAGATGAGAATCTCATATTATTAGTGTGGATGGTCATGTGTGGTGATACAAGGATTTTACAATCCTAGGAGGTATCAATACCCTCTTATCGATGTAGTATAAGAGGTTATCAATCCATAATTGGGAATATGTGTTAATCACTAAGAATGCAAGGAACCTATGTAAGTTAAGCTAATCGAAGGGAGTTTTGATTAAGTATCTAAGACAAGTAATAAGATAACTAATAAGATGTGAAAGCAATAAGCAAAACGAATCCTAAGATGGGATAATCGATATTAGGCAATCAAAGCATGATCCAAGGCATTCATTCACACAAACAAGCTATCCCTAGGTTAATGATCTCTAATCTTGATTAGTCCTCTTTCAAGGCACTAATCACTATGTTAATTATCAAATTCATTAGCAAATCATCATTTGTGAATTATCAATCAACATGCATTGAGAATATAAACTAGATCAACCAAAAATATGCCTTAGACAACTATTCCCATAGGCTAAGAACATAAATCCTTTGAATAATTTGGTC
>PKML01008712.1:87423-99007 GCA_002933935.1 Eutrema yunnanense | reverse complement strand
CCTGTGGCTGTACCGACCCGTGACACCGAGCAAAGGCATCGGTGCAATCCTTTGGTGCTTCGGTATCGATCGATACCGAGGGGTATCGATCGATACTTGGTGTCTGGCTCTGCTTTTACCTGAAAACGCTCCAAAACATGCAAGACACTCTAGGACCTAATGCAAATGTCCTAAACTCTAAATGAGACTTAAATGCAAGATAAGACCATGATTATGCATGAGAACTATACAAAACCATGCATGAAATGCATGCTAAAACATGTAATATGAGAGTATATCATGTGGATAGTAATTTACTGATGGTCATGAGTGAATGAATGTAGTTCTTGATATTTGCAAGTAAATTACTATCCACACATGACCATACACACTAATAATACAAAATTCTCATCTGTTCAAACACAATTGTCCACGTTGATCCGGATTTTATATGTTTAAATTTCTTGTTTTTTGTTTTTTAGATTTCTTATTTTACATCAAAACTATAGCAAAATAGATCTTAAAATGTAGGAAAAATAAAATTATCATTCATTGTTACCAAAAAAATTGTTTTATGTCTTTCACATTATAGAAAAATAGAAAACAAATCAGGTGGTGTAATAATTGTTTTACCCAAATTCTTGACCATACACGACTTTGCATCCATGACCATGCAAGGCAATTTCCGATTTACAAACAAGCAAAGTGAAGCATTGGGTAGTTTGGTCTTTTACTCTCACAAAAGTACACCAATAGTTGAAAGTGGCTTATTGTGTAATTTATAACTCAAAAATGGGTCTCTATGTAATTGTTCCTATTTATAAACCATTCAGAAATCAATTGGCTTCAGATTTATGAGGAAGTTGATTTGAACCATGAATTGAAGACCAGTTATGGCTTCTGGTTATCGCAGATTAAGTCAACAGTCATGCGTCATCGTTTTTAAGGTAAAGATCTTTAGTCAACCCACGATTAACATAAGCTTCTATGACCGTTAGCGATGTGGGAATCGAAACTCACACAACTAAATTTGTTTAGGAAATTAGAGGCAATATAAGATTTTAATAACGAAACACGAGAACAGAGATCCAAAGATGATAGTCTATTGCTGATTTGATCAGATTTTTCGATACATGAAAGTGATAAGCGATTTGCTAGGTTAAAACTTGGATCATTTGCTGAATGACTTCGTTCCTTTTATAGATGCTTGGTGAACTGCCTAGGCGAGAATATCGACAAATATTCTTAAAGATTTACTTTCATTTTCTTCTCCGCCGACTTCCGTGTGGTTCAACTCTATCTCCTAGGGCGAATGATGACACAAATAGTCTATTGGGCTTCGTAGCTCGGCTACATCTTCGGCTCATCCCACAATTACGCTTTGCTTGCTCCTCCTTTGGCTCAGCCCATAGTTGCGTCGCCTCAGCTCTTCATCTCTTGGGCTCGGCCCAAGTTGCGTCACCTCGGCCCTTCATCTATTCGGCTCGGCCAAAGTTGCTTCGCCTCGGCCCTTCATCTCTTTGGCTCGGCCCAAGTTGTGTCGATTCATTTTGTGGGTGCATCACAATCCTCATGTATCGGCTTTGCCCACGTAGTTCGGCTAGGTTTGGCTAGGCCCATTCCTTTTACTTAGTCGTTTTGACAGTTAATTTTGGTTACGTGAAAACCGACCTCAATAGTTAGCCACCAGCTCGTCAGACTCAGTGATGAGTGTGATGAGGTAAGATTTCATTGATGAGATAAAATGTCGAGCCGAATCGCCTTTATCTTTGACGAACTCCTCTTGTTGTCGAACCGAATTGGCTGAAATACCGTCGAACCATTTTGATGTTGTCGAGCTGTTTCGTTGTTGACGAGCTTCCAACGATGCCAAGCCAAGATGGTGCCGAGGCAAGATGATGCCGAGCCATCTTGTCAAATTATATTGGTTGACGAGACGAGATGTTATTCTATACATGCCGAGTCGTTTCTTCTCTGAGGTGAAAAATTTGAAAATTTCGAGCCGTTTCTTTGCCTCATATTGATTTTGAATGGGAGATATGGCTCAGGAATTTGATGTCCGTTAGAACAATTATGAACGAGACCAACGAGTTAAAAGTTTCGCAGGTAGCGAGCTGCTTTTACGAAAGTCGCTGAACCGATTCTGTAGAAAGTTACCGAGCTACTCCCGGAGAAAGTTGTCAAACCAGTTTCAGAAAAAGTTTCCTAGCCATCTTCGGAGAATGTTTCCTAGCCAGTTCCGGAGAAAGTCGCCTAGCCAGTTTTGGCGAAAGTCGGCGATCCAAACTTCGTAAACATTTATGAGCTGTTTCGACGAAAGCTGCCTAGCCGTTTCGACGAAAGCTGCCTAGCCGTTTCGGCGAAAGCTGCCTAGCCGTTTCGACGTAAGCTGCCTAGCCGCCTTTATGAAAGTTATCGTGCCGGAAGTTGTGCTAGATGTCTCTGAACCACTTCATTGTCAATCCGGTATGCTGGAAGTTGGCATGGAGTTTAGAAGTTGATGAGGCGTTTAAATGTTGACGAGGCATTTAGATGTTGACGAGGCATTTAGATGTTGATGAGGTGTAGAGATGATGATCGCATCTCGATTTTAAGACGAGAATAATGAGTGTAGCTCGATTTATAGTACTTGTTTTAATGAAACATGTTTAGATGTCTCATACTAAATGGTATGTTTAGTATCATGTTTCGAGATGTTAAGGACCAGCGTGTTAAGAAACCGTGATTGCTGGGTTTAGAATGCTTACATTGGTTTTAGGGTTTGCAATGTAGTCTCGACTTACATGCCCATTTTGATGATAAAACATATTTAAGTATCTCATACTAACTGGTATGTTTATTATTATGTTTTGAAATGTCAAAGGCCAGTGTGCTATGAAGCGTGTAACTACTAGGTTTTGGATATTTACTCCAGTTTTAGCGCTTGCGATGTAGTCTCGACTTACATGCCCGCTTCGATACTAAACATGACCATGGTATACTCGGTCGGAATTTATATAGCGCGCTTAAATCCGTGGAGGATATAGTAGAACCCTAATCCGTATAGGATGTCGTGGTTGCAAATCCGTAAATGATGTAGTAGTTCGTTTGTTGTGGCCAGCAACATACGAGATAATGAGTGTGAAGATGAGAATTGAAGTTTGCGAAATATTGCGTTTTCAAGAAATGGGAGTGTACGTGTATACATACCCACTCCGCCCCTCCTCTCAAAGGGGGGGNCTCCAAAGGGGGGGGGGGGGGGGAAACTGAACCTATCCAAAGATGGGTTGCCTACTACCCTTTTCAAAGATCAAGTCGTCCCGTAGTTCATAAATTATATAGATTAGTGATAGTTCGGGTCCGCAGCGACGCTTCGGTTTTCCGACTTTTCCAATCCATACTTCTGAGATAAGACATTCATTTCTTCTACGTGGACTATGAAGTCTGAGACTCGGTGCATAGCGTCTTGGATCGTCTGGGGTGTGTTCAACGCAATCCTCCTTCAGAACTCCGATTCGAACCATATTGAATTCTTCAACGCGATGAGGGCAGCTTTGTCACTTATGCCTTAAATTTTTGGTACAACCTCTTTGAATCGTCCCATGAAATTTTGCAAATTCTTCGTTGGTCCTTGAGACAGGGTCCATAGATCGGCATCAGAGGTCCCTCGGTCCATAAATATGGAATAATGCTTCAGAAAAATGACATAGAGTTGTTGATGGAGTTTTGGTCGAGGCGCGAAAACCATTTTGTTGATCATGTCCAATGTTGGTGCCTCTTGCTCCTCGATTAAGTTTTGGTTGGCTCGTCAGATGGTTGTCGCGGCGGCAGCCCTCTTGGGATCCTCGGTGCGTCACCAGATGTGCCGACAGGCGTCGAGAAATTGAGGGCCATTGGGTTGAGGCCACATCTCCTCACGATTCCTCTGGACAGATTCACCACCAAGCCTAGGTTTCCAGTGCGTAGATCTTGGGCTTGGCTCTCCGATGTTAGCATCTCGAGCCTTTCCGATAGAGAATTGTTAAGTTTATTGATATGCTCAATTTAATACCCTAACAGTACTAAAGCAGTTGTTGTAGTATAGCTAGGGGTCGAACACAAGGATCCACAGAAATCACTCAATAAATTATAGAATCAAGCTAAGCTAAGCAATTCAGGTTAAGCAGAAAACAGAAAGCAGTAAACGATTTGTATTCAATGGGGAAAAGATAGGTTCAGGGATATTTCTCAGGAAATCAATGAATGCAAAAAAACTAACTAATCAGGGTTCAGGTTAAGCACGGTTCTAGAACTCAAATCACTAATGCATAGTTAACCAACTGTCGTTGCGAAAACTATCTAAATCTAAACTTCAGAATCCCAAATTTCTTTGCAAATCCCTAAGAATAAATCAGCCTTAATTTCAAGTTTGATATGTTCACAAATCAATTAAACCAAATTTCTTTGCGAATAATCAATTTGCTCACCCTAGTTCTATCAGGTAATTAATTGCACTGTCGTGCCTAATCAATTATCCTAAGATCTAAGTTCTAGGTGATCAATCTAGAATTAGCTATGAGAACAACCTAAGGTGAAGAACTAATTCAGATTATGAACCCTAAATAACTAATCAACCTAGCATTCAAAGAAATCCCTAATGAGAATCCCCAAACCTAACAAGAGATCTACTCAGACATGGAGATTAAATTAATAAACATGTTTGAATAAATACTCTATATAAAATCAGAAAGAGAAACAAGGTTTGAGATCTGATCTCGGACGAAGGGAAATCAGAATTGTATCTCTCACCAAAATCTCTCTTAAACTTAAGCAAAATAAAGCATAGCCTAAACATATGGCTTAAAACTCCTATTTATAACCTAAATCACGACTTGGGGTCTTCTTGTAAATATCAAAGACTTCTGGGCACTTTTGTAATTCTTCAAATCTTGATAAAACTCGCGGGTCGTGTCTTGCTGCGATGGGTATCGATCGATACCAGGGGGTATCGATCGATACTGGCCGTGAAAACAGATACTCAGCAACACGACTTCAGCTTCTGCTCCAAAGTGCTCCCATAATCTTCAATATCTCCAATAATCCTCCAAACGTGCTAAGACCTGTAAAAGACTCTAAAAGACTACAAAATACTAGAAAGACTCTATAAAAAGGACTTATATCATGGCCTAAATAGGGTAAAAACCATGATATATCAACTCCCCCAGACTTAGCCTTTGCTTGCCCTCAAGCAAATAGAAGACTAAACAGAGAAAGAGGTTTGAAAACGCGGAGACTCACCTGTTCCTGAACCATCGAAATGACCTTTTTCCCAAGCACCCAAATGTCACCTGATCAGCTTTTGATCTAACCACCATGTACTTCTCCGTAGACATTCGCAGCTTTTCCAGACTCCACACATTATCCCACAGCATTGTTCAAGTAAAGCCCTCATCGCCAGTTTCATCTCTGCAGTTAATATTCAAGAACCTTCTAGACTCTTTACCAGACAATATCATAACAAAGGAACCACCCTTTTTACACTTCTTGTATCAATTTCTCTCCCCCAGACTTATTACTTATTGTGTTCTTATTATTTTTTTTTTTTTCAGCTTAGCATATACATATCAAGGTATGAGACGCGAGTATTGATGGTGTTTGCCACCAAATCCCCGGTTCTTCCCTCTCTATGTATCAAAGGATGTAGGCGAATAATGGCATCATAGGAAAATCCTAGCCTCGCTTCCAATCCTTTGTGTGATCATTCCCTCTTAAGTAGAATAATGGGATCGCTGGAAATTTTCCTAACCCTCTACTCAGAAGAAAATCATTTCAATCTTTTATGCTCTTATTTATCAACTTATAACAGGGGAGAGAGATACCATAACTCTAAACACATGGGTTCCTTTATCAGATATGAATGATGAATCAAGCTCTAAAAACACTAACCACATTGATGAAGTGCAAAAATTTGGCTCAGGCTTCAGAAGAACTCTGCTGGAGACATGGATGTTTTCTAGTCAACTGGTCAGTCTTTGGATTTTTCATTAGTCGATCTAGAACTGATCCTGTAACACTGTGCACTCAAAAACAAAATCAAATCAATAGGTTCAAGCACAGGATCATAATCTCCAACAAATTTTGACTCAATAAAACAGTTTTGACTCGATAAAACAACTGACTCTAAGAAAAACAAAAACAATGTCAGCAGACACCTCCCCCAGACTTGAACAACACTGTCCCCAGTGTTATCTAGCCTAGAGTAGGTAAAAGAAGACAAAAGAAAAGGATAGAACGAAGAGAAATAAGAAATTACCTTCCTGGAACACCGAGTGTCGATCGACACACAGCATGGTATCGATCGATGCTTAGGCGATTTCGAGTTGCTCCTTGTTCATCCTGACACATACTCAAAGCAGACGAAAATAAAAACCAAAAATGACTCAATAACAGATTCACCAGTGGGTTGCCTCCCACCAAGCGCTCGTTTAACGTCAATAGCTTGACTGTAATGCCTTTCAGGCTGTTGGTGCATCATCCAAATGCATTATCTGCCCTGTTGGAATCTCGGCTTTCGCCCAATAATGTTTCACCCTCTGTCCATTGACAGTGAACTCATGTCTTGATGGGTCGATCAGTACGACATCTCCATGTGGTCTGACCTCCTTGATGGTGAAGGGACCTGACCAACGAGAACGCAGTTTACCAGGAAACAATTGTAAACGAGAGTTATACAGAAGTACCTTGTCATCAGGCTCGAAGTGTCTGGAGATGATCTTCTTATCATGATAAGCCTTTGTTCTCTCCTTGTACAGCCTTGAGTTCTCATAGGCGTGATGCCTAATATCATCCATCTCGTTCAGCTGAATCAACCTCCTTTCTGCAGCAGGCTTGATGTCAAAGTTCAGCAACTTCGTCGCCCATGCTGCCTTGTGTTCAATCTCCACTAGAAGGTGACATGCTTTCCCGTACAGCATGTGAAATGGTGTAGTGCCCAGCGGCGTCTTGAAAGCAGTCATGTAAGCCCATAGTGCATCATCCAGCTTTGTAGACCAATCCTTCCTTGAAGCACTCACTGTCTTTTCCAGAATCTCCTTGATTTGCCTGTTGGAGACTTCGACTTGCCCACTGGTTTGAGGGTGGTATGGAGTAGCCACTCTATGGTTTACACCATACTTCTTTAGCAACCTCTCGAGAATCTTGTTGATAAAGTGAGAGCCACCATCACTTATCACAATTCGAGGCACTCCAAAGCGAGGAAAGATGATGGTCTTACACAGCTTAAGAACCGCTGCAGAGTCATTGTGCTCACTAGATATCGCCTCCACCCATTTGGACACATAGTCCACTGTAACCAGGATGTATTGTTTCTTCTGTGATGGTGGAAAGGGACCCATAAAGTCGATGCCCCAGCAATCAAAAACTTCAACCTCAAGGATGAAATTTTGTGGCATCTCATGTCTCTTGCTGATCTTCCCTCTCCTCTGACAAGCATCACACTGTGAAACGAATGTGTGAGCATCCTTAAACATGGTAGGCCACCAGAAGCCTGCTTGTAGAACCTTGGATACCGTCTTGACGTGAGCAAAGTGACCAGCATACTCAGATCCATGGCAATGAAAAAGAATGGCTGGTATTTCAGATTCTGCAACGCATCTTCTGTAGACACCATCTGAGCAATGTTTGTATAGGTAAGGCTCATCCCAGAAGAATCTCCTGACATCGCGCATGAACTTCTTCCTTGCATATTTTGTGGGATACTGTGGCTCAGTCTCTATAGCAAGGTAGTTGGCGATGTCTGCGTACCACGGACGTGCAGTACTAGAGTCAGCAACTAGACAGACATCATAGCAGTTCAACTGCTTGTCGGACAAAACAGGTGCAGGTCGCGACGGGTGTCGATCGATACCAGGGGGTATCGATCGATACCGAAAGTCTGAATTCGTGGAAATTGCAGATTTTCGGGATACAGGTCTTGAAAGATCGTCTCAATGAGGTAAACACCTTCCTCTGGCAGACAATCATCAATAGGGACGAACTCATCGACCTTTAGTCGCGATAAGTGATCAGCAACGCCATTCTCAACTCCTTTCTTGTCCTTGATCTTGATGTCGAAACCTTGGAGCAAAAGAACCCATCGGCATAGACGAGGCTTGAGGTCCTTGTTCTTCATCAGGTATTTGAGAGCAGCATGGTCTGTGTGAACAATGACCTTGCTCCCAATCAAGTAGGACCGAAATTTCTCAAAGGAGAAGACCACTGCCAGCAACTCCTTCTCAGTGGTGCTGTAGTTTCGCTGAGCATCATCCAACGTCCTGCTGGCATAATAGATAGCATGGAGTTTCTTGTCTTTCCTCTGACCCAAAACAGCTCCAACAGGGAAATCACTGGCATCACACATTACCTCAAAAGGCAAACTCCAATCAGGTGGTTGGATTACAGGATCACTCACCAATGCCTTCTTGATTTCCTCGAAGGCTATAAGGCAATCAGATGTGAAATCAAACTTGACTTCCTTACATAACAGGGCTGTGAGTGGGCGTGCAAGCTTGCTGAAATCTTTGATGAACCTCCTGTAGAAACCAACATGACCAAGGAAGCTACGTATCTCAGGAACAGATCGTGGTGGTTGCAAGCTCGTCATGACCTGAATCTTTGCCTTGTCGACTTCGATTCATGCCTTAGAAACCTTGTGCCCAAGAACAATGCCATCTTGTACCATGAAGTGGTATTTCTCCCAATTAAGAACCAAGTGCTTCTCCTCGCATCGCTGAAGCACTTTGCACAAGTTATCCAGACTGCCCTTGAATGACGATCCATACACAGAAAAATCATCCATGAAGACCTCCATGAACTCCTCAGTCATATCTGTGAAAATCGACATCATGCAACGCTGGAAGGTCGCTGGAGCATTACATAACCCAAATGGCATTTTTCTGTAGGCGAATGTGCCATAGGGGCATGTGAAGGTCGTCTTTCCCTGGTCCTCTAGATGTATAGGAATCTGGAAAAAGCCTGAGTACCCATCAAGGAAACAGTAGTATGGGTGACTCGCCAACCTCTCCAGCATCTGGTCAATGAATGGCAAGGGGAAGTGATCCTTCCTTGTGGCTGCATTCAGCTTCCTGTAATCGATGCACATCCTATGACCAGTGATTGTCCTTGTAGGGATCAGCTCGTCCTTCTCGTTCTTCACCACAGTTATGCCTCCTTTCTTAGGGACAACGTGAACTGGACTAACCCAAGAACTATCCGAGATGGCATAGATAATTCCTGCTTCCAACAGCTTCATCACTTCCTTCCTGACCACTTCCTTCAGGTTCGGATTCAACCTCCTCTGACACTCGATCGAAGACTTTGACTCATCCTCCAAGTGAATCCGATGCATGCACAGATCTGGTGCTATACCTGAAATATCAGCAAGAGAATAGCCAAGAGCTTTGCGATACTTGCGCAGCTTGCTCAGCAGTAAAGCAACCTCTGTGGTATTCAAAGAAGCATTAACGATAACTGGGTATGTTGAATTAGGACCAAGAAAACTATACCTCAGGTTCGCTGGAAGTGGTTTTAGTTCCACTTTAGGAGCTTTCTCTATACTCCAATCTCCAAGCCCAGCAGCTTGCTTAGAACCATCGACAAACCCTCTTTCTGGCCGTAGGGTATCGATCGATACCCAGGTGGTATCGATCGATACTGGTGATGCAGAATCGAGCATCTTCGATTATCCAGCAGATTCGTCACATGAACGGACCTCTGAAGTGGCTGAACAGACCAATGCTCTCTCAAGTGGATCTATAGGATGCAACTCCAGGAAGTACTCTTCAGCTATGTCACTGAAGGTGTCCACATAGAATGTCTGCCCATCGATGGTTGGCCTTTTCATCAATTTTTCCATGTTGAAGGACATCACCAAGTCACCGATGTTGAGAGCAATCTGTCCATTCTTGCAGTCAATTAAGGCTCCAGCAGTTGCAAGGAATGGTCTGCCTAGGATGAGAGGATCCTTAGGCTCAGCATCGTACTTCAGGACAATGAAGTCTGTTGGGATCAAGCAATTCCCAATCACGACTGGGACATCTTCAAGTAGTCCCTCTGGAAGTCGCACAGAGCGATCAGCAAGTACCAGCGAAATCCTTGTAGATAGGAAATCTGTCATCCCCATTCGCTTGGCAACTGACTGTGGCATAAGGTTCACACTCGACCCAATATCACAGAGAGCTCGCTCAAATCTGTCTGAGTAGATAGTGCAGTCCAAAACAAAGCTCCCTAGGTCTGGTAGCTTCTTAGGAATCTTGTTGAGCAGCATTGCACTGCATTCAGCTGTGATCAACATGACACCCTCCTCTATGTTCACGTTGCTAGAGACCATCTTCTTCACGTATCTCCTAAAAGCTGGGCATGTCTTAACAGCATCAACAAAAGGAAGTTGCACAACCAACTTATCCAGCATTGCCTTGCATCTGGCATCTTCCCATTCCTTCCTTGTCAGCTTGGGAAGTATAGGAAAAGGTGCATTGGGTGTATGCACCCTTTCCTTGACAATCTCGGGTTCCTTCTCTGGTTGTGTCTCAGTATCGATCGATACTTGAGGGGTATCGATCGATACACGGGTTTTAGGATTTACCCGAGTGGATGTCTGGTTTGGTGTCGATCGACACATATCGGTATCGATCGATACCTGGGGATTTTCAGAATCCCAATCGTCATCTCCAGCAAGATCGATGAGGTTTTGGCTGTTCTTCACTCCTGTAGACACCTCTTTTCAATTCCTCAAAGTGATGGCGTTGATATCTGCCCTTGGATTCTCAGTTTTCCCTGGAAGAAAACCTTCCTGCCTCTTTATTGCTGCTGCTGTCTGAGCCACTTGGGTTTCCAACTTCTTATTGGAAAAGTTCATGGCCTCGATCTTCCCATTCAGATCCATGTACAGCGAATCAAACTTTCCATTGAAATCCACCTGCAACTTCTGCTATCCCAGTAGAAGTTGTTCCATCATGGATTTCATCTCGTTATCTGTGGATTTGGGAGAAACTGGTTGATACGAAGAATTGCCATAGTTGCGAGTGAAATCGCTGCTCTGAAGTGGTTTCTGAGTGAACTGCTTCGCTCCGAATCCAGATTGGTTCCCCTCTAACTTGTACCCACCTTGCTGATTGTTGTTGAAGTTCATGTTGTTGTTATACCCAAATCGCTGACCCTGGAAACCAGAACCACCAACGTAGTTAACATCCTCTTCTTCCTCTTCCACATTCGCTACTTCATCAGCAAAGTGCACAAATTTCTTCGACTTTCCAACCAGGAAATCCAGCTTGGCCTGCATGTCAGCAATCTGCGATCCCTCTGTTCCTCCAGCTTGCTTCTTCCTTTCGAAATCAGCATTCTTGGTGCTATTACTCGACGCCAAGTTCTCTATAAGCACCACCGCATCATCCGGATACCTGGTGAAGAAGTTCCCATTGCTTGCAGAGTCCATTGCCATCTGGTATCTCTAATAAACCCCTCTGTAGAACGTGCCCAGCAGCTGCACCTGAGTGAACCCATGGTGCGGACAATCTCTCTGATAGGACTTGAAACGAACCCATGAAGCCTTGTATGCTTCTGTCGGACCCTGAGCGAACTGAGAGATCTTGTTCCTGAGCTCCTCGGATCT
>PKML01008712.1:66695-86422 GCA_002933935.1 Eutrema yunnanense | reverse complement strand
TTTGAGATCTGATCTCGGACGAAGGGAAATCAGACTTGTATCTCTCACCAAAATCTCTCTTAAACTCAAGCAAAATAAAGCATAGCCTAAACAGATGGCTGAAAACTCCTATTTATAACCTAAATCACGACTTGGGGTCTTTTTGTAAATATCAAAGACTTGTGGGCACTTTTGTAATTCTTCAAGTCTTGACAAAACTCGCGGGTTGTGTCTTGACAAAAAGTATCGATCGATACTTGCCGTGAAATCAGATACTCAGCAACACGACTTCAGCTTCTGCTCCAAAGTGCTCCCATAATCTTCAATATCTCCAATAATCCTCCAAACGTGCTAAGACCTGTAAAAGACTCTAAAAGATTACAAAATACTAGAAAGACTCTATAAAAAGGACTTATATCATGGCCTAAATAGGGTAAAAACCATGATATATCATTTATCTTGCTCATGAGCCTTCTTCAGCAGCGCAGCCAGCATGTTTTTCACTTCGGTTAGGGACGTTGAGGTTGCTTCCGTGTTTCCTAGAGGATGATCACTTGGATCCACCCTTACTCCGGTAGCCTCGACACTGTTGTTGTTCACGTCGGCACCGCTTTTTCTTCATCGATGGCCATCTCTTCAGATCTTGTTCTCGGTGGTTTCTATGAGTAAGAAAACTTTAAATCCCCACATACGGGCCTTTCCCTTTTGACCGTATATGTTCACTCCGATGGGCCTTTCAGCTCGGTATGTTGCCTCTTTTGACCTCGCTTGACTTTTTTGACTTCACCAAACCTTTTTACTCTAGGTTTATTGGATCCATTTTTTTAGGCCGAGATTTTATCACCCACAATAGAAACACGAAAATCTTATACCATAATAAGATTTTGTGATTTGATACACAAAGTTTTAACCCTATAATAAACTACCGCAAGTGCACATCAAAAGTTGTAGTAATGTAGGGATCGAATCCATAACGACCAAGTGAAACACTATGAGAATGCATGAGGAAAGTAAATCTAAGCCGAATGCAATTGTTTATGGTTTGTAACTTATAAAATCTAAGAATGACTATTAAAAACGATGTAAATTCAAGAGAGAAAAACGCTAGGTCTTCAAGTAATTCGCAGGAATTCTAGACTCACTAAACATATTATCAAACATGTAATGAATTAAAAATCGTTCTCGAACTCAAATCACTAGACTAGATCAATTTCTTTCCAGAGTATTAAATCCCTATGTATTAGATATATGAATACTAACTCTCGTTGAATTACACAACCTAAACATGCATTATATGCGAGTTTGATAAGTTCACAAAACACAATAACATCAACTCCCGTTGGTTAAAGATATTTTGCTCATCTATGTTCTTTCAGAAAATTTAACAAACGCTTTCGGCGCGTAAATACACCTAAGATCAGAAACTAGGTTATGAGTCAAGTTCCAGCAATAAGATCAACACTAGATGAAGAAACCAATCGATACTTCCCTATCTAACAATCCTAAAGTAGTAATTCATGAATTCCTTTGAAAACCCTAAAACATAACTATGGATCTACTCAGACATAATCAAAGTAGACAAGCAAAAAGATGAAGAAGAAATAATAATCCAATAGAATAAATAAATTAGGGTTCAAAAATCTTCTCTTAAGGCCTTTAGAGTCAGAGATTCGTCTAAAAAAAAAAGATAAAAAGTCTGTAGAAAATCAACCTTAGCCTTAGAAAGTGGCTTAAAATAAGTATAAATATGTCTTGGATCGAATTGGATCGAGTTGGGATGATTCCAAGGCAAAATAGGAAGTTAAAACTGCATTTTTCGTCAGGAAAGTGGATCGAGGGGATCAATCGATCTGGGCTTGACCCGGTCGATCCAGACGAGTCTGATCGATCTGGAAAATGTACACAAAATAATCGGATCGATCGATTGATCCAGGCTCCCTTTCTGCGCATGCTTCTTCTGCTCGCCAGACTGGACTGTCTTCACGTAAATTGGCATAACGTTTGATCGCACCGTTGGAATGGCCTCAAAACACTTCCAAATGAAAGCTAATTCATTTCTCTATCTCGTATCAAAATTTGAGATCGATCCATCAGTGGAAAATTCTTCAAAAAATGCCAAACTTCTGACGCCTCTGCATGATTATGCATCTCCATATGCTCATTTTCACCCAAAGCGGCTCATTTTCTCCCCAAGTCACCTAAAGCCTGAAAAGACTCGATAAAGGACTTAAAGACTCTAAAAACAAACTTTGACTCGATAAAATCACAAAACAAAGGTTAGAAACCGGTAAAACACAGTTTATCAACTCCCCCAGACTTAGTCTTTTGCTTGTTCTCAAGCAAACAGAAAACCAATAATAAGGAAGATGTTTGAAAACACGGAGATTCACCTTTTCTTTAGAACTCTGCAATGACCATCCAACTTAGTTATCCACATATTGCCAAACTAGCTCAGATCGAACCGCCATGTACTTCTCCGCGGGCATCGCAGGTTTCCCAGTTTCAATCCGCAGTCTCACAGAACAATTCAAAAGCCATCATCGGTGGGTGTCACCAAAAGGTCATAGCGCCAAGAACCTTCTAGACTCTTTCCCTTTCGATATCATGACAAGCCAACCTTTACACATTTTGGTATTTTCCCTCTCCCCCAGACTTATTCATTTTATACTTGTCAAAGAAATAGGTGAATAATGTCATCACGGGAAATTTTCCTAGCCTCACCTTTAACCTGAGACTCCAAGACAAATAATGGCATCACGGGAAATTTTCCTAGCATTATCATTGGGGTTTCTCTTTTTTTCTTTTTTTTTTTCATTTTTAGAACAGGGAGAGGAAAAACCATACTTTCACATATGTTGTCTCTGTCATATACAAATGAGGAGTCAAGCTTTGAAGACACCAATCACAATGGTAAGGTAAAAGAAAGAGCTTAGAATCTAGCCCAGGCTATCTAAATTTCTCTGGAAACATGGATGTCCCTGATTAACTGGTCGGCCTTTGGATTTTTCATTAGTCTGATCTGAAGCTAGTTCTGCAACAATGGTCACTTAGATGTAACTCAGAACAGTAAATCCAAGAAAGTGATCATAATCTCCACCAAGTTTTGACTCAATAAAACGACTGATTCAAGGAAAACATCAAAATGACTCAAAAGAAAACAATATTAGTAATGACAAGTACCTTCCCCAAGACTTATTTCACACCATCTCGGTGTGAAAATAAACTAGAGAGAAGGCGAAAAAGACTCAAAGAAAGAAAATAAAAGAAAAATAAAACATTTGTTTTTTTGTTTTTTTTGTTGGATCGATCGATATAGGGGGAATCGATCGATCTGGCTTACCTTGAGGAGCAGATCGGGCAGGGGGGGGGGGCTGGATCTAGGGGAAGTTGCTCGATCCAGAAAACACACACTATCTATAGCAGGTTGGGATCGATTAATCCCGAGGGGGGCGATCGATCGACCTGATTATTATTTTTTTTTTTAAACCTGAAACAAAAAGAACCAAAACCAAAAATCATATGCAAAAGAAAAAATGAAAAGGGAAGTATGTACACTTACCGGTGGGTTGCCTCCCACCAAGCGCTTGTTTAAAGTCGCTAGCTTGACTTTGGCTCAGGTATCAGTCATGATGAGCATGAGAACTTGCCCCAAAACAAGTTCCACAATCAAACATCTCCACCTTCAGAATTCTGCTCAGTATACCCTTCACAGCATCTTTTGCTTTCTCTTTCAGCTCCGAAGTGAGAATTTCTCTAACCTTAGAGAATGGCCTTGAGGTTCATTTGCACTTCACCTCATACTCAATCAAATCTCCATCACATCTTTGAGGGATCAAAGTCATATAGGCATCTCCCTTGACTCTTTTGCTCTTCACCTTCCCCTTTGCCTTAGCCTTTTGATATCTAGCTTGCTGGTGATAGGAGGATCATCTAAGATTTTCTTGACTTCGTTTTCATCATAAGGCTCTTTCCAAGGATCAACCACCAGCGTCTCTCCTATGACAACAGTGATGCAAGAGACGTGTTTGGGAACTCTTCTAGTGGGTATGGCTTTGTAGAAGATCTTTTTGTCAATGTTAGAGAATAAGATTCTCTTATTGAGCATGTCTATAACTGCACCCACTGTGGCCATGAATAGTCTTCCAAGTATCAAAGGCATATTAAAACCTATACTCATCTCCACAACCTAAAAATCAGTAGGAACCAGACAATCTCCTACTTTAACAAGCAAATCAGGGATGGTACCATATGGAGTCGTGGTGGAAGAGTTTGTAAATGCGAGAGTCGCATTAGGAGGTCTTATATCAGCAGTTCCCAACCTCTCTGCAATAGCCTTTGACATGAGATTCACACTAGATCCAAAATCAACCAGAGCTTCTCTAAAATCAACACCAGAGAACTTTCCAGGGTCTTCAATCTTAGACAACTGCTTCATTGGTGGTGGTGTGCTCTTTGCCCTGATGAAGAGTGACTTAACCTCTTCTAGAGTTTCTCTGCAATTCTTGAAGAATTCTAACAAAGGTCGATCTTCCAAGGCCTCTTTAAATGAGATCTCGTGGGGGATTTTTCTCACCAACTTATCGAAACTAGACATCTTCTCTACACTAATAGGATTCATGAGGTGTATATGGGGCATAGGGTACGAGATCTTGGGTACATATGGTCGTGGAGTGATGGAAGTGTGCTTCTCCTCTACTACAACATCATGTGTTTCCTGGTCATCCATCAACTCATGTGCATTATCCATCTCATCATCAACCACTACCGCGCTGTAATGGTCTCTGGGATTTATCTCTTGTTTTCCAGGAAGATTTCCTGGCTGTCTCTTGATAGCATTTGCAATTTGTGCTACCTATGTATCGAGCTTCTTCACGTGAGTGACGATGGACTCATACTTGCTATCGATGTTCACAATTTTGTTGTTGAGATCACGATACATCCCATCCCCACCTTGACATGGATCTCCTTTGCAGTCGTCTGCTGATTAATCATGACTTGCTGCATCATCACCTCGAGTTTAGACTCCTGGATAGCTGGAATAAAACCATTATGATTCTAAAATCTGTCCTGGCCCTGATTTTGCACAAATGGATTTCCCTGAAAATTCTGCACAAATGGCTTATATGTCCCTGATTTTGCACGCCTGTCTGCCGAAATCCCTTAGAAAATATGATGACGCCTTGATTTTGTACGGACGAATTCGGCTAAAAGCTGTGTAGTCTCCAATTTTACACGCCAGGCTGCTATGGATAAACCTGATCTTGATGATTCTCAACATTTATGCATCTGTAGAAACAATTTGGGTGATTCCTGTTGTTCTGATTCAAACCTCCATTGACAAATTCCTGATTCTACATGTAATTAATCTCATCCTAATTTTCTGGTTCGCCATCAGCAGCTTCCTGATAGAACTGGCCATTCACATTCTCTTCACAGTAGTTGACGCCTTTGGGGTTACCTTGCATAAAGGAAGTAAGGTTGTTTAACTTGGCTTTCAACTCGTCTATCTTCATAGACTCAATGCTGTTGACGCGTCTCGTCCTATCATACTCAGGATTACGATGGCTAGAACTCGCAGCTAGGTTCTCAATCAAGGTGTAGGCTTCTTCCTTGGTCCTTGTCATGAAATCACCATTGCTAGCTGCATTCAGAGAGTTCTTGAAGTCTCAGTCGACTCCATCATAGAAGATATTTAACTCATGCTCATCTAAGTAGCCATGATGAGGACACTCTCTGAGGTATTAACTGAATTTTTCCCAAGCTTCATTGAATGGCTCACCCACATTCTACTGAAACTGAGTGATCTTAATCCTGAGTGAGGCTGTTTTAGACTTGGTGTAGAATTGATCAAGGAAGGCTAATTTGGTGGCTTCCCAAGAGGTCAAAAAACAAGGAGCTAAAGACTTGAGCCACCTCAGTGCTCTATCGCTCAAAGACTAAGAGAAGAGCTTGCACTTCAAGAAGTCCGCAAGGACTCCATTCGAGTTTGTCGTGCTGCAAATCTCCTCGAATTTCTCTATATGATCTATGGGATTTTCTTAAGCTTTCCCATAAAACATATGCTGCTGGAAAATAGAGATGATCTGAGACTTGATCTCAAAGTCTTGCCTCTGAATAGGCGGTGGGTGAATAACAACCTTGTCTTGATAGAACGCATGAGGAGTATTGACAGCATCAATGGCTTGGCGTGGAGGCTGTCTACCATTCCTTTGGATTGGTGCATGCTGGAATGCAGCATTTTGAGGTTGCACTCATACAAGCAAAGCAGCAGCAGCAACTGGATCAACGACATCATCGCGAGCGTGAAGAGGAGGGTTTATGAGATTCCCTTCCTCATCATACTCGTGTAGATCTAGATTATCTGGCAACTTAACAATTTCTTGCCCTCTCATGTTGCTTTCTCGTTCTATTCGTGCTAACTCTTCGTTGTTCAACTCCAGCAAATTGTTGGAACCTTGGCTCCTGGTCATACAATTGAAACACACAAGAGATAGCAAAAACAAAACTAGTTAGTAACGACAAAAAGTAATTCTTAGTCTGAACTTTTGTGCAAGACTAGTAGGCAACGTAATTAGTCCCCGACAACGACGCAAAAAACTTGATACACAAAGTTTTAACCCTATAATAAACTACCACAAGTGCACACAAAAGTTGTAGTAATGTAGGGATCGAATCCACAATGACCAAGTGAAACACTACGAGAGTGCTGGAGAAAAGTAAATCTAAGACGAATGCAATTGTTTATGGTTTGTAACTTCTAAAATCTAAGAATGACTATTAAAAACAATGTAAATTCAAGAGAGAAAAGCGCTAGTTATTCAGGTAATTCGCAAGGATTCTAGACTCACTAAACAGATTATCGAACAGGGAATGAATTAAGAATCGTTCTCGAACTCAAATCACTAGACTAGATCAATTTCTTCCCAGAGTATTAAACCCCTATGTATTATATATATGAATACTAACTCATGTTGAATTCAACAACCTAAACATGTATAATATGCGAGTTTGATAAGTTCACAAAACACAATAACATCATGTCCCGTTGGTTAAAGATATTTTGCTGATCTATGTTTTTTTAGGCAATATAACAAACGCTTTCGACGCGTAAATACACCTAAGATCAGAATCTAGATCGCGAGTCAAGTTCCAGCAATAAGATCAACACTAGATGAAGAAACCAATCGATAATTCCCTATTTAACAATCCTAAACTAGTAATTCATGATTTCCTTTGAAAACTCTAAAAACTAACTATGAATATACTCAAACATAATCAAAGAGATGAAGAACATATCATAATCCAATAGAATAAATAAATTGGGGTTCAAAAATCTTCTCCAAAGGCCTGTAGAGTCAGAGATTCGTCTCCCAAAGAAAAAGATGTAAAAGTCTATATAAAATCAAGCTTAGCCTTAGAAAGTGGCTTAAAATAAGTATAAATAGGTCTTGGATCGAATTGGGTCGAGTTTGGATGACTCCAAGGCAAAATAGTAAGTTAAAAAACTGCCTTTTTCGGTACGAAATTAGATCGATCGATCCTAGGGGGATTGATCGATATGGGCTTGACTCGGCCGATCCAGACGAGTCTTACCAATCTGGAAAATGTCCGCAAAATAATCGGATCGATCGATCTAAGAGTGGATCGATCGATCCAGGCTCCCTGCGCATACTTCTTCTGCTCGCCAGACTGGACTGTCTTCACGAAAACTGGCATAACTTTTGATCGCACCGTTGGAATGACCTCAAACAACTTCCAAACGAAAGCTAATTCATTTCTCTATCTCATATCAAAATTTGAGCTCGATCCATCTGTGGGGAATTCTTCAACGAATGACAAACTTCTGACGCCTCTGCATGATTCTGCATCTCCATATGATCATTTTCACCCAAAATGGTTTATTTTTTCCCCAAGTCATCTAAAACCTGAAAAGACTCGATAAAAGACTAAAATACTTTAAAAACAAACTTTGACTCGATAAAAGATACAAAAACAAAAGTTGAAAACCGATAAAAACACAGTTTATCAGTGAATTTTGTGATTTTATACCTTTTTAAAATAATTCGGATTATCCTGGCCGGAATCCTATTAATCTCAAAACATGAAAGATCGTTAGATACAATATATCATACGACACCTTTGGACCAAAATTGTTGAGCGAAAAAAACAACATATGGACCATAATTCAGAGCCAATTGGCCCAACATGCACTACCGATGCTAATTTTAACAATAGAAAAATAAAACACCCCACCTTATAAAATACAAAAGCGTCTACAACAATACACCATTCTTTATTAAAAAGAAAAGAAAAACAACAATACACACAAAATACTAGTTCTAAAACATATTTTCTATAAAATTGCTAACTAGCTTTCAAAGTCAATGTTCCTAACTAATTTTTTTTAATGATATAATGGAGAAGTCATTCAATCTTCCTTATTATATATTTAAGTTCTTGCATGTAAAGTCACTTTATGAAAACATAATTTGTGTATTTTACAAAAATTGGAAAAATAAATAACACTTTGTGTATCGTTCACGCGTTGACTTTCCAGTCGTACCCATGTACAATACTGCAGAAATCAACAATATACCATATACAGTACACAGATCAATAACAAAAAGGGACAAAATCGTCTTTTTAACAGAGAAATTGTTACTTATATGAGATGAACCTGTGTGCTGCACAAAAGGGAAGCAGCTTCCAACTTTAACCCTTGAAACTGGTACATCAGTGTGCTCAACTACGAAGACAGCCAAGCCAAACAAACCAGCCAGCCTCCTAAGCAAAGTCAAAGCTAAATCTCTTTCCGGCAAGGCTATACTCACTTCTAGTGTACGAGTGCTGCTGCTTCTTCATCGAATTCTAGTAAAGAGATTGGCATGTGTTCTTGGAAAATAAGAGGGATTACATAGCTGATTCCTTGCCATCTACAGTAAGAGAGGACTCCGACAGGTTCTTATGCCAACCTGAAAGAAACTATAGCTGGAGTGTGCTGGGTAACGAATGGTTTAGATGAATCAGTGTCTGAGCAGTCAGGCTTGGTAAGGCCGTTCTGACTTTAGTTGCTCGGTCAGTTAGTAAATACTGTTTATATACTCAAACTATTAAAATTTTATTAATTTTGATAATCGATAATCCATCCATCAGTGCAAATAACAATCTCCAACTCTTTTCGAAAAAACTAACACTTCAATGAACCTCTTAATTTTTCTTAGAACTTTTATTTTTAAAACATGTCATTGCCAACAATATCTTCTTGTTGGGAGATATTTGCATCCAATGTCACTTAATCAAAACATAATTTGTGTACTTTCTAAATTCTTAAAAAATAAGTAACACTTTCTCTATTGAAAAGATGATTTTGCCCCTACTTGTTATTAGTCTGTGTATTGTACACCGTTGATTCGTGCAGTACTGTACAAAGGTACGACTAGAAAGTCAACCCATGTACATTACATAAAGTGTTACTTATTTTTCCAGTTTTTGTAAAATATTAGTACACAAACTATGTTTTCATAAAATGATCATACATGCAAGAACCCCTCTTGTTGGTTAAATAATCTTCAAGATCATCACAAAAAAAAGGATCATTACCAACTTTTTTTTTTTTTGGAACCATTTTTGCATTAAATTAAAGGGGAAAAAACTAGAATAACATATAAAAATAGGTTAATTACTAGACTAACATATATTTACTGGGAATGAAAAAACGTGTTTTTGTGCCCATTATACCTTTATTTGCTTTTGTTTTTGTTAGGAAAAACGTTATTACGAAACTGCCATTACTAAATTATTTCTACTTAAGAAAAAATTTGACTTATTTAGAAAAATACCACCGCATTTTTCAGAATAAGTCTGTAGACCTTTGTTGAAAACTTAATAAATCTGCAAGTCTGCGCAGACTTATTATGCATACTAAATAAATATGCGCAGATCTGCAGACTTATTTTTCAATGATGCACACTTATTAAGTCTGCGCAGATCTGCAGACTTATTATGCGTGTTGCAGACTTTTCGACGCATACTTAATGTGCTTTGTTGCAGACTTATTAAGTCTGTGCAAACTTATTTTTGATTGCAGACTTATTAAGCAGATTTATTCCCTTTGTCGCAGACTTAAGTTCAATTTGCAGACTTATTATGCAGACTTATATAAAATCTGCAGTTGTTTGTTGAAGACTTAATTGCTTTGTTGCAGACTTTTGGAAAATCTGCGACAAAAAGATTAAGTCTGCGACACTAAAAGTTTTTACTGAAATAACATCGTTTGTCGCATATTTATTTACAATGTCGCATATTTGATGTTCAACGTCGCACACTTATTTGTAAATTGCTTACGTGGCATTAAAAACTGCAGACTTATTTTGACCGTGTTGCATACTTGTTTTTTGACTAGAATAACACTTTGTTTGTTGCAGACTTGTTATGCAGACTTATTGAATGTGTTGCAGACTTAACGAATTTGTTTGTCCTAGACTTTCGTTGCAGACTTATTTCGAACTTTGAGTTGTATGGCTGATGTTCCTAATATGTCCCTAAAAAGTAACAAATTTACGAAAAATGCCACAGCACCATTAGGGTTATGTACGACGATTTCGTTGTCCATCATCGCCGCCGATCTCGTTCTCCATCGTCACCGATAATGTTGCAAATTATATTGGTTTGGGGTAATTGGATTTTTATTGTCGATAGTAGTAAAGGTTCTCGAGTTCTTGGAACCAATGATGCAGCTACGTTCGACGAATTCATTCAAATGGTTTACGAGGATTATGGAGTTGATTTGAGCTACAATTTGTAAATCCAACTTTTCTAACTCTTTAGTTTTCATATTTTCTGCCCTCTCTCTACAGTCTACACCAGAAGTAATGAATGGGTATTTATAGAAAATATACATGATCTGAATCTGGAAATTGGATTTTGAGTAGTCGGGTCGGGCTATCCTAATCATATGGCTCTAGAGGAGCGACTACAAAAAATATAGTTATTGAATGAAGAATGAGAAGAGTGTTGGAGGTGGGCTACACACCCCTCTTTAAACCCTTTCCAAATCAAAATCGATCCATCTCACAATCAATAAAGCCCATTAAGCCCGACCCGTTAAGTGCACCCGTACGACCTACAAGAAGGCGGGAAGTCAGCCATATGACCTATGGGAAGGCGGGAAGTCAGACGTACGACCTAAAGGAAAAAAGAGAAATCGGTCAATTAAGCCCGATCGTACGACCTATGCTCAAAAAGGCTTTTAACCAACGCCTTAATTTCTCTATAAAAATGGAAGCACCTCATTAAGAACAAATATCCTGATAGAAGACTAATAACATCGTATTTTTACCCGTTTTACCATCTATTTTAGAACACTTTAATAAGTATTTCACTTGCTTTTACATTTTTTTATCGTAATTTTCGCATATTTGTAATTTAAAAACTCTTTTTAGATTCCTTAGACAAAACGACGCAAATTGGAGAAAACCCAGGTTTTTGATAATTTTGGACCGTCATAAGTTCAATATCCGATGGAGAGCTTCTAACCGTCTGATCACGCCCAAATTAATACAACTGATAGAAGGGAGAACCAAATTTCATACCCACTTGGTTTCAAGAAAATCCAATGGTTAGATCTCAAGATACATCTAATTGACTGAAGGCATGTTCTGCAGTCTCACGAAAGAAGCAAGAGAAGAATTGAAGTTTCAACCTTATAGACTAACCACCGCGGGTCCAGGCTCTCCAACCACGGCGAAGAAACTACTGGACGCGGGATGAGGCTCTCCAGCCGCGGCAAAACTATCTTTGGATGCGGGTTGAGCTCACGCACCCACGACCAGCCAAAAACGGCCCAAAATCAGCTCGTTCGAAGCCCGCTTAAAGCCCACTTCGTTTTCTCTTCAAAGAAACCTTAAGGACAACCAAAGCAAGAGTTGAAGACCTATAAATACATGTTTTACAGGCAAAATTTCGTAGCCTCCATAGAACACATTTTAGTTTACTTTTTGCATTACTTTTCTTATGCTTTTGTTCTTATTTTCGAGATTGGTGAAAAAAATTTCTACTGACTTAGTTCTTAAACTCGAGAGGCTCCTTCATCAATCTCCTGCTCTTAATCTATTCATATCTTTGCTTTTTTTAATCGTGTCCGAGTAGTTCTCTTGTTGGGCAAAGGGATCTCAAGGGGCTCTCATGTATCGATTTATAATTAGATTTTTAGATTAGGGTAGGGTTCTTCGTTCTATAATTTTTATTAATGCATGCTTGCTTGACCTAGGGTAGACGAGCAAAACCGTCACAAGATACTAAAGTATACTTGTGGAGGGGTTGTGAGCGTTAACGACCTTTGCGTATCATCATAACTTTTTGCGCGACCGTAGACGAAAGCTACCGGTTGAGTACTAAAGTTATTTGTGTGTAGGATGTACCAAAGTAGGCTACACACAGTGTCCGTGTTCCAAATTCAAGAACCAAAAGACGACAAAAGTCGCATTAAAAACCCTAGCAATATTCCTATGATTTTCGGCCATGATCCCTAGAGAGTTCTCGATTGCCCAACACCATAAACTTTATTTTCGTTTTAGACTTCCTTACTAACTTTCTTTTCGTTTTAGACTTCCTTACTAACTTTCTTTCTAAGGTCTCCTAGAACAGCTTTCCCTCCCTGTGGACCGATACCTTAAGTCCTACACCACACTTCTGTGCACTTGCAAACTTTTAGGTTTATAAATTTAAAACCTGAAATTTCGGAGAACAATCCGATCGCATCAAGTTTTGGGCGCCGTTTCCGGGGAGGCAATAGCTATCGTTCTGTCATACCTTAGAGGGTTACTATAGCCCATCTTATGCTCACTACTCTCACGATTCACACTACTAGCATGACCCGTTCTACATGGATCAGAAACCAGAACCGACCAAAGACAGCATCTTCACACCCGAATGGATGGATATGTTAAAATCGTTTAGCAAATCATCATCCCCTGATTTTGATGAAGAACTCTTTGAACTCAACAAGGAAGACACACTACAAGGATGCTACAAGAGCTCCCGCCCTTGGAGACGTTGAAAATTCCAAGGATTCATCCGAGAACCTCTCGATGGTAAGGATCACAGGAGATGTTACAACGCTATGATTTCATCAAAACGAAAAGAGCTTAGATCCACGCTAAAGAGATATACAGAGGGAAACTTTGAGGGGTCGGATGTTTCCAAAGCCAATATAGACAATATTCTTCAACAACTCAACGAGTCTATGCACGAAGATTAAGGGTACTACATTGCTTCCGAACTTGATGGAGAACCTTCGGTCAAATTGATTAGAAAGAAGCGATCAAATGAAAGTCCATTGGATTCTCAAGCTCATGTCATCGAAGCAAAACAAGCTCCTCACCACGTTGAAGGAACTGTTTCTATTTCTAGTGACAAAATTATCTCTATCGATTCGTTCGAGAGTCTTGAAGACGAAAAAAAAGATCGCAAGCCACCTCCACTCGATGAACCAAAGTTCTCTTCTCCTTCAGCTCGTCACCACGTTGAGTGTGAGACAAGTCTCATGAAGGATGAGACACTTACATATGTTGGAGCACTCATCGATTATCCAAATCAACATATGTGTTTCTCGATGATCAACAAGGGAACCTAGTATCCAGCGATTCCCACAAGGAACTCTCATTTTATGAACACATGCAGCAGAGATGAACCACTCTTAGATCCTGGAGGAGCTACAAAGGACGTTGAAAACGTTCTAGAAGAAGGTGCACCCGTCACACTTGAAGATAACATCAATTCAACGAGTTCGACGTACAAAAGGATCCCCTTTGATGCACACTCAACCCTTGCTCATATGATACGTGGTGGAGACTAAATTGAAGCTAAGGTGAAGCTCAAATGGCCCTCAAGACTCTTTCCTAAGGACCCTTCACAAGAAAGACAAAGTAGAGGCGAGAAACATGACGAACCGAGAAAATACGCACGAGATCCCTCAACCGCGGTCGCACCTCCTCCACCCGCGGCCAACCCTTCTTCCACCGCGGGCACGCATCTTTGCCGCGGTCGCACTCCCTCCACCCGCGGCCAGCCCCTGTTTTGCTATTTCTTCGACGGCTTGCGATCTTGCCACACCACTTCGAGCAAACCGTCTTCACCTTGGATGTTTGACCTTAACCACCACTTCAGATCATGAAGAACCGTTCCCCCATGCATCTTTCAACTTGATTCGATCTTATGACGTGACACAAACCTCATACACTTCAACATACAAGCATCTAACATGTTTGCCAAGCACTGACAATGTTGACGAATCATACTCTAAGGAAGCTCCAAGTCTGATTTTCCATTGTGATCCCGGAGGAGATCACCATCTCGGACTTGATGATAGAAATCCCGAGTGGGAATGGCGTGATATGGTTTATACAAAGGATTACAAGGTTAAGACAATGGAAACTTGTTTTCGCACAAGACCTTTCTTCGACTGAACTCACTTAGCTACTGACGTCGAGCTAAACGACTCTAAACAAAAGCGCTCAATAGGAGGCAACCCATTTCGATATGTTTTTATTTTTTATTTTTCTTTCTTTTTCTATTAATTTTTTCAATTTTTTCTTAGTTTCAGCTTTAAAAAAAATCCAAAAAAATTAAAATACCGAAAAGACAAAAAGATGGAGATACGGTTCGGAGCTGCTCGGTCTAGCACGAACTGTGAGGAAGGACTTGACCGCAAAGGAAGCTTGGCCACGGGTGCAACACCTTGACCCGCGGTGAACCAACCTTCGGCCGAGGTCGCATCCCACCGACCCGCGGCGAAGCTCCCTTTGGCCTCGGTCACGCACCTCTGACCCGCGACCAACTCCCAGATGATCTCGGTCGATTCTCTTCGATCCCCGATCGATCCCAATCTATTCCCAATCACCCCCACACCCATTCCCCATCACCACAACACCATCTTTCATCCCCCATTCCCCACCATTCCATTCCCACATCAATTCCCAACACTTCCAGGTAAGTTTTCTTTTTCCTTACACTTTTTCAATTATTACATACATCTATTTCTCATCCTTGCTCGATTTATTTCACACTGGAGACATTGTGATTTAAGTCTGGGGGAGGATTCCATCCCTTACTAATCACCTTTTCTTTCATGAGTTTTTGTATTTCTCATTTTTCACGCTTTCTTTAAAAAAATTTCAAGTTTTTCAATAAAAGTAGGAACATGTTTTGAGGGAATGATGAAAGAAATCAATGACGGTAACCGACCAATGTGCTTCTACACTATTTCCTCGTAACATGTTTTTTTCTTCGTAATTTGGTTCTAGACTAGGCGGTATCTAGAGTTTCTGTTAATGCGAAATCCCCAGAGGAATTCAGGCCGTATAGATTCTTTAAGATGGAATATACTAGCTCTATTATACTTGAAATTTAACTTGACTTAATTTTCTCATCAAAAGTTTAGGCAAAGATAACGAATCATACATTCAGGACGTTCTTTTACCTTTTACCAATCTTTATAGTCCATGAATGGCCAGCTCATTGATAACACCGTATTTTTACCCGTTTTACTATCTATTTTAGAATACTTTAATAAGTGTTTCGATTGGTTTTACATGATTTTATTATGATTTTCGCATATTTGTAGTTTCAATACTTTTTTCAGGTTCCTTAGGCAAAACGACGCAAATTGAAGAAATATCAGATTTTGGACAATTTTGGACCTTCCGAAGTACGACATCCTATGGATATTTTCTCACCGGCTGATCACGCCCAAATGTGGACACATTATAGACAAGAGAACCACCTTTTATACTCACTTGGTTTCAAGACAATCCAACGGTTAGATCTCAAGATAAATCTAATTGACTGAAGGCATATTTTGCAGTCTCGCGAAAGAAGCAAGAGAATAATTGAAGTTTCAACCTCATAGGCCAATCACCGTGGGTCCAGGGCTCATGGCCGCGGCGAACACACTCCTGGACGTGCCCAGAGGCTCTCCAGGCAAAGCGAAACCAACTTTGGCCGTGGGTCCAGCCCACGCACCCACGGCCAGCCAAAAACAGCCCAAAATCAGCTCGTTCGAAACCCGGTTCAAGCCCACTTCGGTTTCTCTTCAAAGAAACCATAAGGTCGACCAAAGCAAGAGTTGAAGACATTTAAATACATGTTTTACAGGCACACTTTCGTAGCTTCCATAGAACATCTTTTAGTTTACTTTTTGCATTACTTTTCTTAAGCTTTTGTTCTTACTTTCGAGATTGGTGAATAAGCTATCTCCGGACTTAGTTCTTAAAATCGGGAGGCTCCTTCACCAACCTCCTGCTCTTAATTTAATTATGTTTTTGCCTTCTTTAATCGTGTCCGAGTAGTTCTCTTGTTGGGTAAAGGGATCTCAAGGGGCTCTCATGGATCGATTCATATCATTAGGTTTTAGATTAGGGTATCGATTAGGGTTATTTCTTCTGTCGTTATTTTTAATGCATGTTTGCTTGATTTGCTACCTAGCAACTGATCTTAGATATTTTTAGAGCTACGAAAATACTGGATCTATATGTTTGACCTAGGGTAGGCGAGCAAAACCGTCACACGATACAAAAGTATACTTGTGGAGGGGTTGTGAGTGTTAACGACATTTGCGTATCGTCATAACTTTTTGCGCGACCGGAGACGAAAGCTACTGGTCGAGTACTAAAGTTATCGGTGTGTAGGATTTACGAAAACACTACAAGAAAACACGCTAGAACCGACGGCATAATCCGTCGGAAATGGGCGTTTCCGACGGATTTTGCCCGTCGGTTCTATCTCGTCGGAAAAGAAAATTACGTCGGAAAAGAAAATTACGTTGGAAATTTCCGACGGATTTCCGACGGCCTATTTTCCGATAGATTTCCGACGAGATGTCCGTCGGGAATAATTCCGACGATAATCCGAGGGATTTCCGATGGGTAATTTCCGACGGATTGAGAATCCACTCCGACGACTTATATACCGACGGTTTTCCGACGGCTTATTTACCGATGGATTTCCGACGGCTTTTTTACCGACGGATTTTCGACGGCTTGTTTACCGACGAATTATGTATCGACGGATTTCCGACGATGTATCCGTCGGTGGGGGTTCTCAAGCCGTCGGAAATCCGTCGGAAATTTCCGAGGGATTTCCGACGGTAATGTGTAAATTTTTTTAATATTTATTATATATATATAATTAATAATTATTAAAATTATATATTAATTAAATTAAATAAATTAAATGATTTAAAAAAATGAAAATTAATTATATAAATAAAATCTTACAAAACATAAAGATTTAAAAGTTTTAGAAATAGTAGAAATTACATTAAAAAAACATAATCAAAATAGATCCGGGGGCAGGTCCGGGAACTTCGTCTTGAAGAAATCCGCCCATTTGGTTTGCTTGTCCTCCAATACCGTGACCTTCGCCGTGAGCTCTTCGTTTTGCCGGATAAGGTCTTCATCTTTCGAGAAACCGACCGAAGAAGAAGCAGATTGGGTCGCAACCTTACCCCACCCGGCCGACGACCTTTCCTAACCGGTACCTCCTACAAAAACAATTAAAAAAGTTTAGATTTTCAAAAAAATAATAATTATCTAAATAAATAATTATCTAAATAAATAAATATTACCGCGAGGACTAGCTCGTTAAGCTCGGCCCGAGTGACTTCGTTAGATCCGGTGTAATCGTCTTGAGATCTATGGGTGAGCAAATCGTCTTTCGCCCTCTTCACGGTTTCGACGTACTCCCTCACTTCTGGATCTTGAATTTGGCCCGTCTTCTTGTTGGTGTGCGTCCTCTCCATGAATGCAAGGTGATCGGGCTCTTCGTCCAATTCCTCCGTCTACGAAATATATAAAACGGTTAAAGAAAACTATTTTTTAATAAAAAAGAACTAAAAACCAAAAAAGTACTTACCATTTCGGCGGGCGTTGTCAAGTAGCTCTTTGCCCCGTTGTTGTGAACGGCTTCTCCCTTCCCATTCCGGTCACTCCTCCGGTTCTTGGTGTGAGTCTCAGAATCAGCTATGGTCGTCGGCAATTTCCTGTACGGCTCGTACCCCTTGTACACATCCTCTTTCAAGCCTTTCGGCTTATATTTCCCTTTCTTCCAAGCCTTCTTCCAATCGCCGATGTGGCGAGAGAATTGCCGGGCAGCCTCCGTGTGAAATTCTGCCTCGACCGTCTTCGTGAGCGTAGACTTCCAATTAAACTCTTGCTACAAAAGAAATAGAAATAAACTTTGTTAACAAAATCTCAAAATATAATACAAACAAGTAATTGAATTATAACTTACCGCAAAGGTACGAAACCACATATCTTGGTCGTCCGACGGCATAGAGGCATATGTCGGGTACGAGTGTTTGAGGAGGCTGTACAACATCCTCAAAATCGACTTGCTAATGCCATTCCCGGAGAATCCAAACCTATGAAAAAAACAAATTAAAAATCGATAATAAATCAAAAAAAAAATATTTAAGAAAAGACATAGTATATTACCAAGTAGATCTCGGGATGCGGCGTTTCGGGTCGAGAAACGTGAGTAGTTCTCGTCCCGGCTGTTGAACGAGCTCCTCGACGTTCATGATCGTCGGATGACCTACACTCTCTGCATCGAGAGTAGGTGAAGGCGCCGTAGGCGGGATAATTTCCGGGTTCGGATTTGAGGCAGCGGTCCTCCCACTACAAGAAAACAACGTTTTGGCGACTACAACAGTAGTCGCTTTTTAGTCGCTAAAACGCAAATTGCGACTAAATAACGACCAAACCATGTAGTCGCTAGTCCTTAGTCGCTAAAGTGCGTAGTCGTAAAAATAGTCGCCAAATGGCGACTACTTTACGACTACGAAAAGTAATCGTAAAATTAGTCGTAAAGTAGTCGTAAAATTTACTGACTATTTGGTGACTACTTGTAATTATTTACCGACTATTTGACGACTACTTGTAAAAAATAATTTAAAAAAAAACAAAAAATATATTTTTATTAATTAAAATAATTAATTACAAAAAATGAAAAAATAAAAAAGAAGATCGAACTCGCCGGCGACGCTTGGATCTTCTTCCTCGCCGGCGAGGCTTGAATCTTTTTCCTCGCCGCCTCCTCCACCTCCTCCAGATCTGAGCTTGGGTCTTCTCCGGTGAATGGCGTCTCTCTGCGTATCTCTCTCAGGCCCACCTCCCAACGCCGCCGCGGAAGACCAGCCCCTCCGGAATGGATCTCCGACTTCACCTCCGCCTATCCTCCGCCATTTCCCCTCGCTGACCAGATTCTCCTACACCGCGAGCAACCTCCGGCCAGATCTGAAAAAAAAGAAGAGAAGTTGAAAAGAAGTGGTGAAGAAGTAGAGAAGAAGAAGCGGAGGAAGGAGAAGAGGAGACTTACCGGAGGTGTTGCCAGATGCGATCGGACGTGGAGAGAAGAAGATCAAGAGAAGAAGATCGAGAGAAGAAAGAATGAAAAAGAAGAAAGAGAAAAGAGAAGGAAGAAATCGCAGGGGAAGGAAAAGAAAAGAAGAAAAGAAGAAGAGGTTGACGGCTGGTAGAAAGAGAGGAAGATAAATTAGATCTAGGGTTTTTTTTTAAAATTATTAATGTTTTTTTTAATTATTAATATATATAGATTAATTATTAATATGAGAGGTAGATATAGATGGAACAAAATTAATTTTAACAAGAAACATATTAACTTATGTTACTGAATTTTTGTTGTTTAACATATTTTGTTGATATGTTTCATGTTAATATATATATATATAT
>PKML01008712.1:0-17541 GCA_002933935.1 Eutrema yunnanense | reverse complement strand
TCTTTGCGAATAATTAATTTGCTCACCTAGGTTCTATCAGGTAATTAATCGCACTCTCGTGCCTAATCAATTATCCTATGATCTAAGTTCTAGGTGATCAATCTAGAATTAGCTTTGAGAACAACCTAAGGTGAAGAACTAATTCAGGTAGTGAATCCTAAACAGATAATCAACATAGCATTCAAAGAAAACCCTATGAGAAAACCCTAAACCTAACAGGTGATCTACTCAGACATGGAGATTGAATCAATAAACATGACTGAATAAATCATCAATAGAATAATCACAAAGGTTTTGAGATCTGATCTCGGACGAAGGGAGATTCGGACTTGTCTCTCTAAAACCAAAGTAATCAAAGCAAAACAAAATAAAGCATAGCCTAAACAAGTGGCTGTAAAATCCTATTTATAACCTAAAACACGAATTGGGGTCTTCTTGTAATTATTAAAGACTTCTGGGCACTTTTGCAATTCCTTAAGTCTTGGAAAACTCGCGGGTCGTGTCTTGCTGCGATGAGTATCGATCGATACCAGGGGGTATCGATCGATGCTTGTCGTGAAATCAGATACTCAACAACACGACTTCAGCTCTTGCTCCTAACTGCTCCAGAAAGCTCCAATAATTCCAACAATGCTCCAAACGTGCTAAGACCTGCAAAAGACTCTAAAATACTCCAAAACACTAGAAAGACTCTATAAAAAGGACTTATATCATGGCTTAAATAGGGTAAAAACCATTATATATCAACTCCCCCAGACTTAGCCTTTGCTTGCCCTCAAGCAAATAGAAGATTAAACAGAGAAAGAGGTTTGAAAACGCTGAGACTCACCTGTTCATGAACCATCGAAATGACCTTCTTTCCAAGTACCCAAATGTCACCTAACCAGCTTTCAATCTAACCACCATGTACTTCTCCGTAGACATTCGCAGCTTTTCCAGACTCCATACATTATCCCACAGCATTGTTCAAGTAAAGCCATCCTCGCCAGTTTCATCGATGCAGTTAATGTTCAAGAACCTTCTAGATTCTTTACCAGACAATATCATGACAAGGAACCACCCTTTTTCACACTTTTTGTATCAATTTCTCTCCCCCAGACTTATTTTTTATTATGTTCTCTTTTTTTTTTTTCAGCTTTGCATATACACATCAAGGTATGAGACGCGAGTATTGATGGTGTTTGCCACCAAATCTCCGGTTCTTCCCTTTCTATGTATCAAAGGATGTAGGCGAATAATGGCATCATAGGAAAATCCTAGTCTCGCTTCCAATCCTTTGTGTGATCATTCCCTCTTAAGTAGAATAATGGGATCGCTGGAAATTTTCCTAACCCTCTACTCAGAAGAAAATCATTTCAATCTTTTATGCTCTTATCTATCAACTTATAACAGGGGAGAGAGATACCATAACACTAAACACATGGGTTCCTTTATCAGATATGAATGATGAATCAAACTCTAAAAACACTAACCTCATTGATGAAGTGCAAAAATTTGGCTCAGGCTTCAGAAGAACTCTGCTGGAGACATGGATGTTTTCTAGTCAACTGGTCAGTCCTTGGATTTTTCATTAGTCGATTTAGAGCTGGTCCTGTAACACTGTGCACTCAAAAATAAATCAAATCAACAGGTTCAAGCACATGATCATTATCTCTAACAAGTTTTGACTCAATAAAACAATTTTGACTCGATAAAACAACTGACTCAAAGAAAAACAAAAACAATGTCAGCAGATACCTCCCCCAGACTTGAACAACACTGTCCCCAGTGTTATCTAGCCTAGAGTCAGTGAAAGAAAACAAAAGAACTGAATAAAATTGGGAAAAACAAGAAGTTACTTTGCTGGAACATTGTGTATCGATCGACACACAGCTTGGTATCGATCGATACCAGGCTTAAATCGACATGAACCTTTCTCAATCGCGTAGGGTATCGATCGATACTGAAGGGTATCGATCGACACTCAGGCGATTTCGAGTTTGCTCCTTGTTTATCCTGACACAAACACAAAACGAACGAGAATAAAAAGAAAAACGACTCAAAAACAGACTCACCAGTGGGTTGCCTCCCACCAAGCGCTCGTTTAACGTCAATAGCTTGACTGTAACGCCCTTTAGGCTGGATAAGAGTGAGAGCTTGTACCAAAACAGGCTCCACAACTCGACATTGCTAGCTTCAGAGTTCTGCTCAGCATGTTTTCCACTAACTCTTTTCCCTTCTCTTTCAGCTCCGAGGTAAGAAGAATTCTAGCCTTAGAGAATGGCTTCGAAGCTCCTCACTTGACCTTATACTCAATCGAATTCCCATCACTCTTCTGAGGGATTAAAGTGACATGGGGATTCTCGACTTTCCTGCTCTTGGCCTTCTTCTTTGTTGCCTTAGCCTTCTTGACAACTTCCTTGGGGATGCTGGGCGGTTCAGCTGAAATGTCTGCGACAGTAAGCTCATCAGGAGGCTCTTCCAAAAGATCAATTGCCAGCGACACTCCTGTGACAACCTCAATGCTAGAGACACGTGTAGGAACACTCCTAGGGGAAATGACATCATAATAGACCTCTCCGTCAATGTGAGAGAAAGAGATTCTCTTATTAGGCGTGTCTATGATTACGCCAGCAGTAGCCATAAATGGTCGTCCCAGGAGTATAGGCATACTAGATATCGCACTCATCTCCACAACCTGAAAATTAGTAGGCACCAAACAGTCTCTTACTTTGACCAGCAAACCATGGATAGTACCGTGTGGAAGCGAGGTGGAGTCGTTCGCGAATGTGATAGATACCACTGGTAATCGAATATCAGCCCCTAACCGCTCTGCAATTGCCCTTGAGATGACATTGACACTAGCCCCTGAATCAACAAGAGGCTCTTTGAACTCGACTCCTGAGATGGAGCATGGAACCACGAATTTCCCTGGATCTTCCCTTTGGGTCAACTGTCTCTGTGGAGGTGGACCTCTAGCTTTAATGAAGAGTGCCTTAATCTCTTCCTCAGTTTCTCTGCAATCTTTGAAGTTGCTTAGCAGAGGACGACACTCTAGAGCTTCTTCAAAGGTTGAGTCAGGGGAAATCCTTCTTACCATCTTCTCAAAGCCACGCAGCTGCTTTGGAGAGAAGGGATCTCTGAGGTGTTTAGGAACAGGATTCACCTTCTTGGGTTTGCGAACTCTTTCTTCAATCAGCTCAGGTGTTTTCACATGTTCTGGCTCGTTCTGCGATGGGTGTCGATCGATACCAGGGAGGGTATCGATCGATACTCTTGCTGTTGAATCATCCTTGACAGATTTATCATCACCAAGAGGCTCCACAATCAGACTATCCAGCATAGCCTTGCATCTGGCATCTTCTACCTCCTTCTTAGCCTTCTCAAGAACTCTGGGATAAGGTATCCTTGGTATATAGACTCTCTCTGGAAGTATTTTAGGTACCACAGTCGACATCTCCGGTGTCTCCTCTGAAATTGCCTCAGTATCGACCGATACCAATGGGGTATCGATCGATACACGAGTTTTTGAAGTGTCCCGTTTCAGAATTGTAACTGGCATCGATCGACACTTGGGGGTATCGATCGATGCTATGGCGATTTCAGGATCTTCTTCGTAATTCCCTGCACTTGAGCTGATCGCATTGACGTGTGCTCTTGGATTTTCAGTTCTCCCTGGAAGAAAACCTTCTTGTCTTCTCGAACCTTCTGAAGTCTGAGCTACCTGAGTTTCCAGCTTCTTCTGTCCAATACCAAGAACATCGATCCTTCCACTTAGATCTTTGTACATAGCGTCCATCTTACCATTAAAGGTCACTGTGATCTGCTGCTGTCCTTGAACGAGTGTTTCAAGCATGGCCTCAATCTTGTTCTCTGATGTTTTAGCAGTCACAGGCTCGTAAGAAGGACTTCCGTAGTTCCTGGTGTAACCACTGTTCTGGGTAGGTTTCTGGTTGAATCCTCCTTGCTGGAAGTTGTTGTTGAAGCTCCGATTAATGTTGAATTGGTTCCTCTGTCCCTGAAAACTAGAATCACCAATGTAGTTGACATCTGCTGCTTCACCCTCATTGAATACCTCAACATCTTCAGCAAAATGAACGGCTTTTGTTGTCTTTCCCAGCAGAAGACTGTGCATCGAATCCAGCTGAGCCTTAAACTCAGCGATCTGCGATCCAACATGATTACTAGCCAACTTCTTGCGCTCGAAATCTGCACTCTTGGTGCTACTGCTAGAGGCAAAGTTCTCAATCAACACATAGGCGTCCTCAGGATATCTGGTGTTGAAATTTCCATTGCTTGAAGAGTCCAGAGCCACCTGATACCTCCAATCTACTCCTCGAAAGAAGATACCCAGCAGCTGCACATCAGAGTATCCATGATGTGGACAATCTCTCTGGTACGATATGAATCTTGTCCAAGCAGCCTTGAACGCCTCAGTAGGTCCTTGAGAAAAAGTGGAGATTTTATTCCTCAGATCTTCAGATCGTCCATCATCGTAGAAATTAATCAGAAAGGCCCTCTTAGTGTCCTCCCAATTAGTTAGCGATCCAGGGGTAGCTGCCTTAGCCAGTAAGTAGCTTCTCCACCTAGAGAGTAGGGAAAAAGCTTGCAGAAGAGATAATCGTAAGACACTCCATTGCTCTTGATGCTAGTGACCAAGTCCTCGAATTTCTCCACATGGTCCATTGGATGTTCATGAGGAAGACCATGAAAGAGATGCTGTCCCACTAGAGTGTTGTAAGCAGGTTTTAGCTCAAAGTCGTTCCTCTCGAACGCAGGAGGACGAATCGCTGACCGAATGGCGAAAAACTGATATGGCCTGTTGTACTCACCAATCGTTCTTCCTAGATTAACCACGTCATTCCTCGCGTTCCCAGCGATATTCGCAACGACAACATGAGCAGGTGGTATGAAGATCCCCTCTCCATCCAGACGTTGTCCTTTCTCATTGCACAACCGACCCTCTTGGTCTCTGTAAGCACCAGCTGCATCACGAACCAACTGATTGTTGTTCATCTTAGCTGATTTCTTTGCTTTCTTGTTTGTGCGTTCCACAAGTGCTAGCTGTTCCAGTTATAGATCAACTAGCTCAGAGTTCTTGTTGCTTCTGGTTTCTCGATTAGGCATGCACCTGTAAACAGAAAATCAAGAACGTAAGTAACTGAAATATAGGTCGGGTATCGATCGATACTCAAGGGTATCGATCGATACTCGGGCGATTTAGACGAATTTCTTAGCTAAAATCTAACGGCGAATTGAGTCCCCGGCAACGGCGCCAAAATTGATATGCTCAATTTAATACCCTAAATAGTACTAAAGCAGTTGCTGCAGTAAATCAGGGGTCGAACACAAGAACTCAGTTATCACACAATAGATTGTATAGATTCGAAACACGCTAAATCAAAAGATGTAATTGAAAAACAAGATTGCAAGTAAAAGCGTTTGTAAATTCAGTTGGAGGAATATAGGCTCATGGTATTTCTCAAGAAATCAATGAATGCAGCTAAATTAACTAATAGGATTCAGATTAAGCACGGTTCTAGAACTCAAATAACTAAAATATAATTAACCAACTCTCGTTGCGAAAACTATCTAAATCTAAATCATAGGAATTCCAAATCTCTTTGCGAATCATAAAGTCTAAATCAGCTTTAAAGTTCAGGTTTGATATGTTCACAAATTAATTAAACCAAATCTCTTTGCGAATAATTAATTTGCTCACCTAGGTTCTATCAGGTAATTAATCGCACTCTCGTGCCTAATCAATTATCCTATGATCTAAGTTCTAGGTGATCAATCTAGAATTAGCTTTGAGAACAACCTAAGGTGAAGAACTAATTCAGGTAGTGAATCATAAACAGATAATCAACCTAGCATTCAAAGAAAACCCTATGAGAAAACCCTAAACCTAACAGGTGATCTACTCAGACATGGAGATTGAATCAATAAACATGACTGAGTAAATCATCAATAGAATAATCACAAAGGTTTTGAGATCTGATCTCGGACGAAGGGAGATTCAGACTTGTCTCTCTAAAGCCAAAGTAATCAAAGAAAAACAAAATAAAGCATAGCCTAAACAAGTGGCTGTAAAATCCTATTTATAACCTAAAACACGAATTGGGGTCTTCTTGTAATTATTAAAGACTTCTGGGCAACTTTTGCAATTCCTTAAGTCTTGGAAAACTCGCGGGTCGTGTCTTGCTGCGATGAGTATCGATCGATACCAGGGGGTATCGATCGATGCTTGTCGTGAAATCAGATACTCAGCAACACGACTTCAGCTCTTGCTCCAAACTGCTCCAGAAAGCTCCAATAATTCCAACAATGCTCCAAGCGTGCTAAGACCTGCAAAAGACTCTAAGATACTCCAAAACACTAGAAAGACTCTATAAAAAGGACTTATATCATGACTTAAATAGGGTAAAAACCATGATATATCAGTGTCTTGGAGCAAAACCTGTTGCATTTCCGATTGAACAACAACATAAGCTCGCATTGTCGAAGACACCTTTTGTTGAAGAACCAGAGAGATACCGTCGTTTGGTTGGAAGATTAATATACTTGCTGGCTTCTCGACCAGATCTTACTTATGTTATTTACATTCTTGCTCAATTTATGCAAGAACCGAGGATGGAACATTGGGAGAGTGCACTGCGTGTTGTTCGCTATTTGAAGGGAACTCCGTGACAAGGGATCTTATTGAAATCTGACTGTGAACTTAAATTTCGAGGTTGGTGCGACACTGACTGGGCTGGATGATCTTAGTTATGTTGTTCACATCCTTGCTCAATTTATGCAAGAACCGAAGACGGAACATTGGGAGAGTGCAATGCGTGTTGCTCGCTATTTGAAGGGAACTCCGGGACAAGGGATCTTATTGAAATCTAATTGTGATCTTAAATTGCTAGGTTGGTGCGACACTGACTGGGATGGAGTCAATTGACTAGACGTTCCGTAGGAGCTTGGTTTGTTACGCTTGGGAACTTACCATTCTCGTGGAAAACTAAGAAGCAAAATGTGGTGTCTCAGTCTTCGGCGGAGTCAGAGTATCGTAGTATGGCTCTCGCTGTTGGCGAGCTACAATGGTTGCGTGATGTTCTTATTGACTTGGAAATTGTTCAAACACAGGCCATGGCACTACACTGTGACAATCAAGAAGCTCTGCATATCGCGCAAAATCATGTGTTTCATGAAAGGACGAAACATATTGAACGTGATTGTCATACGGTACGGGATGCAATTCAAGATGGGACGATCGTTACGAAGAAGGTGCATACAAAAGAAAAACTTGCTGACGTGTTCACCAAAGCTTTGGATCGGCGAGACTTTGAATCACTTGTTATCAAGTTGGGCATTTACAACCCATATGCTCCAACTTGAGGGGGGTGTTGGAGGATCGTATATCATCTACTTGCTGCAGAAGCAAAATCATATCGTATCATATCTTTGTGTATATTTGCTTATTTCGATAAAGTCAATTGTAGATACTAAGTAAATTAATTAGATCTTCTCTTGCTTTGTATAAATATTTGCCTAAGATTTTCATATTGAATACACCGAAATTCCAGCCTCGCATTGTTTTACAAAATCAATACATACTAATTTTTGTAGGTCTTGTGAAAGCATGTCACATCCTCCATTGTTTATTATTCTTCCTCCATTAGCTTACATAACAGAACAAAGTATCAGTTTTTGGAAACAAGTAAAAAATTGAATGCTACAGCTTTTTCCTGGCATAGCAAAAGAGATGGATATTCAATTATTTGCGCAGAGATCAAATCAGACACTCTAACGAAGAAGACTAGAGAAGATTAAGCCTAATAATATAAAGACAAAATTCGACCACGAAACCAAAAAAGTCATTTTTTTATTCAGAATAAATAATTGTTTTTATCAACAATACCGAGTTTGATATTCTCTCCTTGAAAGCTTGAAGCTTTAGCTTATGCGATTGATAAAGAAGGTAAGAACTTTTATCTTATTTCAACCTTAACCTTTACAAAGAGGATCGACAACGTTTATATAAGGAGAGCCTAAAGGATAAAAACAAAAAACACGTCGCTTAGTCTCTAATCATTGCACATGTTTCCAGGGAATCAAATCTGTTATGTAAACAGATTTCTGTAGCTGGAAATCTACAATCTGCTTTTGACTGCTGACTACGATGATGACTCGACAATGCTTTGTTGCCGTTGCGAGGAGATGAAGTTTTAGTTGTGATGGGCTTGTTGCCGTTTCTCTTCTGATCTTTCACTTGGGCTTTATCAATTGTTTTTGGCCCAGCGTATGTTTGAATGTCTGAGCTGGAGTTCTCAATACACCCCCTCAAACTTGGTGGAGCTTCAACGCCAAGTTTGAATTGAAGATCAGCAAAGGGTTTATGAGGGAGAGATTTGGTAAAAATGTCGGCAAGCTGAAGAATGGCTGGAATCTGATTCACGACCAAAGCTCTTGCAGCGACGCGTTCTCTAACATAGTGAAAATCGGTGTCAAAATATTTGGTTATGTTGTGCATAGCAGGATTCGCTGTCAGATAAACAACAGAGAGATTATCACAATAGAGCTCAGGTGTAGATGGAAGATGAATCCCCATTTCAGCAAGAAGGGATGCTATCCATTTTAACTCTGTAGCAGCTATTGAGAGGGACCTGTATTCAGCTTCTGTGGAGGAACGAGAGACTGTTGGATGTCTCTTTGCCGACCAAGATATGATATTCGAACCAAGGAATGTGCAAAACCCTCCAGTGGATCTTCGTGTTTCCTTACAGCCTGCCTAGTCGATGTCACTATAAGCTCGGAGGGTGAAATCACTGTCAGCAGAGAGATTGATACCCAAACGCAGAGTCCCTTTGAGATATCGTAGTATTCTTTTCAGGTTTGTGAAATCAGCAATCGTCGGTTGATGCATTTTTGACAGACATAATTGACAGAGAATTGAATATCAGGTCTGGTGAGTGTGAGATATTGCAATTTCCCTGCCAAGCTTCTGAAATAAGTTGGATCAGAAAAATGTTCATGTTGTCCAGGAACCTTATCCAGTTGCAGGGGAAGAGGGGTGGGCATAGGAGCACAGTCTAGCATCCCAGCATTGACAAGAAGATCGGTGATGTATTTCTCCTGATTGAGGAATAGTCCATTGCTGTGAAAGTGAGCTTGTATTCCCAGAAAATAATGAAGAGGCCCCATGTCCTTCATCCGGAAAGTAGTAGACAAGGAGGTAAGTAATTCCTTGATCAATGATTCATTACTACCTGTGAGTAGCATGTCATCCACATATAAGAGAAGGTATATCACATCGTTGTTACTGAGGTAGACAAACAGAGAAGGATCTCCTATTGTGCATTTGAACCCAAACTCAAGGAGAAATGTACTGAATTTGTCAAACCATGCTCGAGGAGCTTGTTTAAGCCCGTAGATAGCTTTTTTGAGCTTGCAGATGTAGTCAGGTTTGGCTGGATTTATAAAGCCAGGTGGTTGTAGCATATATATTGTTTCTTGTAGATCTCCATGTAGGAAAGCATTTTTCACATCAAGTTGCTTGATGTCCCAGTTATTCACTGTCGCAACATTCAAAACCAATCGTACTGTAGCAGTTCTTACTACATGACTATATGTTTCTAAATAATCTATACCTTCTTCTTGTTCGTAACCTTTTGCCACTAAGCGAGCCTTTAGCTTATCCAAAGAGCCATCAGAGTGTAGTTTGGTTTTGAAAACCCATTTACAGCCTAACGGTTGAACATCTGGTTCAGGAGGAACTAAATCAAAGGTTTCAGTTTCATGAAACGTGACCATCTCTTCATCCATAGCATTGGTCCAGCCAGGATCCTTAAGAGCAGATTTTACTGTCTTAGGTTCAGGATAGTTTTGCTTTACAGTGATCATAGCATATTTTGGATTTGGCTTGATGATTCCTGACTTTGCCCGAGTCTGCATTGGATGATTAGAAACAGTATTTGGTTGGTTCTGGACAGGAGCAGGAGAAGCGTCATTCGTAGAAGGAGAAGTTGTATTGGAGATAGTAGAGAGAGGAGAGAAATCAGCTGCAGAGAACAAGTGTTCCACCTCAGGTGTTGAAGCCAAAGACCGTGGAGAAGATTGAAGTGTAGCAGGTGAGGATATCGATGATGCTGTTCTGCTTGATGGAGAGATGAAGCTGTTGCCTATAGGAACAGGATCAAGGCCTGCCGTACACTCAGAACTTCGATCTCCATCAGAAGTTGGCATCACCAAAGAGCTGCTAGTGACCTGTGGTGGAGCAGATTGATGAACAGTTGGAGAATTTGCCATAGGATCATCAGATTGTGATGGTCTGGAGGAGTCTGTAGACACATGATTATTAACAAAACCGGATGTCCAAGCAGAGAGAAGAGGGGTAGTAGGAGAAGTAAGGAATGAACTGTAGACATCAGAGAAAGGAAATTGACTCTCATTAAACAGAACATGCCTGCTAATATAGACTTTTCCCGAGGGAGGATGCAAGCACCTGTAACCCTTGTACTTGTCATTATAGCCTAGAAAGACACAAAGTAGAGATTTGGGATCAAACTTATTGTGTGCATAAGGACGGAGATAAGGATAACAGCCGCAGCCAAACACACGGAGAGAAGTGTAGATTGGTGGTTTTCCAACCAGCACTTCATAGGGGCTCTTGTGACTTGTCAGAACAGAGGAAGGCAGAAGATTTCCTAAGTATGCAGCCGTGAAGAACGCTTCAACCCAGAGATGAAGAGGAACTTTGCTCTGGAATATCATAGAGAGACCAAGTTCAGTAATGTGTCTATGTTTCCTCTCTGCGATCCCATTTTGTTGAGGAGTATGAGGGCAAGAAATGAGTTGTTTAATTCCAGAACTTGCAAGATGAGATATAAAACGATTGCTAATGAACTCACCCCCTCCATCACATTGAAAGATAGAAATCTTCTCACGTAATTGATTCTCAACCATCTTTTGAAACAGTAGGAAGATAGCAAAGAAATCTGACTTTATTCTCAAAGGAAACAACCAAGTGTATCGTGAAAAATTGTCGATGAAAATGACATAATACCTAAAACCCTGAGCTGAGACAACAGGAGAAGGTCCCCACAAGTCACAATGGATTCTTTCGAGGGGCCTAGATGAAACATACTCAGAGGAAGAAAAATGAAGTTTGCAAATCTTCCCCATACTGCAAGCATCACACAGAAGAGAGCTTGTTTTATTGATAACTATGGCTTTAGTGTTCGAGAGATGGTGGAGAACATCTTGATGAGGATGACCAAGCCGGAGATGCCACACCTCATCACTTGTAACTTGCTGTCTTGATGAATAGTAAGTTAAGAATTGCAGATTCTCCAGCACATAAAGATCTTTATCCCTGTTTCCTTTGGTCAGGAGCTGCCTTGTCTGTTTGTTCTTAACAATTACACCATCAGAATCAAACTCAAAGGTACAAGGATAATCGGTGGTGAGCTTAGATACTGATAAAAGAGATTTAGTAATGCCAGGGCAAACTAGAACATCCTAAAGTTGTAAATTACCTTGGAGACTCGGCAGAACAGCAGACCCGATGTGAGTGATGGGTAAGAAGTCACCATTGCCAACAATAACTGCATCATCACCGGCATAAGGCTGAGCAGACTGAAGTTGAGCTGTGGAGTGAGTGATATGAGCTGTAGCTCCAGTGTCGGGGTACCACTCTTGTCCAGGGGCATAAGATTGATCTGAAACTCTCATTGCAGCAAATGCATTAGTAAAATCAGGGCATTGGTACTCCTGATCAAACCTCTTGTAGCATTTGTAAGCTGGATGACCGTATTTGTTGCATATCTGACAGGTGGGTCTAGAGTTGGTTTCTGAGCTGGAGTTGTTGTTGAACTGCTGAGGAAAACCCCTTCCACGAGTGGAGTAAGAACCTCTCCCACGAGAACCATCAGAGATTTGTCCTCTGCCATTGTTTTGACCCCTGCCACGATTAGAGTAGCCACCTCTTCAGTTTGAAAAGCCAGGTGTGGTGAAACAGTAGAAGCAGAGACTAGGTAAGCTTGGATCTTGTCATCAAAACCAGTGAGCTTGTAAACCACATCTTCAAATGAGATACCGAATTGAGAGTCCATGGAGTTCTCAATAACAGTAGCAATAGATTCATACTCCCTACCAAGTCCATTTAAGAGTCCATATATTTTCTCTTGATCAGATATAAGAGCACCTATCGAGTCTAGTTGATCGCACATATCCTTAATCTCAGAAAGATAAGTTGTTAGAGGTTTGGTGCCTTTAACAGTATTCTGGATTCTCCGTTGAATATCCAGTTTTCTAGTGGTGGAAACCCTATTATATTTCTGAGCAAGAGCAAACCATACCTCTTGAGCAGAGTGGAGGCCATACACAGATCGTAGAGCATCTTCTGACAACGATCCAAAGAGCCAGGCAAGAACAGACTGATCATTTTGAATCCATACAAGGAGATCTGGATTTGGTATCTCAGAAATCAGGTTTCCAAACCGAACAGGTGTAGTTGCAGCTGGTTGAGGAGTTCCACCGGTGACGTGACCCACAAGACGTTGGCTGGATAACCAAGATTCGAACTGTGTCTTCCACATGAGATAGTTAGAAGCAGATAGTTTCAGAGTCACGCACTGGGAAAAATTTAGAGATGACGCGACAACGACCGAAGGAGGCGCTGGGACCGGTTGATTGAACGGTGGATGGTATGTAGCTGGATGAGGCGGCGGGTCCGTCGGAGTCGGAATCTGAGCTGTCTGAGCTGGAGCTCGATCTGTGACATTTGTAACTCGAGCAAGACTGCTGGAGTCGGATTTGGTGTGTTGCCCGGAGTCTGAGCTGGGGTAGATTGAAGCGATGAAGGGCCGTCCATGGCTCTGATACCATGAAAGTTTGAAGCTTTAGCTTCTGCGATTGATAAAGAAGGTAAGAACTTTTATCTTATTTCAACCTTAACCTTTACAAAGAGGATCGACAACGTTTATATAAGGAGAGCCTAAAGGATAAAAACAAAAGACACGTCGCTTAGTCTCTAATCATTGCACATGTTTCCAGGGAATCAAATCTGTTATGTAAACAGATTTCTGTAGCTGGAAATCTACAATCTGCTTTTGACTGCTGACTACGATGATGACTCGACAATGCTTTGTTGCCGTTGCGAGGAGATGAAGTTTGAGTTGTGATGGGCTTGTTGCCGTTTCTCTTCTGATCTTTCACTTGGGCTTTATCAATTGTTTTTGGCCTAGCGTATGTTTGAATGTCTGAGCTGGAGTTCTCAATACTCCTTTGGATGTGATATTCCAGCGGGCTGAACTTCCTATAGGCAGTGATATTCCAGCGGGCTGAACTTCGGGGGTTCATTGTTGTCTCTGAAGCCCTAGAAACCCTAGAAAGCGGAATACAAATCGTTTGAAGGATTAGCTAAGAGATTCAAACCCCTCGAAAAGAAATAGAAAAGACAAACGAAAGCTTTCATAGATAAAACTAGTTAAATGGAGAAAGAAGAGAGAAAGAGTAATAACATCTCGTGATGACGAAGTTGAAGCGATGTCTCCTCTTGTAGAAGTGGCATTGGAAAATGTATGGGTTTTCCAAAATAATATCTGAAATTAAACACCCTTCACATTAATATCTCGGTAATTCAGCACTGGATTGAGGTTCGAGAGAAGATTTAAGTATTTTAAATCAAAAAGATTCAACTTAAAAGACTTTGGGAGGCAACTTGTTAGTGTCGTATCTCGTCTCGGTCTAAGATCCAATAAAAACAAAGGTTATTGTGAGAACCAGATTTCACACATATCGTAGATTGGTGAAATTAATTTAGGGTTTGGGAGAATTATTTTATTAGAATCATAGTTGTGCATGTGAAGACTACCTACGTACCATTTGGATCCAGTCATTCGTAGTTCATATTACATATAAATTTATGGGATATCTGTCAAGGTTGTGAATGAGGATGATTATTCTGAATGAGGAGCTCTTCTATTTATAAGTCTTGAGGTCGGTCAATTTTCCTTTTACTTCTTGAATTGATATTGGTGATTATCCTTATTTCTCGGAGTCGATAATGATAACTTCATATTTTCTTGAGATTTTGCCTTTTATCAAATAAAAGGAAATCTTCATTTTATTTCGTAGATCGGCCTTGATGGGCTTGGGACTGGTAGTTGGGTTGATCTTAATTCAAACCAGGTTAAACCGGGGAGTGCTAAACTCACCTCCAACAATAAGTCCCCCTCAGTTCGGCGAAAGAGTTCTTTGAGTTCGGCAAAGTTCATAGAGAATTCTTTAGCTCGATTGGAATTGAGATCAACATCTTCTCTTGATTGTTCAAGCTCGTGTCCTGCAAAAAATGACTAAAGATGCGAGAATGAACTCGGATTTTGATCCTGCAAATGATAGATTGAGCTCGAGGTTGAACTCGGCGTTGTTAGTTAGGTGCGAGGTCGGCCTCGGCTTTTCCTACGAGTGAAGTTTAAGCTCGGTCTTCATAGCTCGTGCGAGACTGAGCTGGCTTAAACTTAGCAAAATAACGCGAGGTCGAACTCGACTTTGTTAGTCAGTGGGACGCTGAGATCGGCCGACCTGTTAGCTTTCCAGATCAAACGCGAATGTACGAAGGTGTTCGGCTTATTATGTTCGGTCGATCGGACGCGAATGTGTGAACTGTGTTCGGTTATGTTCGGTCGATCTATAGGCTTTCCAGATCGGACTCGAATAAGCGTGTTTCGATTGAGCGTAGCTCGGTAGAAGGGCATGTCGTAGCTCGGTAGATAAGTGTGCGAACCGTAGTTCAGCTTAAGAGGGACGGACCCTGTGACTGAACCAGAATGGATAACATGTTTGAAAAATAGATAAAGTTTTCCATAAGTTATACCTGAATTTTGGGAAGCACGGTTTGACGAGCTATGCTAATGTATTCGGTAGATCGGTAATTTGGATCCGTTTTAGCGAACAAGCTGGAACGAGGTCTGTTCTTTAGATTTCTGCAACAATAATGTTAGCGCGAGATACAAACAAATCAAGTATAAGCTGTTTCGTGCAAAATTAGTGCGAGAATCGAAATCGTGCAATATTATGGCGATTTTGAAATCGTGCAAAAATTGTTTCGTGCATAAGCGATGTCGTGCAAAAACTGTGCGTAATCGAATTTGTGAAAAACTAGGCAAAATCATGTTCATGCAAAATCCATGCAAAATCGAATCCGTGTGAAATCAAAATTGTGCAAAAACCGTGCAGATCGAATTCGGGCAAAATCTGTGTGAAATCGAATTCGTGCAAAATCCGTGCAGATCGAACTCGTGAAAAATTAAGTCTTAGAAAACTTATATGGTGAGTTAGAGCATTGGAGATGTCGGTTAGGGTTTCCGATTTCTAGGGTTTAAAAATAATTCTGCATTTTCTTAATTTTTCTTGGCCCCTCATTCTAGCGCCAATTGTGAGAACCATATTTCACACATATTGTAGATCGGTGAAATCAGTTTAGAGTTTAAGAGTATTATTTTATTGGAATCATAGCTTTGCATGTGAAGACTGCCTCCGTACGCTTTGAAAGGATCAAGTCATTCATAGTTCATATTACATAGAAATTTGTGGGATATTTGTCTAGGTTGTGGATGATGATCGATTATTCTGAATGAGGAGCTTTTCTATTTATAATTCTTGAGGTCGGTCAATTTTTAGTTTACTTCTTGAATTGATATTGGCGATTATCCTTATTTTTTGGAGTCGATAAAGATAACTTCATATTTTCTTGAGATTTTGCCTTTATCAAATAAAAAGAAATCTTCCTTTTATTTCGTAGGTCGGTCTTGATGGGTTTGAGACTGGTAGTTGAGTTGATCTTAATTCAAACTGGGTTAAACCGAGGAGTGCTAAACTCACCTTCAACAGTTACGGTGGAGAGTTTGGATAACCGTAGACTCCGGGATGACCATTAGTTTATAAAGACCAACACTCACCTCGATTATCGGAAGCCTAGTAAGAATCTCGCTAATTAAGATGTAATTAATGAGATTTGACTACAAGAGAGACATTGGAAGCGAAGGTCATAGAATATATTGTAGAAGCATAAAACTCGAATACAAAAAATTACGAAGAAGAATACAAAGAACAATGCTTTAAACAATTAATAAAAGAACGTTGAAATGGAGGCGAGATGATATCTTTCCTTAATTCTAAATATCTCCCGCAGTGTGGCGGTTTTATAAGATATAGAATCCCATGATACAACCATTTGGAGACTGCGATCACATCACTCAATCATAGAATGTACGAACTGAGTATTCTACGCTATACTCTCGGACTTACTCTTAAGAAGAAGAAGAAAGACGAGAGGGATTGCAGGATGCTCTTGTGAGCTTTTGTTCTCAGTGAGAAGTGTGTTGTGGGTTGTGAGTTTTGAGTGTAAGAAATGAGGAGGTCGAAGGCTCTTTTTATAGCCAAGAGTCGACAGTAAATGAGGGCGCGATTTGCGCGGAGGGAATGATCACAGGGCGTGATGCTCGGAGAAGATCTTTGACCATTTGACTCGTGCGGAGTAATGGTGGGCGAGATTCTCGCGGGAGATCTTTGACCCAATTAACTCGCGGGAGTAATGGTGGACGAGATTCTCGGAGGAGATCTTTGACCCATTTATTGTGAGTTTAAGCCAAGATTGTTTTGTTTTTTTGGCCAACAACGTTAACCAAAACGCGGCCTCATTTACTGTCGACATTTCACAATATTAATTTGATTTTGGACCAAAAACGTTAACCAAAATTAATCTTGCATCCACAACTAGGCCGCGTTTTTGGATGACTTTGATAAAAATCTTGCATCCCCAACCAAAATTTGATTGTCATATTATATGGTTTCGTCCAAAGTATTACTTGATTATGTGACTTTTACTCTTTGTTTTTAGTAATTTTCCAGTTGAATTAAGGACATGTACATCCTCATGCTCGAGACCAGAACATGTTATATGGTTCTGGTCCGTCCTAAATATCATTCGATCATGTGACCTTTAAACTTTCACTTTCGTAGTTTTCCAATTAAACTAACGACATTTAATAATGATCATATTTTCTACCATGGAGACCAAGGAGAAAACCTGAGATGGACACATATTTTCTTTTTGTTATTGTTGTACCTGAAAATACAACGGTCAAAATTTGTAAATAATGAAAATAGAGGGGTCTTTGGCTTATCTTTAAGAAAATAAGAATCGAGGGACTATCGAGCATTAAACAGAGAGTTTGTTGCTCGATGAGAACATACAGGATTCATGAGCGTTTTGGACAAAGTTTTTGAGAAGTAAACTCGATTAGTGTTTCGATTCTCAGGAGAGATTTATAAGAACAAAGAAAAGACAAGTGTTTAAGTTTAGAGCTAAATTGTAGTTGAGAGTGGTGTAGAGAGTTGGTCCAATTACTATTAGGCATAATCATATAAATATTGATCTAATTTGATTAGGTGTGTGACCTTGTAAAATCGAATAATGTTAGCAATGAGGTACTTAACCCATAGATTATGAAAGGACCGCACCGCAAAAAAAAAATTTTCCATAAATAATTAACAACAATAACATACAATTAT
>PKML01008601.1:184029-216309 GCA_002933935.1 Eutrema yunnanense | reverse complement strand
TATATATATATGGTGTGGGACCAAAAAAGGAGTTACGAAGGCAATAGTTAATAATTGCAGTCATAAGGTTCACAATGGGAGAGAAAGGGCACATAAGCAGCCAAAAGTGTTCAGACATCATTGGAAAATAACCTGTCACACAAACGTGAACCTTGCCCTTGTTTTTAATGACCTTTTCCCTAAAATAAGATTAACTATTGAAATTTAAAAAAATTGTTTTTATTTGAATTTTACAATATGATTAACTAATGATTATAGATAAAACTGTTAATTTGTAATAATTTGTCTATTTAGCCTGTTTTGCAGTGAACTAAAATATTATTCGGGCTAACCCGCAAAAACTTATAATTTTGAAAACATAAATCTAATATACACCGTTAAATGACTATGGTTTTTATGATTAGTCTACGAACTCATAAAAAAATATAGTTTTCTTGTGTCTAACTTTTTATAAAATTAGTAAAATATTTTTCAACTTTTGTTTTGATATATATTCAAATAAAATATAATAAATTATAGTAAAAAATATAGCAAGATTTTAAATAGATTTTTTTCTTTGAATATATATGAATTGATTATTATTTTAAAATATATAATATTAAAAATAATTAATAAATTAAATAATAAATAACCTCTTTAATGCAAAATATATACTTTCTATATTCTAATCAATAATTTTAAAAGACTATTATATATTTTCCTATTTCAATTATTATTTTTTATTTGTAATGACATTTCATTTAATAACTTACAAAACAAAGTTCATTTTTTAAAATGTTTTCTTAAATAATATTATAGAGATGTTGCATTTTTGTCTTTTTTTTTATTTTTTTTGGGGTAACCAAGAAGTTTGGGTTTTTTAAGCCCATAATTTTTGGGGACTTGGAGAAATTAGAGCAGGTTAAACTAATCATCTTTCTATCAATGATAGATATTTTTTAATTTAGCTCTAAGAAATTCGACGATTAGTATATGCTTTGGTCTATAAATGTTTTGAACTAACATAAATTTGAGTTTGAGTTACAAGATTATCTCAGGAATTTTTTTGAGTTTGATAATTAAATAATGGGCTAATGTTCTTATTTCTCATACGATTTTCGGTTGAATCAATATACAAGTTTGCATTCTTTAAAAAAAAAATTCAATCAAATTAATCAAAAACTGTTAGTTAAATCGATTTAAGAATAATTTTAGTCTCTGTGCATGCAGGATGCAGCAATGCATGCCCATTTTTGTCAAAATTAATCTTCTCGTATTAAAAAAAAAACAATTACAATAATGCTTTACTTAGACAACTCAACATGGTTATATACTATCATGCAAATAATTTCTATAAAGAAAAATCACATTCGAATATTAGATCTCTGCGATGCCTGAAAATACATATTTTTATGTTTTCGCAATAGATAATTAGTATACTGTCAGCAACTATTTTTTAAAAAACGATATTTATATAAATTTTTGTTTTTGTTGAAATGTTATATTAATTAATCAACAAATTGAATATGTACAAGAGTACAATAACAAAGAAAGACTCAATAAAACAGAGCATCAAAAACTGAACTTAAAAATTAAGAATCCATCGAGTGAGGAGATGACTATATCTTTATATAATTATATATATGATGAATGCTCTAATTAAGCTAAACTATCGACGAAAAAAGTTCAAAATAAAGCAATACAACGCGATGTTTGCAACCTCACATTCTGTAATCATGTGTGTTTGTCTCTTCTTTCATTGCGTAAATTAAAGCACGATAAAAAAAATTTAGCCAACTTTTTTGGAATTTGTTGAAAGCACCAGAGGAATGTAGCTTGAACAGAGAAAGAGTTGTTGGAACTAATTTTTTTGTCAAAGCTCGAGGGCTTGATAAAATTGTGTTAGTGTGAAAAGAAATGAGTTAAGATATTTCTAATGAAATGTTTTCATTGACCGAGAAATGTTTTCTCGTGTATATATGTTGGAATGGTTGTGTCATTAATGAACAACATGAGAGAAGAAAAGACCACACGTGCGACGTTCGCACATTGGGCCTTGTTGGGCTCATGGACTTTTTGAGGTATCGATCGATACCCCTTGGTATCGATCGATACTCAACATGCCGACTTAAAAATCGCAGCCGCTAGAATATTCTGAGAAATATTCCTTTTCTGTCATGGAAAAACCCTAGCCTCTCTCCTATATATACAGTCCGATTTTCACCTTAAAAATCATCCTCTGATACACAAAAAACACATTCTAAAAGTTCTAGCAAAAGTTTCTTCAATTCCCTACTGTTTAGAGTAAGTTTCTATTCGAGAGTATCATAGTATAATGTTCGATAGATCTGATATCAAGTGTAGATGATACAGATTACTTTGGTTGTATCCTGGGACTCATGGATCTATTAAAACCCGTCGCACTACGGGAGATTCTTAGAGTTAAGGAAACACTACAAAAAAGTGAATATTGTTACAAAATAATTGTGACTACTTTATTTGGTAACAATTTTGTGACGAAATACATACGAATCCGTGACGAAATTATTTAGTCATAAAAGCGTTACCATTTCATCATAAAATTGTGACCAAATTGAAGGTAATAAACTTCTGTCACTAATGGAGACATAATTGTTACAAAATATATTGTCATAAATATTGTTACGAATTTGCGACCAAATCTAGTAACTAAATTATACGATTTTTGTGACTAAACTGAAGTCACTTATAGCTACACATATATTGTAAATAAATCGTCACATTTTGCCACCGTTTTAGTGGCATTTGCATTTGGTCATAGAATGTGACATAGTTGTTACGAATTTGTGACAAGAGTAAAATCACATGTGAATTTTTTTATAAAAAAATCGCTTCAATTCTGAAAAAAAAACACCCAAAAATACATAATAACTAAAAAGAGTATAAATGACATAATATGTTAAAACAAAAAAATTGTGAACGTGACACTAGCTCTTGATATGAATGTGACCTACATAAAATAAACAAAAAAAGAATTAATTAATCAGAAGTTCCAAAAAAAACACAGCAGCGAACTAAAAAACATGTATCCAAGATCTGAAAACAATACAAGATGATTAACATATTACAAATCAATCACAAAAACTGAAATATAAAGCCAAGAGGTACTTTAAAACTTATCACCAGATTTCACTTACGAATAGTTGTGTTGCTAGTGCTGCAAAATAATCTCGCTCTCCAATCTCTTTCAGTTTGACTATCTCAAGATCTAATTGTTTCTCTTTCGACAATTAAATGAAAGTTTTGCTTTTTTTTCCGACAGCTTTGGGTTTCAAGTCTAGAAAATACCCCCGTGGAGATTTGAGATCTCAGAGCATGCTTTGACCTAGATAGTTAAGTAGTTAACGTAATTATATTAATTAAATATAATTATTTGCCAAAATGTTATTAATTTTAATTATGCCGCCTCATATTTCATTAAGCGCGTTAAGTAGTTTGCCAAAATTTCTCCCACTCATTGAGAAACCCTAAAAAAGTGTCAAAATTATTTACTCATCTCCTCCACTATCTATCAAAACCGTTCTTTTCTTTTTTTTTCCTTTTAATAGAAGCAATTGGTTTCACGTCAAGTTCAGAGGTGTCATTGGAAGGTATTTCCTCTCTTGAATTTGTATCCCTCTCTTGAATCCATATTTTTCTCTTGAATCCATATTGGTTGCTCTATTGATTTTCAATACAAAGATCAATTATGAGATGTACACTCTGAGATACTGATTTTCATGTGTTTTATAGTGCAAATATGGAAGAGCCATTTGTGGATCGTTCAACTTTACCCTTCCAATGGAAGTTCAAATTATAATCATTTTACAATGGGCAAAATATTTAAAATAAACATTAAATAATATACAAAAAAATTCAACACTTACAATTTTTAAAATATAATAATTTTATAAATATTAAATTATAAACCTTAAACCTCTAACCCTTAATCATAAACTCTAAATCTTAAATTGTAAAATATATTTTTGAACATCTATATACCCAAAATCATTGTAAAGTGATATTCAAACCTTATATGTTCTTAAAGTTTAGGGTTTATGGTAACATGTACACTAATTTGCAAACCCAATTTTTGTGACCAATTTGGGACTAATTTGAGACTAATTTTTAATAGTAGTCACAAAATAGTCCAAAATTTGGGACTAATTTGCAACTCCACTTGATTTTTTTTATAGAAATCAATCAATTCTAAACTCAAACCACAAATTCTTAACCCTAAACCCTAAACCTCTAACCATTAATCATAAATTTGATCTAAATCTTAAATTGTAAACAAAATTTTACACATAAACATCAAATAATATACAAAAAATTCAACACTTACAATTTTTTTAATATGATCATTTTACAGGGTTTCTAAACCCTAAACCTCTAACCCTTAATCATAAACTCTATATCTTAAATTGTAAACTAGATCTTACATATAAACATTAAATAATAAACAAAAAAAATATAACACTTACAAAAATTTCAATCTAATCATAACATCTAATAAGTGTTACATGTGTTTTATAAGGAATGATTTTGAAAGATAAAAATTATCTCAAAATTTATTTATTTTTACGTTTTAACATATTTTTGAACTGCTATATACACAAAATCATTGTAAAATCATATTCAAACTTTTTAGGTTCTTAAAGTTTAGTGTTTAGGGTAAAGATTTTTTATTGTCACAAAATAATCTCAAATTTGCGACCGTTTAGCAACCCCAAACGATTTTTTTAATAGTTGTCACAAAACAAAAGAGTCCCAAATTTGCGACTAATTTGCGATCAAATGACAAAAATAATGAAAACTTCTTATTGGCTAGTTCTTTGCGACGAGGATCGACATCCTCCACCGTTGATTGGTTTAATCCAACGGTTAAGGATTTAAACTGTTTTATTTTATTTTTTCTTTTTTTTAATTGATTTTTATTTTCTTTTTCTCTCTCCTTCCCACGATCTTCTTCTCTTCTTCTCTTCTCTTGCGATCAAATTAACAAAAACAAAACACGCTTCTTCTTCTCTTCTTCTCTTCTTCTTCTTCTTCTTCCAAAGGTTTTAATTGATTTACAACTCTTTTTTTTTTTCAGATACGACGGCGGTGGTGTTGGGCTGCGGCGGCGGTTTCTTCTCGGCTGCGGCGGCGGTGGTGTTGGGCTGCGTGGTGGTTGCTCCAATTGGTTCGTGCCTCGCGTGGTGGTTGCTCCGATGGGTGGTTCGGCGAGGAGAAGATCTTCGATCTTCGATGGGTGGTTCGGCGAGGAGAAGATCGGCGGTGGTATTGAGGCCATGCGGAGGAGAAGATCGGCGGTGGTATTGAGGCCAGGCGGAGGAGCAGATCGGCGGTGGTATTGAGGCCAGGCGGAGGAGCAGATCGGCGGTGGTATTGAGGCCAGGCGGAGGAGCAGATCGGCGGTGGTATTGAGGCCAGGCGGAGGAGCAGATCGGCGAGGAGAAATTTGGAATTAAATAAACTTGTATCGATCGATACACCTCTTTTTTTCTCTTTTTTTTTTCTTTTTTTCAAATTTTTTGTTGTAGTGAATTTTGTAACAATTTGTAGCGGTTGGGTAAGAAAAAAACGTCATAATATAAATCAAATAATGACAATTATTTGTTATAATGTAGTCACTAATTGTGATGGAATTTGTGATATTATTGTGGTCACAATTTGTAATGGATCATTGACATAAATATTGTAATAATTTGTGATAGTATCGTTTGTCACGAATTGTGTCGTTTTTATGACTATAAATTAGTCACGAATTGTGATGAGATTTGTGACATTATTTTGGTCATAATTTATGACGAATCAATGACTAAAATATAGTAACAATTGGTGACAAATATGTGACAATATTTTTCGGCACAAATTGTGTCGTTTTTGTAACTGTTTTAATGTCGTCACAAATGGTGATGAAATGTTACGTTATTATTCGTAACAAAATTTTGTTACGTTTTTTTAGACGAAATTGATTTGTGACGGTTTTATTGTGATGTTTTAGAAATTGTGACATTTTCGTCACAATATAAATTTTGTGACGAAATATTTATATATTGTGACATAAAAAATTGTAACAATATTTACTTTTTCTTGTAGTGAAAGAGATTCATCTCACCTCCTTAGATCTTCTTTATTGCTTTATCGTTTTATGAATCGTCTGTTCTTAACTGTTTATTTATATAATCGTGATTAAATCTCTCCTGTCTATTGTGCGATAATTTTGGTCCTACAATCTTAACTCTAAGAAGATCCAATTTTTGTTTTTACTTCAATTGGATCTTTAATCACGAGTAAATAAACGTTTTCAAACGGTTTTCTAAAACGATTCTTCTACTGCTGATGATACTCAAACGTTGTCAAAAAGCTTATTAGCAAATTGAAACGTGTAGTAGAGGCAATCTCCATCTATTCTATTTTTAAGAAGATGTTCTTCTGCTAGTGATACTCAAACGTTATCAAAAGGCTTTGTAGCAACTTGAAACGTGTAGTAGAAGAAGTACTGCTTTAAACATCTTCTAAAAACCGTTGTTAATTGCGATTAATGAACGGTAGAATCAACGAACACAAATCATGTTCTTGATAGGTTCGATTGCAATCGAAGCCTGTGAGTATCGATCGACACCCTATGGTATCGATCGATACTAGACAAAATTGTATCGGTCGACACTGAGGTGTATCGATCGATACTGTGCATCGACCTAGTTGGGGGTCTATGTTGATCGATAATGTATAATATTAATATGTATCGATCGACACTGTGGTTTATCGATCGATCCTGTGTAGAAATTCACTTGCATCGATCGACACACAAGGTGCATCGATCGACACTATATGTGTATCGATCGACACGGTGGTTTATCAATCGATCATGTGTAGAAATTCACTTGCATCGATCGACACACAGGGTGCATCGATCGACACTATATGTGTATCGATCGACACAAGCTGAGCATCGATCGACACAGAGGTGTATCAATCGATACAAGCTGATCATTGATCGACACTATATGTGTATCGATCGACACAAGCTGAGCATCGATCGACACTGAGGTGTATCGATCGTTACAAGCTGATCATCGATCGACACAGAGGTGTATCGATAGATCTTATGCAAAACTCACGTGCATCGATCATCACCAAGGGTGTATCGATCGACTCTGAGTGCATCGATCGACACCATATGGGTGTATCGATAGACATTGGGTGTGTATCGATCGATACCAAAGAGTATCGATCGACACCAATGCGATTTAGTTTGATATCAGTATTTGAATTGCGATTCTTAAATATATCGGTACTAATTGAAAGTTGTGTCTCTTTTGTCTTCACAGAATAACAATCGACGTTGACAACAACTCTGGAACTATGAAGAAAACCAGTGACAAAGTGGATCAAACGACTGCGAGTCTGATCGAAACAGTGAAAGTTCAAGCGAACTTGACAGAAGCTGACATGTGTGTTGTGGTCACTGAGGCCAATTTTGCAGAGAGCCATCCAAAGACTTGGTGGTTCGATAGTGGTGCAACCAGACACATATGTATGGATCGCGAGATGTTCTCGACATACACAAAGAACAAGAGTGGTGATAAACTCTTGATGGGGAATTCCGCCTCGTCGACAGTTGATGGTCACGGGAAGGTTGTTCTGAAGCTCACCTCTGGACAGGAACTGGTTCTCACGAACGTCGTCCATGTACCAGATATGCGCAAGAATCTGATCTCTGGATCGCTCATAAGTAAGCATGGATTCTCTGTGAAGCTGGAAGGTGATAAGCTAATCCTAACGAAAAATGGGATGTATTTGGATAAGGGTTATGTATGTGATAATCTATGTTAGATATTTGTTGAGGAAGTAATCCGAAAGGATAATGTAACCGAGGCATCCACCTCGTAGAACCCTAAGATTAATGATAAGAAACCATTTGCTTATCTCGCTGAGTCTTTTAATATTTGGTATAAACGATTAGGACATGTTAATGAACATGAATATGATTCCTAAATGCAAATTAAGCAAAGACAAATGTGAAGTTTGTTTCCAAGCAAAACTCACTAAGACGCCATCACCCAGCGTTCAAAGAACAACAGAACCTCTAGGTTTTAATTCACACATATTTATGTGATTTGAATTATGTGATCAAACCAGAGGAGGCAAGAAATATTTCGTGACATTCATAGACGATTGCACGAGATATTGTTACATCTTTCTAATGTGGCGTAAAGATAAAGCCTTGGACAAATTTAAAGACGTGTAGCTCAATATTATGTGTCCAAAAAATTTGCGAATTTTGGAATAATTAATTGATGTTCAATTAAATACTGGAGGCTGATTTAATCGAATAATTAAATCATTGGGCTAAGTGAGCAGGCCTCTTGCGATTCTTGATATAAGTTCAAGAATACTAATACAATTCGATATTGTATTAAGTTTATTAAATTCTAGAAATTGAATTTAATTTGACCATTTAACTTGAGAGTTGGGTATTGGTTAGTATATTAATTTGGTTTGATTCTCTTGAACAAAATCAAATTTCAATATGACTAACAACACCGATGTGATCATTGTTAGATCCGGTGGTATAAAAGACAATGGAATGGCTGAAGCCAATTTAGTCGAGATAGACATGTGTAATGTTATCCTCGGAGTCAATATGGTTAAGCATAATCCACAAGAATTGTGGTATGTGAATGTTTCCCTCCTACCATAAATAATGACAAGAATTTAATCATAGTGCTGAAGTTGACTTCTCAAAGAAGCTCACTCTCACTGATGTAAATCATGTGCTAGAGATGCATAAAAAATCTTATTTAGGGCACAATGCTAATTAAGCATGTATTGACAAAGAATGCTGTCTATATTAAGGACGGACTGGTCCAAATTAACGTTGAGACAGTCAGACTTAAAATCAATGTAACCAATGGTGTTGACATTAATGAGAAAGAATCATTTGCTTATGGTACAGAATCTCTTAGTATTTGATCTGAATGTTTCAGTCACATTATATTCGAATCTATGCGTAGATTGAATGAGATCCTGAAATACAAAAATAAGCAAAGATGAGTGTGAGGTTTGCGTCAAACCAAACTCACTAAAAACACCACAATCGAGTGAACCTCTTGGTTTGACTTATACAAAAGGTGGTGAGAAATATTTCGTGACTTTCGTTGAGGATTGTACGAAATATAGTTATGTCTATTTGCTAAGAAGCAAATACGAGACCTTGGAAAACTCAAGGAGTTTAAACTCGAGGTTGAAAACCAACTCGAAAGAACTATCAACATAGTTTGAAGTGATAGAGGACATGAGCATGGTATTATCCATCAAACGATTGATCCATATTCACTGGAATCCAATGGAGTCTCATAACAAATTACAGAATTATTTGATGAACTCATTATTCCTAAAAAATATGGGTTAGTCCAGAAATGTGGGGGGGAAGCATTGCTTACCACAAGTTATATCCTGAACTAAATACCACACAAAGTCACTGGAAATGTTTCATGCGAACTTTGGAAAAGTAATGTGTTTTTATACAAATACATGAAAGTGTGGGGGTGCCTAACAACCACCTAAGAAGGTGACAATCAGACCAAAAACGGTGGATTGTATCTTCATTGCATATGCACACAATGTAGTGTTGATTGCTTTCTGGTGTATAAATGAGATATACCAGACATCCAAGTAAAGGATAAGCTCTAGTACCTCACGAATTGAGGCGAGCAATTGAGTTCTTGGGCTCTTACGCTTTTATGCGTATCAATCGATACCCCTCGGTATCGATCGATGCTTGACGGGCATTGGACCTTAGATCAAGAAATGGTAAAGAATTACCAAAGGCTAAAGTCGTATGCTGATTGGAATCACAGCAATATGAGATCTTGTAATCCATCAAATGGATGTAAAATCTGCCTTTCTAAACGACCATTTAGAAGAGGAGATTTACATGAAACAACCCGAGGGTTATGTCACTCTTGAACAAGGAAAGAAAATAAGTAGACTTGCAAAGTCCTTATACGAGCTTAAGTTAGCTCCTAAGCAATAGCTTGGAAAGTTTGACAACAAAGTGATGTCAAATAGCTTCAAAATCACTTAAGGTGATATACATCAAAAGTACTCCACATGGATACGTTTTGTTATAAGATGACACATTCATCATGGAAGCAAGAAGGACATAATCCAACACACTAAGAAAGTGTTGAGTGGGAAGTTTGATAGACATAAGATTAGTGGATAATCTTGTCTCAAGATCCTAGAATGTTTTGAGAACTACTCAAACAAGATTGCAATAACTCTAATTATGATAAAGTTGTATCACAAGTGATGTATGCAAGAATTATCGGAAGTCTAACGTACTTGATGAATCGTACTAGATCCGATTTGGCGCATTCAGTAAATAAGTCGCTACATGAGTAATCCAGGTCACACTCTGTGGAAAGCCATAACTAAAATGTTGAATTATCCAGCGTTATATGTCGTCTCGATTTACATCAAAGTCTGGGGGGTTCAAGATATTATGTTCACCTCTTGGTCTCGTAAACCTGACATATATTATAAGTGGATAATATTTTTTCTTGGTAGTGCAGCAGTATCCTGGAAATCTTCCAAACAAGCACTCTTGGCCTAATTAACCAAGGAGTCAAAGTTTATAGCTTTAGATAAAGCTGCAGAGGAAGCAAAATGGCTTCGAAACTCTCTGGAAGATACCCCGATGTGGGAGAAAAATCAGTGCCATCATTATGAGTTAGTGAGCTATCTCTCAGGCACTGAGTAAGTTATAAAATGGCAAATCTCGAGAATGATATAAGACCATTTAGACAACTGATCTCGAAACGGCTGATAACTTAGCGGATCTGTTTCCCAAAAAGTTAGCCTCGAGATCAAGTTTGTTAAATCATCAAAAGGAATGGGTTTAAAGCCTATAGAAAAAGATGACGTATGACAGATACCCAACCTATGTGACTGGAGATCCCAAGATCTAGGTTCAAAGGGAAACAAAATTAAACTTATTCGAGTTGAGCACTGTGAGACTATGTCTCTGCCCAGTTCCTAGGATGATAAAACAGTGCTACCTGTGGATAGTAAGGATAAGCGTTGGCTTTTAATGATTGCATAGCTGTGTAGATAGTGGAGTGTGACAGGACACTTCTGAAAACAAGCTAATAAAAAATCACCTAGTGAAGTGTGAAATGGGGCCGTTTCTAGGAGAATGAAGGATAAGGCTATATTCTCCAAATTCACTCACGAATACCAGGAATGTTCAAGGCCAAAATGAACACAATAGAGAACAAAGTTCTACGAGAAGATGTCTCTGTGCGATATCTGTTGTATCAGTTTACATCAAAATCCGGGCGGTTCAAGACATCATGTTCACCTCCTGGCCGAGTAAACGCAACAGATATTAAAATTGTTTGGTTCAAAGCTGAAAAACGCTACCATTCAGTGACAGTTACATTTTCGTATACTCTCGAAAGTCTGTCTACGTCTAGATGAGTCTAGTCAAGTATGTCTAGTAAAGTCTAGTCTGTATAATTTTCATATGTTTTAGAGTCATTTCTATTCATGTGGGGGATTGTTGGAACTATTTTTTTGTCAAAGCTCGAGGGCTTGATAAAATTGTGTTAGTGTGAAAAGAAATGAGTTAAGCTCTTTCTAATGAAATGTTTTCATTGACCGAGAAATGTTTTCTCGTGTATATATGTTGGAATGGTTGTGTCATTAATGAACAACATGAGAGAAGAAAAGACCACACGTACGACGTTCGCACATTGGGCCTTGTTGGGCTCATGGACTTTTTGAGGTATCGATCGATACCCCTTGGTATCGATCGATACTCAACAGGCCGACTTAAAAATCGCAGCCGCTAGAATATTCTGAGAAATATTCATTTTCTGTCATGGAAAAACCCTAGCCTCTCTCCTATATATACAGTTCGATTTTCACCTTAAAAATCATCCTCTGATACACAAAAAACACATTCTAAAAGTTCTAGCAAAAGTTTATTCAATTCCTTACTGTTTAGAGTAAGTTTCTATTCGAGAGTATCGTAGTATAATGTTCGATAGATCTGATATCAAGTGTAGATGATACAGATTACTTTGGTTGTATCCTGGGACTCATGGATCTATTAAAACCTGTCGCACTACGGGAGATTCATCTCGCCTCCTTAGATCTTCTTTATTGCTTTATCGTTTTATGAATCGTCTGTTCTTAACTGTTTATTTATATAATCGTGATTAAATCTCTCCTGTCTATTGTGCGATAATTTTGGTCCTACAAGAGTGTGCAACATTAGGTAGGCAAAACGAGGCAAACACACAGATAGAAGTTGTCATTCAAACGCTATGGGTACAAGGTTGGAGGAAGATTTGGTTTGAAGGTGATAATAAGGAATTGACAAGATTATTTAATACAGGAACATCAAGTACATAGATTAACAATATTCTTTTCGACATTCGACAATGGATTGCGAAGCTACCATTATGCTCCTTAAGTTAGGTAAATCGAGAACGTAATCAAGCAGCGGATATTTGAGCTAAGAATGTGTATCACTCTGATGTTGCTTTTTCTATCTTCAACTCACCACCAATTTGGTTGGTCAACTTTTTGTATCATCCTTTCACCGTTTAATATATATTTAGAGGTAAAAAAAAAAAGAAGTTGTGGTGATGTGGCATGATCCGATTGGATCGGGAAGATCATGATATGGCGTTGAAGGAATATCTACTAGGGCTGGGCAAAATATCCGTTATATCCGCTTCGATCCGGTATTCGTTTTGATTCGATTCGAAAAATTCGGATATCTGTAAATGTTCGGAACAAAGCAAAAAGCAAAATGTAGTATCCGTAAAAAACGGAGCAAATCGCAAATATCATTTTTTTTAAAAGTCGGATATCCGCTCCGCTCCGTAAACTTATAATTATATATTTATATATGTAATTATGTATATACAAATGATATTATGAAAAAAAATTTTCTATTGAGAGTACGTGTATATTTATTTATCTTATTTTTTTCTAGAGATGGAGTCGGAAAACATAACATCTGGTACTATATTTATTGATGATTGATTTAAATTTAGGTCTTGTTGATAAATTTATTAAGTTTGTACTTTTTTCTTGTGTTTGTGTTTGTGTTTGATAGATTTATTAAGTTTGTATTTTGTTCTAGTGTTTGTGTTTTTGGAACTATTTTTGAATGCAGGTTAGACAGTAATTTTTTAAAGCATACATATCTAATTTTCTGAAATTTATGTGTTTGGTTTTTTTTTTTTAATATTTTTAACGGATCGGATATCCGCGGATATATATTGAAATTCTGGATATCCGCATTTACGAATATCCGAAAATTTTCGGATCGAAACGAATCGAAAACTCAAATATCCGGACGAAGCGGAGCGGATCGCAAATACCCCAAAAATCCATGATATTTGCTCCGTGCCCACCCCTAATATCTACAGAGTGAGCTGGAGATATTTAACTAATTAAGGAAATGAATATTGTCAAGCAAGATCTTCACGGAGTATATAAGAGCATATGCATCGGTGAGACATCTTTGAGGGTGTCTCACCAAAAAAAATTTAATTTTTTTTTTGTTTTTAATTAAATAATTAATTATTTTTTAAAAAATACATGGGCCAATAAAAATTGTACACGTAAGCATCTGGATGTCTCGAGTTTTGTGATGGATGTCTCATACGAGACCCGATTCTCGCTGGAAGTGTCTCAAAAAGCAAAAAAAAATTTATTAATTGTTTAATGGGAGTGTCTCACTGAGACACCCCCGATGTTGTTGCTCTAAGAGAAAAGGCAATCAAGGATTATTAGGGTTGGCCGTTTCACTTTAAAGAAGCTGAGAACATAGAGAGAGCAATCTAGGGTTCTTGGTGAGTGTCCAGTGGCGAACTCATGTACATCAATAGGGTGTCACATGACACCTCTTAATTTTTTTTTTATATAATTGTATAGAAATATTGAAAGAATTAGTAATATAATAGATAAATTTTGGTCATTTGACCCCATAATATTTAGGTTTTCTTTTCAATATTAGATTTTGACACCAATAACATAAATTTCTGGGTTCGCCACTGTGACTGTCACAGTTCAACGTGTGAACTTGTGAATTAAGAATAACTCAGTGACGAGTCAAAGGCTTTTCACTTTTGACTACGTAACAATATGATCAAATTAACAAATTTGTAAAGATTGTTTGAAGGATTCTTGTTTAGAAGTGAATTGGTGCAATTTGTTTTTATTTAGAGTATATGGGTGTATTCAATCTAATATTTATGAGGATTTGGAAAGATTTGAGTTTTAGTGAGTTTTTAAATGATTTGAGTGAATTAGGGAAGTTGTTATGATTTGTTTTTAAAATTCTATGAAATCTCACTTAAAAAGCTAAAACTATGAGATTATTATTTTTTTTTTTACTAAAAAATTCTACCAAAACATGTTCAAATCACTAAAAGTCTCATAAAATTCACTACTTAAAATATTTCCAATAACAGTGGATTTGAAGGTTCATTTACAAATAACTAATTCAATAACATGTGATTTTAAAAAAACTTTTTAAAATTCATATTTGAATAACATAGAATTTGTGATTTTAATACAAATCACTCTAAATGATATATTGAATACACCCCTATATTCATTTAATTGTACCATCAGATGTTTATTACATTGGTTTAAAGATTGGTTTGTACCATAATATGGACACACATACTGAGCTGATTCAATTATAACCGGTGATCATAAAAGATTATAAACAATTATTTTCTCGAGTGTCTCAAATGGTTTGTTCTAGCCAAATACTAACTCAACCAATAACTTTGTTTCTCAGCTATATACATGAGTAGTAAAATATTTAAGAACACAGTTGTTTTGCCATTGTCGATTTCAACAATTTAATTCACCAATTTAAGTGTTTTAGTAGAGTCTCACACTTATATATAAAAAAAATTACTATAGTTGCTATGTCCATTTTCTTAACCTATACTAGGATTTAACCCGCGCTATAATTAGCGCGGGATAATTTTTTAAAATAAATTATTTTAAAATTTCAGAAAAATTGCTTTTATTTGAATTTTATAATATGCATAACTCATGATTATAGATAGAATTGTCAAACAGAATAATTTATCTATTTAGCCCGTTTTGCAGTAGACTAAAATATTATTCGAGTTAACCAGTAAAACATATAATTTTGAAAACATAACTCTATTTCCATTTTCTTAACCTATATTCATCTTCTCACGGGAAAATGGTCAAAATCAACCCGAACTAAATTCAGTGTGCCAAAAAAAACTCAAACTAAAATACAGTGCTTTTTACTACCTATCATTCAGGTCGCAATTTTGAATTTTCTTGTATGATAGTTAGTAAAAGGAATCGTATTTTAGTTTTGGTTTTTTTTGGCACACGGAATTTAGTTCGGATTGATTTTGACCATTTTTTCCTTTTTGGTAATAAAATTTAGATATCACCAAAATAAAAATAAAAAGAGATAGAGAACACGTTGCTTACAAAAAAATATCTTACTTGGATTTTAGCAAATGTGGTATCCAGTAGGCCCATATCTAAGCCCATTTTCACCGACGTGGTTTAGTTGCTAACCAACTTCACTTGATAAGCTTTTGCATTCTTTTAACAGTATTCAAAACGCACCGTTTTGCTTCCTCGAAAAGGAAAAAAAAAAACACGAAACAAAAAAAAATCCTTCGTTGAGAAGCAAGAAGATCTTTGTAATCTTCTTTTGTTCCGACGCTTTGCGATCGATCTTTAGTGAAACCAGATTATCGATCATGTCGATGCTCGATTCGTTCTTCAACAAGGGCTTCAAAGCTGCAAAATGGTATTCTCTAGATTTCATCTGTTGGGTTTTCGTATTTTCTGGATTCGCCAATTATCAATCTGGGAAAATGAAGAAGACTCTCTGTGGATTTGATTGTAATTCGATGAGTTAGTGTTACCGATTCTTTGCAGTATCTGACTCTTATCTTGTGTTGGGTTTTTTTTGTGTACACAGCAAAACCTTGCTCAAGTTAACGATACCTCGGATTAAGCTAATCAGGAATCGAAGAGAAGCGCAGATTAAGCAAATGCGCCGTGAAATCGCTAAGCTTCTCGAGACTGGTCAAGAAGCCACTGCTCGTATTCGGGTAATGGTTTTTTTGCTTTAGTTTAATTGGATTTTTTCTGGGAATTTTCTTTAACTCGTAGTTTTCTCTTAGGTTGAGCATATTATAAGGGAAGAGAAGATGATGGCTGCTCAAGAGATCCTTGAGCTCTTCTGTGAGCTCATAGCTGTTCGTCTTCCAATTATCGAGGCTCAAAGGTTTTAACTTTCTTGAGGAAATTCTGAACTTCAAAGTCTTGCATATTCTGTTTCTGAGTCTTATGTGTTCAATCATTGTAGGGAGTGTCCTCTAGATCTAAAAGAAGCAATATCAAGTGTTTGTTTTGCTGCGCCGAGGTGCTCTGACTTGACGGAACTGCAGCAAGTTCAGATACTATTTGTTTCCAAGTATGGAAAGGAGTTTGTTGCAGCTGCATCTGAGCTCAAGCCGGATTCTGGTGTCAATCGTAAGGTAAATCGGAGTTTCAAGAAAATATAGAAAATTGTACGAGACTAGCGTGTAGAAACTCAACACTGACTGGTGTGCGAATCTATATGAGTCCTTAAGTTTAGCATCTTAAGACTAGCTTGTAGAACTAGTTTTTTAATTGGTATTACTGATCTATCTTGTAGACTGAATCACTAACATTCATCGCATGGTTCAGTCTAGTAGAAACAAGAAATTGGCTCATGTTTTTTAATGTTTTTCCAAATCAATTTTACAGTTGGTAGAGTTACTGTCTGTGCGTGCACCTTCCCCAGAAACTAAACTGAAGCTTCTCAAGGAAATTGCAGAAGAACATGAGCTTGATTGGGACCCTGCTTCTACAGAAACTGATCTCTTTAAATCGCATGAAGATCTCCTTGTCAGTACTTCTCTCCTCGTATTTCCTTATTATAACTTCCCTGTCTACATATAAACGGGTCTGGTCAGAACATGTCAGGTGCTTTGTATGTAGCATTAAGCACAGAATCTGCAATTCAATGTTTACCCCCATGTTTTTTTTTTCTTTTTTCCCTTCTCGGACCCCTGTGTTCTGCGGTCTTGAGTTTCTTTTTGCCTCAGTCTCTCAGTTTTTCCTAAATTGTCTTCTTTTTTTTCAGGATGGACCAAAGCAATTTGGTGGGGGCTCTAAGCTGCCATTACAGGAGGAACAAGATGAAAGGTCACGTTTGACAATGCTATCTTTTTCACGTCCAAAGGAGCAATCAGATTCTGACTCTGAGTATGAAAAATTGGACTTTCCCGAGGTTCCAAATGTCTTGCTGCGGCCGACTCCTGGTGCAGGTGCTACCTCTGAAAATGCACCGGGGGCAGCAAAATCTGCCAGTTATGAACATACCTTTCCCGACTTGCCCTTTGAGTCAGAGAATGCAGGAGACGAAAAACCGGCCTCCAAGAGAGATGAACATCCTGCAAAAGCAAGCAGCACTGTTGTGGAGGGCCAACAATCTTCACCCATTGTTTCTTCACAGTACGTGACAGAATCTGATTCCGTGAAACGGAACAATTATTCTCCACCATCCGTTGGTGTAGTAGGACCCTTCTCTACAAAAGAGAGTGGTGCTTCGAGGGATGCTCCAAGGAAAATATCAGATGTGGACTTGCAGGATGTCCTAATGGCTGCTCAAGCTGCTGCTGACTCAGCGGAACGTGCAGCAGCAGCTGCTCGTTCAGCTGCAAGTCTTGCACAACTCAGAATCACTGAGCTTACCAAGAGGACGCCTGACCAGTCTCCAGAAAGTCCGACTGAGAACCCTTTTCATTCAAACCCGCCACAGACAATGGAAAAATCGCAATTTGATCATCAGAATTCTTCGGTAAGCAGCTACGGAGATCTTACAGACTTCCAAATGACAGGGACTTCATCACTTTTCAGCCATGAGCGGAACAACCACCAAGCAGAGAGACTCCCTTCAATGGAAAAACCACAGTTTGATCATCAGAATTCTTCGGCCAGCAGCTACGGAGATCTTACAGACTTCAAAATGACAGAGACTTCATCACTTTTCAGCCATGAGCGGAACAACCACCAAGCAGAGAGACTCCATTCAATGGAAAAACCACAGTTTGATCATCAGAATTCTTCGGTCAGCAGCTTCGGAGATCTTACAGAGCTGCAAAGACCAGAGACCTCATCATTTGACAGACTCAGCCCTGACCAGGACCACCAGCAAATGAGACTGCCTTCCATGGAAGATGATCCCTATTACTCATACCCTAATCTGTTCACATCGCAGAACCCTGATCGCTCACCTGGCTCTCGTTCATTCTCAGACAATACAAAACCTGCCCATGATTCTTGACTCTTATCTGCAAATGTTATAATGCAAGCTTGGTGTTTTTCAGTGTGTTTCAATTCTGCTGTTCCTTGTCTTGTGGAACAAAGAGCTCCAATTGTTTCTTGAACAGCCTTTTCTTCCTCTTTATTCAGTGGAAGATGTGTAATGTATAGAACATGGTGTGATTGATATATGTTTAAATAAAGGCCTTGGTTTGCTCAAGAAATGAATTAGGAATGCTGATGTCTAATGCACATGGATCAAAACCTCAAAAGACCCCATCTCTTAACCCCAATTTTCAAATGACCCGACAAAAAAATCATTTTTTTTTTCTTTTTTTTTTAAACTGAAAAGTGGGCGAAAACCCAAATAAACCATGGAAATTTCACTTAATTACGAACTCAACCTGACGGATCCGACCCATTCTTTGTAAAATCGGACAATTTCCGAATCCTAAAATGAAAACTTCAAATCGCGACTTTTCTTCTTCCTCTTCTTCTTTTCTTCGTTTCAAAACAAAGAAATTCCCTCTAAAAATCGCACAACCGAGTAACACTAAGCTTGCAATTCGGAGGATTTATCCTTGCAACTCAACTCTTATCCCAATTCCTCTTCTCTAAGGTATTGAATCAATCCCAATTCGAAACCTAATTCTTTTCTCTTTCTTTTCGATTTCGATTAAAGATAATCCGACCAAACCTAATTCTTCTATTTGTCGATTTGTTAGATCATGAAGGGAACCGTCAAGGCCCGTAAGGCCCGTACAAAAAGAGCCTCTGTTTCGGAAGATGGAACTCCTATAAACGAAAGAGTTCCTCGGAGCGTTCCAACTATAGTTGATTCTACGGAATCAGAGGAAGCGGCGAAAACCGGGACAGAAGCTGGGTCTGAGGAAGACACTCCGAATTCGAATCGAAACAGAAAGGGGAAGGTATGTAAAGGAATCGAGAGTCGAAATTTGTTGTTAAAAAGAAACGTAACACTAGGTAACACTGGAGAACTACTGTGTTATAAAAATTTGTACAACTGGAGAACTACTGGATATAATGCGTGGTACAACTGGAGAACTACTGTGATTTAAATTTGTTTTTTGATTGCAGGGAGTAGCTGAGGAGGAAACTGAAGCATTGAAGCCGACAAATATGTTCTTTCCAACAACTCAGTATAATAAGTCCATAAAGATTGAGACAAGGTGTTCTCTGTTGAAGACAATCGAGACGTTGAAAAAGGTTCTTACGGAGAAGGAGCTAGGATGGTTTCATGACCATCCTCAGTTCAAGCATTTCTTCCACATGCCGGAGCTTAAAAACCACAAGTCCATGGGCATGTGGATGCTTCTTCTTCGGACTGTGTGCACATCGAAGATCCGGGAGGCTTGGTTTTTGGTCAATGGAACTCCCATCCGTTATTCCATACGAGAACATGGAATCATCTCTGGATTGTTCTGTCACAACTATCCACTGGATTGGGAGAGGATGGGAGGAATTGCGTTTATTGAGAGGCACTTCGAAATGGGTTCAACAATTAGGTTGGCGGATGTGGAGAGGAAGTTTAAGGGGATGAGAAATTGCAAAGATAGGTTGAATATGGCGGTCCTCTACTTCTTATCGAGTGTTATAGTTGGAAAGAAGAAGACCGGAGCAGAAGCACCGTCCGTGGAGAGTTTCTTTTTGAGAGCTGTTAACGATTTGGAGTTGTGCAAGATATTTCCCTGGGGAAGATTTTCTTTTTATGACAATTTGTGCCACATCAATGAGATACGACCAAAATTCCATGGCGTCGTCGACAAAGAACAGTGGTGCTTTCCCTCTTTCCTTATTCCTCTAGAGGTAATTGATTCATATTTTAAATCAAACTTTCATTATTACTTTACTAAATTTTAGTTTTAATATCTATTCAAATTGTTCATGTCTTTCTCTTCTCTTATTGTGTAGCTTCTTGCGTTTGAGACAATTCCGGCTCTGAAGGCGGCGTTCTTCAATGATCCTAAGCAACCAGCAAACCCTTCTTGTCCTCGGATGTGCAAGTCGCAATTCAAATATAGTCCGATGAAAGGGATTCCGCTTGAAGAAATTTACGAAAAACTTGGTAAAACTGAGGTTAGTGTTACTTTTCTGTTATTGTGTAGCAAGAACTTTTTTTAGATGTAATCTTTCAATAATTGTATTGTTTTTTAACATCCACAGGACATAGATAGTATCTTGGTACCGACTCATCGTGAACGTTGTCTTTTGGCTGCAATCTTTGATGACGAGGAGGACCGTCGTGATACCGATTGTCCCATGGTTGATAGTTGGATGAAACGGCTTTTGAAAGACGAAAAGCCTGTTTTCTGGAAAGAACTGTTGGAACTTGATTTTAAAGGTCGATCCCAACCTTTAAAACCAAAAAAGGCTGAAGTTGAGGGTGTAGGTCAAGATGAAATCAAGAAAGTGTTGCTTTCCATACAAGAAGGAATGGTCAAGATGAATCAAACCATGAAAGAGGGTTTTGAAATGGTGCAAAGTACGTTTTCTGGGTATGAAACAAGGTTGAAGGCTGTGGAAGCGTTTGTGGAAGCTCAAGGCTTTGATTTTGCTGGTGATGATTATAATCCTCCATCTATGTTTTTTGATAAGGGTGGTAGCTCTCATGGTGGTGGTGTACAAGTAGAGAAGGACCCACATATGGAGACACAAACCGAAGGTGAGAAGACAACAGAGGCAAAGGAGACAGAGAAGGAGCCAGAGGAGACAACAGAGGCAAAGGAGACAGAGAAGGAGCCAGAGGAGACAACAAAGGCAAAGGAGACAGAGAAGGAGGCAGATGAGACAGATAAGGGGCCAGAGAAGGATGCAGAGAAGGAGGCAGAAGAGACATATAAGGGGGCAGAGAAGGATGCAGAGAAGGAGGCAGAGGAGACAGATAAGGGGGCAGAGAATGATGCAGAGAAGGAGGCAGAGGAGGATGTAGAGATGACAGAGAATGAGGCAGAGAATAAGAAGACAGAGGGAGGGGAGAAGGATGCAGAGGATAAGGAGAAGGAGGTAGAAGCTGCAGAAGAGAATGAAGTTGTTGAGAAGAGGATTAAGAGGCCAGCAGCAGCAGTAAGACCTCCCTACGAGGCCGGGAACCGAAGAAATAGGAGAAAGAAGAACCCAGCACCAAGCAATTAGGATTATCCATCTTTTTATCGTTTTATGGCAAACTGTGAACGTATATTTGTTTCCAAACTGGATTTAGTATTTAATCTACTAGTACTTTTATTAAAAATTGTGAAACGGTGTTTGTACTTCTAGTACAACTAGAGTAAAACTATGAAAGTATGTTTGTACTACTAGTACAACTAGAGTAAAACTATGAACAACGCATACCACAAATCGAAATGGTGTCTGGAGAAGCAAGCAGAATTGCAGAGAGGAAGAGAAACGAGAGGCGATAAGACATCTTTGTTTTTCTCTGGATCATTACAAAAGCTTTTGCGGTTTCTTTCAAGCAACAAAAAGCAAGAACAAGCAATCGTGGATTGAATACTCTTTCGAGCAGCAAAAAGCAAGAAAAAGCATTTGTGTTTGATTACAACATTGTGTTATCCTTGTAGCTTTGCAAAGCCAAACATGATAACAAGCCCAACGATAACCCCAATACATTGTACCTTCCAAAATCCTCTCTTTGCATCAGATATTGCTAATTCAATCCTCTCAGTCAACCTCTCCTCGACCTCAATTTCCATCTGCTGAAGCTTCTTTCTCTCAAACTCGATACTCTCACTCAAGTTTTGCTTCATCTCCAGCAGTTCTTCTTCAATTGTCTTTGACTTCAAATTACCAGAAACTTCATCAACCCACTTAAAATAATGGCCATCATTCGTCAGCTAATAGAAATCCCACAAACAGAACCATGAATCAATATGTTTCATAATCATAACTCAGTAAGCATCAAATTGTGAACTAATTTTTTAATCAAAGTACCCTATTATCAGCAGCATATGAGCAACGATTATACATTCGACCTGGATTGCGAGTGCTCTTCGACTTAAGCTCCACAACTGAGTGACCACACCAACAAAGTGGTGGGTTCCCGACGACTCTTCCTCTCACATTCGCAGATGCATTCGACGACGAACCTGCGGACTGACTTACTTGGAGATTCGAATTCGACCTCATGTTAGCTGCGTCCTCAATTTCGCCTTTGACAAAACCAAGAAATTCAGATTTCATCCGATTTCAATTTGGAAAATTAGGGTTCTTTAGGATTCTTTAGGCTCGCCAGTGTCTTTTTTAAGTCTGAGCAAATTGGTGCGAAGCTTTGGTTTAGGGTCAAAACCGGAAACCAGTGAGTTGGACCAAAATAATACCTCTATCGGTTCAAGGTCGATATTAAAAAACCCGATAATTTTTGTCTTCTATTTAAAAAAAAATAAAAAAAAATGGCGCCGTCATTTTTAACCTCACGTGCGACATGTGCGCCGTCATTTTTCACTTAGTTGTACCCTAGTTTTTTAGTTGTGCAGGTTTCTTAATAGTTGTACATTTGGTGATTTAGCTATTATTTAGTTTTACTATATTTTGGAGAACAAATTTTCAGTTGTACAACAGTTTTTTGGAAATAAAAACACATTTCTTTAGTCACCATGAAAAAATATGTTGCATTTCATATTTCATGTCAGTTTTTGCATCGTAAGGTGAACAACACTATCAAACTATACTTAAAAGTGTAATGTGATACATGGAAGATTGTGAAAATTATAATTCGTTTAAGTTTGAAGACAAATGTGAAAATTATAATTTTTATTTTATTTTTACATTACTTAAATTTTGTTCGACAAATTATATTTTAAAACACAATTCAAACGAATCCCATTTCAAAAACAATAGGCTTAGTTGTACAATCACAATAACCAGTAGTACTTAGTTGTACAAACACAATAACCATTACTACTCAGTTGTACAAATACGATTACCAGTAGTACTTAGTTTTACAACCACAAATACCAGTAGTACTTAGTTTTACAAACACAAATACCAGTAGTACGCTCACTCGCCACCACCAACACCACTTGGGCCACCTACTTCACCACCAGCTACTTCACCACCGCCACCACTTGGGTTCTCAAGCTCAGCAATTTGAATCGTCTTCTTCTTTGGTTGAGGTTCTCCTGTTGATGGAAGCCTTCTTACTTGACGTCTTCCCTTTTTGTTCTTTTTCTTCTTCGGAGGTAACATACTTTTTGCTTCTACATCTGCGGGAATATCCCACTCAGACTTATGCGGCACTGGATAAATGGTCTTGGAATATGCGAAAATCCACTGCTCAACGTAATACTTTGGTGAACACAACTCAAATATCTCGAAGCTCCTCGTTCTCGATTCTTCCTTCATGAGGCTATAGAGTGCGGCTAAAGCATGGACACAAGCAAACTGGTCAATATCAAAAGTTTTGCAACTACATTTTTTGTTTCGCAAATCCACCTTATAATGAATCCCATCCTGTCCAACCACACTATATTCAAGCATGTACATGTTTAGCTCGGTCGCAATCAAATGAGTCGCTTCTGCACATCTCTCGTGCACTACGTCATTCACCTTCAGCACTAGTCGCTTCCCGTAGTTTCCGTAGTTAATGCTATCTTTCCTATGCTTGTTAAACCATTCGCAAATTTTGTCGATAATCGCATCCATCATAGGTAACAAATTGTAGTGTCTTGCCTTCTCAATCACTTTGTTCAGAGACTCTACACAATTACTTGTGTCTATGTTGTACCTTGCTCCGGGAAAATAGCATCTCGCCCATTTTTCCACCTTAACGCTTTTATCTAGATATTCCGCTACTTTAGGATATCGTCTTCTAAAATCATCATACCTTCTTAGGAACTCATGCTCTGTATAAATCTGAGCAATATCCCTGAATGTTTGTGCAACTACTTCTTTGTTGACGTGCGAAACTTTTAGCCTTACGTTTTGGGACAAGTGGAAGATACAATACCCATGTGTAGACTCGGGGTACACCTCACGCACTGCCTTAATGAGGCTTGTATTTCTGTCACTCACAAATACCAGCTCCTTCTCATCCTTAATAGCGGTTTTCAGAGTCGTGAAAAACCAATTCCAACTCAAATCATTTTCACCATCCGTTACAGCAAATGCAATCGGATAAGTGTGACGATTAGGATCCTGAGCTGTAGCAATCATTAGCACACCACCGTAACAAGTCTTCAAAAAAGTAGAATCCACAATGAGAACTTGCCTCATCGATTTAAACCCTTCAATACAAGCTCCTAGTGCGATGAATACATACTTGAACCTTCCTTCCTTATCCAACTCAACATTTGTGATTGTTCCAAGATTCACTTTCTTTAGCATATGCAAATAAGAGTACAACTGATTGTATCCTTCTTCTGGATCACCACGCAAGTCGTTAGCAGCATCATTCCTTCCCCTCCAACATGTAGTATATGACGGTGCGACACCAAATTTTCTTTGAACCAAACCCATGAGATGTTTAGCACTTGGAGTCTGCATTATACCAGGATAGTATTCTCTCAAAAGACCAGCAACTAATCCCGCTGTAGCATTGTTTCTATTCTCGCTGCTTGTAGTAGCACTAGCCCGAGAGCATGTGTGCGTGTTGTTGTATACTTTAACACAAAAGCAGTCTGAACCCTTCACCTTTGTGGTTCGTAAATACCATTGACACCCTTGTCCAGATTGACGACATTTCAACACATATCTACCTTTCTCACTCTTGCTTGTTGAGAAGGCAAAACAACCTTTATGTGCACCTCTCTCAACAAAAGCTTTCACTTCCTTCTTATTATTGAATTCTTGACCAACTTTCAAATCCATACCATCTTCCCATCCCTGAGCAAACTGATCCATTCCTTCCCCTTCACTTGGAAAATATTCATGCTCCATATTGTTACCCATACTCCTATCCGAAGAGTAATCCATTCCGTTATCTTCATCATCACTTGAAGAAATATTCTCAAACTCTCCACGACCATCATTATCCTCAGGCTCATAATGTTCTTCCAACTGTGTTTCGTAAAGAGTAAGAGCACCACCATTGCCACAACCTCTTGGAACCACTTCCTCGTAATTCAAACCAACTGAACTACCTTCCTCTCTACTTGAAAGTACACCCTTACCCTTCTCCAGCTGATTCCTTCTCGAAACTAGACCCTTACCCTTCTCCACATGCAATACACTTTTACATTTATTTGCATCCATCGACGTTAGATAAACATAAACGTCATCATCATCAACGATATATGATTTTCTCAAAGGTCTTGTGTCCAGTGGTATGAAACTCAATTTAAGTTCTCTCGTAGCTGAATCTATCACAACCTTCTTGCATACACTTTCCAATAACATCGTATAAGTAATCTCCTCAGCAGATAATCTCTTGAACAATAGTGGATACATGCGATCTTCTTCTGAAATCCATTCATAACCATTCCCGTTCTTAATATAATGGCCTCCATAATCAAAATATAGGCTTGTGCTCATTGTCTCCTGAGAAACAAAAAATAACTAAATCAGTCATAACAGTTGTACCCAGTTGTACCCAGTTGTACTAAGTGTCAGTACTACCCAGTTCTACTCAGTTGTACTCAGTTGTACGCAACGTTGCCTTTATCAGTAGTACCCAGTGTTACCCAGTTTTACCCAGGTGTTCTAAGTCGAAATTTTTCAATCCCCATATCCTACTCACTAATCCTCAACGATTTTCAACAAATGTGAGTCTACATTACTTGATATAATGAACTCATGCATAGCTAACGAATAAGCTAATAAGATCCAAGATAATGAGAGACCTAATCCCAAATCCAATTGAATTTAAAGCTAAAACTCAATGTTGGGATTGAGCTACTAAATTTCAAGAAAACTCACCTCAATTGGTCCGATTTGCTCCAAATTGGTCCGATTTGCTCCAAAAATAACTCCAAAACTCAATGTGCTCCAAATTGGTCCGATTTGCTCCAAAAATAACTCCAAAACTCGATTTGCTTCAATGGCCGGAATAATCTTAGAGAAGAAGAAAGAAGAAATCGCGTGGAGGAGGAGGAGGATCGGGAGTTGGATCTGATTTTCTTTTTATTTTCTTTTTCGATTTTTTTTTTAATTATTAGGTTAGGGTGTTTTTGTCATTTCACACCTCATTAAAGATTAGAGGGTTATATGGAGTTATTTTTTGGTGTTGAGAAAAGGTATTGAGAGAAAGGGTGTTATAAGGTTTTGATCCGTCTGCGATTGACATTTGATTGTATACAAGCGCAGACGCCCTAAACGCAATGCCAAACCGCCAATGCAACAGGCGATCCAATGGACAAAAATGCAGCGAACACAAATTTGAAACTACTTTTTTCTTTTTTCACCGAAGAAATAAAAAGAATACAGAGAACTGATTTTTCTTAATCTTTCTCTTTTCTTTCTCGTTTCTGTCAGACAAATTACAATGTCTTTATCTAGGACCAGACAACTCAACAGCATGAAGATTTTCTGTAGAATCAAGGATCCAATCGGAGGTGGGATGAGAAGACAGTTCCACTTCTTGCCTGAGAACTTCTACTTTCTGCCACTCGTCCCATTTCTCAGCCAAACCGTCACCTTCAAGCATTCGAACAACGTCAGACATCTTAGGTCGTTCCATAGGTGAGCCCTGTGTGCAGAGAAGAGCCACTTGTATGAGCTGTTCTACTTCTGCTTCAGTGTAATTGCTCTGCAGATCAGGATCCACAAGCATCTCCAGTTTCTTCTCCTTTAAAAGCCCTTTCACCTGAGAAGATCAAATGAACAGAGAGATTAGCTTTTAGAACAGAGAGATCAAATGAACAGAAGTGCCCAAGTATATGCTAAGAGATCTGTGTTTTACCCAATCTAGAAGCATAACGTCATCGTCATTCGCCAGTCTTGCAAGATCAAATGCTCTCTGACCTGTGATCAGTTCCAAAAGCATGATCCCGTAGCCAAAAACATCGGTTTTCTCTGAAGATTTTCCGGTTGAAAGATACTCGGGAGCAATGTGTCCAATAGTCCCACGCACAGCCGTTGTAACATGTGTATCTTTATAATCCATAAGCCTAGCCAACCCGAAATCTCCTACCACAGCCTCAAATTCCTCGTCCAACAAAATATTAGCAGCTTTCACATCACGGTGAATGATTTTCGGATCGCAATGATCATGAAGATAAGACAAACCCCTCGCTGATCCTAGCGCGATTTGCTGTCTTATTGGCCAGGCTAGAGGCAACTGTGATGGTGGACGTTCTGCAATCATATCAAGAAAATGGATATAAGATCAAAAGCAGCACCTTCTACATAAAAGTTATCGCAAACCACCAACACGAAAAATATATTATCAAAATCTTTGTACTTAATGACACAAACTGTTATAATTCCGAGGTTACCTCTTAAACAGGAAGCAACGCTTCCGTTAGCCATGTATGGGTAAACAAGCAATCTCTCAGTAGGTGTCATACAGAAACCGCGTAACCTGAGAAGATTTCTGTGAACGGCCATGCTTATCATCTCCACTTCTGTCTGAAACTGGAGCTCGCCACCTGGGGTGCGCTCTTCTTTAAGCCGTTTGACTGCGACAAGTGTTCCATCAGCGAGACGGCCTTTGTAGACTTTTCCAAACCCACCTCGGCCCAAGATGTTCTTGTTGCTGAAACTATCGGTTGCTACTTGAAGTTCCCGTAAAGAAAACCGCTTAAGCTGCCCCAAGTGAACCTCAGGGTCCTCTTCGGCTGCATCATAGAACCGCAAAAATTAATATTTACATACTAAACCAAATCTCCAATGAAACAAAGCTAAGATATTGCAGACTCATTGACTAACCAGGAACATCAAAGAAGAATTCTTGAGGTTTTCTCCTACGCCACCAAGCAAAAGCTAAAGCAGGGGCAGCAAATAGCAACGCAGCACCAGCAGCAACTCCTCCCGCAATGGCTCCAGTAGAACTATACCCTCCTTAAAGAAAATTTTTACAAGAAAATAGTCAACAACCAATAGAATGTTTCCAATCAAAATCCAATAACAAATATGCAACAAAAAAAAAAAAACACATCCGATGCACTATGTTTCCAAGCATGAGTGAATTATAAAAATCTAAACTTTACTGTCTGCTTCATTTCATTACCTTGAATAGGAACTGTGGGCGGTGGGATAAAAGGTGGAGGAGGAGAAAATGGGGGAGATCCAGGGCAAGGACGGCTAGTAACTGGGCCGCATAGATCCAAGTTGTTAGCAAAACTGCGCAGAAGAACTCAACTTGTGAGGTCAAAGCGCTAATATTTTCATTTGCACAAATAAAACTAAATAGAATTTTGGGCAATGTAGTATGTCTACTGATTAAATTTAGTTAAGACGAACTCAGACTTTATATTGTATAACCTCTTGTACTTGATCCTAACTTATAAGATCTCTTTGATCCAGTATGCATAACACAAAGAAGTAGAGAAATCTTTAGCCTCGCGGAACCCATTACAAGAGAAAAAATAATGTTCAATAGTATGGATTCCATCAAACCTGATGGGAGTGAAGAGTGAGAATGAACCATTATCAGGAACAGATCCGGATAATTGGTTGTTCGATAGATCCCTGCATTTTTTGCAACAGATAAGGACCTATTAAGAGTGACAAGTTCAAAAGAGCAGAAAGTGAAGTTGATTTAGTGATACTCACAGAACTTGAAGGGTGGTGATATTAGTCAATGACATCGGAATTGGTCCGCTGAGGCTGTTATTGTTGAGCCGACTATCCTTGCAACAAAAATACATACCACATTACCATCTTCCCATACAATAATTCAATCAAACAACCTTTTTTATAATCATTTTAAATAAAAGCAAGACATTGAGCCGGTGCATGATGAGAAGCGCAGACTAAGAAGATGTTCTTACAGAAAGCGCAGCTTGAAGAGCTTTCCTAGAGAATCTGGAATTGGACCAGTGAAGCTGTTCAAGTAAAGATCCAAGCTCACTAAGTTCGTCAGATTTCCAAGATCGCTTGGAACTGGTCCGGTTATGTTATTACTATAAAGTTCCCTGCAATTAAGAGTATCACACCCTCAGAAGAATATTAACAATCTACAATGACAAATGATAATTCCTAACAAAACAAATTTCTGCGTAAACGGCATTTCAGCTATCATGTATGATAAATTACAAGTCTCTGAGCATAAACCAGTTATGCATAGTTGGTTATCTAATCGAGTATCGACTTAACGTCCATTTTTTATATTAAAGCAAAAACTTACAAGTACTGCAAGTTCTTGAGCTGGCCAAGCTGGGGAACCAATTGACCAGACAAGTCTGCATTCCCGAGATCGCTGAAGAAGCAAACAAACGAACAAGATTAAATTAAACCCAAGAACAATGGTGGAAGCAAACAAACAAACAAGATTAAATAAGATACACGCAGGGAGACACTCACACTCTTATAACACTGTTATCGTTGTTGCACGTAACATGAAACCAAGTACACGGATTAACAAGTGTAGGATCCCAGCTTTGCAAGACATTGTTCGGATCAATCAGATTAGCTCTCAAACTGTGCAGTGCATCACCTGTTATATCATACACACCAAAAGCCTTTAAGCCTTTCACAAATAAGAAGAACTTTCCGGTTTTAATTACAAAAGCGAGTATAAAATACAGAAAGCTAACGAATTTAGAATTCCGAGAAGCAAAGCAACCATTTTTCTCTCTTGCTTATACAAGCAAACTCCATTTTCTGGTGAATCTGCAGATGCATTTAGCACCCTTAACACAAGCATTAAATTTTCTTCAGTTCAAGTTCTTAATGTGTTGCTAGTGACAGAAATCTAAATTTTCTGTCTATATCAGATATAAAAAGGCATTGTGGTATGTGAAGGAGCCTAAACACAGACTACGCAACAAAATTTGAACTTTCAAAAAGAATCAGATTCTGCGAAAGAAAGAAAAAAAGTCCTTTTAAGAACAGCGACAGTGGCAGATGAATTGTCTGTTCTCATGTACCAATGAAAGTGATAAGCAGGCAAAAGTAAATTACATAAACAAACAAAACAAAATTTAAATTTTTTTATGAAGATAGGAAAACAGTAATAACCTTCCATGTTGGAGGAGGCAAGCCATAATGGATTTAACAGAAGAAGTGAGATCAAGCAGACAAGACGAAAAGCTTCAAACTTTTTAAGCTCCATTTTCGACAACCACTCTCAGATCCAAGCAAGACCCAGAACAGCCATGAAAACACCCAAAAAGGAGAAAAACCCTAGCTTCCTAATCCCAAATCAAACCATCATCTTTCCACAATTCGAGTTTCAGAGAAAAGAGAAGAGAGAGAAGAAGTTACACTTGATTTACTCTCATAAATGACACAACACAGAGAAATGCCAAGGAAAACAAGTGGTAACAGCTACAAAAGAAGTAAAAAAGGTGTGAGATTTTTGATGGGAAGAGAAAAGAAAATAAAGAATTAAACGAAAGCTTGGCTTTTACAAATCTTTGCGATGCTTTTCAGAGCAAGAAAGATTTGGACTTTCTTCTTCATTCTTAAATAATAATAATACGCTTTGCGTCTGTGGTTCTCTTTCAATAGCCGTCTCTCTCTCTAAAAGCCTACTCTACCAGTGATGGGCTCTTTCTCTTAATGGAACCAGTGGAGAGAGAGAGAGAGAGGGAAAGAGAAACAAAACACCCTTTACTTTTCTTTTTTTTTGGTCGAAAACAAAACACCCTTTACACAAATCACATTTTTTTTTCCTTTGTCAACTTGTTTCATTTCAAATTATTTTAACAACTACGCAGAAAAAACAAATTACAATCACAATTTTTGCTTACCAAATATGTTAAAAAAAAATATAATCACCATTTCTTGGCAAAACTCAATATTTATGGACAAAAATCGTAGGTGATAAATGATGGGAGAAAGGCTAATTAGTACCTAAACTAAGATCGCTGGTACTGATTACTACCCAAACTAATGATATGTGCTGAAACATACCCAAACCATTTAAAATTTGAATATTCATACACGAACTATGTTTTTTTTGGCCAAATCATACATTTACACGGAATCCGTCAGTCAACCCGTTAAACCGTTAACGGGGATGCCTGTGGTTGCCACGGTGGATTCCACGTGGGAACGGTTGGCAAAACGACGTCGTTTTCGGAGGAAGAAAACGAAAAAAAAAATTCAACCCATGGGATTCGAACCTGGGTTAATCGCATTTACAGTCGGAATATACCAGTATGCCAGAGTATTTAATTGGTATCTAGCACACAATAAAAGATAATGTAGTTTAGCAATTTTTGTTTTTTTTTAAGAAGACAGATCCCATTATTGTCGCGAGTCATCGGCTAGGGTTCTTCTTCGAAACAGAAACAGAAGTAAAAGGGGGCGACGGAAAGAAAAGACAATGGCCAGTTCGTCGAATCAGAAGGGTTCCTCAACGAATTCAGGTTTGTTTTTGTTGGTAATTAGGTTGTGAAAAAGTTCTTACTCGAAATGAGAAGGTAAATTTTTAGGAAAAAAAAAATTCAGTTCGTGGTGTGGTGTATGAAGGGTCTGGTGTTTGAATTTTAAAATTGAGATTCCATGTTTTCGAACAAAGATATGCATTGAACCCAATGTCGGGTTTTCAATATGATTTTAGATTTTTTGATATGATTTTAGAAACCTGTTGTCGGGTTTAAGATTCAATATGATTTTAGAAACCTAATTTAATAAGGATTCGATGGTTAATTTGCAGGGTTTAGTGTAAGTATGAGACATGGTGTTCTTGTAGGATCTAGAGGTATGCCTAATGTTTGTAGGTGTGGAGAAGCTTCGGTGATCAAAACTTCGGGAACCACGAAAAATCCGGGAAGACTATTTCATTGCTGTCCAAAGGGGTCCGAGAAAGACAACTAC
>PKML01008601.1:166224-183188 GCA_002933935.1 Eutrema yunnanense | reverse complement strand
AAAAAAAAAAAAAAAAAAAAAATCGTTGACATTTAGAAAAAAATCGTTGACCGCCTAATTCATCGCCTAAACACTAATCGCGGCGGTGAGGTGCCGCCTAGCGCCTAGACGGCCGCTTTTTAGAACCTGGCATATAGGTCATTAACCAAGAAAGAGGAATATTAAAAGAAACAAAAGATTCAGACATTGAATAAACCTTCTTCAATAAGATATCTGCAGCACTATTTCTTTCACGATTAATATGACCTAGAGAGCACTCTGACAATTTCTCCATCCAGTATCGAATGTCCACAAGCAGATTACCAATCTCTTCGTTTTCTTCTTGTCGGTTAATAATATTTGTAAGTATAAGATTATCACCTTCAAACCACACATTTCTCCAACCTTTGATCCAAATAATTTGAAGAGCTTGTAGAAAACCACTTGCTTCAGCTTGTAAAGAAGAATGTGCAGATTCAATTGCAGCAAAACCCGAACAAATATGTGCACCTTTATGATCTCGAACAATCCAACCTAGACCCGTTTTAGTTGAATTACTTCTCCAACTACTATCAAAATTACACTTTATCCAACCAGGCGGAGGAGGCTCCCATTGACTCTGCCGATCTATCATGTTTGTATTTTCTACAATTATATCGAGTGGATGATCTGGTGTTATCATAATATCAATCCATTCTCTTACCGCTTCTTTTGCTTTGTTACCGTCTTCATTTGCGTGGGAATTACGCATTTGGAACAAGAACTCATTCCTTGATTTCCAGATTACCCAACAGGTCCAAAACGGTAGCAGTTTAAATTCATCTGAGTTGCTGGCTGTTCCGTTGATTGTAAACAATTTTCGCATATTATCCTCCAACACAGCCGAGGAATCATCGAAATTGAGAATACTTACACACCTCCATATAGCTTTAACATGTTGACATTCAAACAGAACGTGATTAATACTTTCATCCTTCACACAACACCTTTGACATATTGGGCTGATATTTACATGACGACTTCGAAGCCTATCTGCTGTTGGTAAAGCTTTTGAAACAATCCGCCATAGAAATTGTTTGATCTTGGGAAGAATATTTAGACGCCATATAGCATTCTTCAAATCTAAATCCCCAGCCGGGGGTTCAATATCAATATCAGTATCCAAATGAGTAGCTAACCAATATCCGGATTTAACTGTATAGACTGAATTTTTATTATATGCCCAGATTTGTCGATCTTTTGAAGCATGAGCAGAGAGGATTATTTTTTTTTGCCAAAGTTGCATCTTCATGGTGCAACAATTGATATAATTTCTCATAATTCCATTCTCTTTTACCTTGCTTCCATAGTTCCTTCACATATATATCCGGCCCTGTTACAGATCCTCTTGCCAAACGTAATGGTTTTGACGGTAACCAATGATCTGACCAAACATTAGTTGAGCTCCCATCTCTTAATTGTATTCTTAATCCTTTTTTTAGCAGTTCTGTTCCTGCTTGAATCGATTTCCAATCATACGAAGACTATACTCCACACGTTGACTGTAAGAATATCGACGTGTTGTGATAACGACCTTTGTATAGACGAGCTAATAAGGATGATGGATTCTGAACTATACGCCAAGCCTGTTTGGCTAAAAGGGCTATATTAAAAGTATGAAGATCTCTAAAACCCATACCTCCTTCACATTTCGACAAAGATAATCGTTTCCAGGAAATCCATGAGATTTTCCTTTTCCCATCATCTGATCCCCACCAAAACTCAGACAAAATACTATTAATATCATCGCAAATAGTCTTTGGTAGAAGAAAGCAATTCATTGGATAGATTGGTTTAGCCATCAACACTGATTTTATCAAAACTTCTTTTCATGCCGGCGATAAAAATTGATTATACCATCCTCCTATGGCTTCTTTAATCCTCTGCACTATAAATTCAAACGTATCTACCTTGCTTCTTTCAAACTGCTCTAGTAATCCCAGATATTTACCGTCCCCTCCTAAACGATAAATTCCCAAGATGTTTTGTATCGTATTTCTAACCTCTTCACCTACACGAGTCCCAAATATAAGAGAGGACTTGGTATAATTGACCTTCTGACCTGAAATACATTCATAGACATTTATAATGCGACCCAATTCTTCACAATCGGAAAAGTTGGCTTTGCAAAAGAAAAGTGAATCATCGGCAAATAGCAAATGAGTAACAGCTGGGCAATGTTTAGTAATCTTCATACCTTGGAAATCTTTATTTTTCACTGCTCGTGACAACATCTGGCTAAGAACTTCTGCACATAATAATAAAAGATACGGAGATAAAGAACATCCTTGACGAATCCCTCTAGTTGGTTTAATATGTCCATAGGCCCTGCCATTTATCAGAATCGAAAACGAAGCCGAAGAAACACAAGTCATAACCCATTTGATCCATTGAGTATCGAATCCCATCTGATGCATTGCACGTTCCAAAAAACTCCATTCAACGCGATCATAGGTTTTGCTAATATCTGTTTTAATGGCCATGTAACTTTCCGAACAATCCTTTTTTGATTTCAAAGCGTGGAACAGCTCATGTGCTACTAAGATATTATCGTTAATGTTTCGTCCCGGGACGAAGGCAGCTTGCGATTCTGAAATGAGTAAACTGAGACACTTTTTAAAACGCATAACCAATATCTTCGATATTATTTTGTAACTCACCGTGCATAAATTGATAGGCCGATAATCAGACATTTCCTCTGCTTCAGTTGTTTTTGGAAGTAAACAGATGTTTGTATGATTTACCCCTGGCTCTAAAAAACTTTCGGCAAAGAATTTGCGTACCATTTGACAAATATCATTACCAATATCATCCCAAAATTGTTGATAAAAGGTAGCAGTGAATCTATCTGTTCCCGGAGCTTTATCTGACCCAATCAAAAATAAAGCCTCTTTAATTTCCTTATATGTTACTTCGAGAGTTAAATCTTGATACATAGAATCAGTAACCTTTTGATCCAAATCATGAAAGATTTCGTCCATGGGAATTGGTTGAGAAGAGGTAAACATATCCTTGAAGTAATCTTCAGCTACACACGCAATAGCTTCATCTTTCCTATGGATGATTCCATTTTTATCTTTAATTTTCTTTATACAGTTTTTAGCCTTTCTCGCCTTTGTAACCCCATGATAGAATCTTGTATTTCTATCTCCTTTAGTGAGCCATGAATTTATGCTTTTAAGGCGCTAGTACTCTTCCTCTTGATGGTAGGCTTGATTGAGATCTTTTTTCAATATGTGTATTTCTTCAATATTAACTGAATGATCTCTGATTGCCGATTCTATTTGGTTACGTAGAATTTCAATCATCTCGGCCGAATTAGTTCGATTACATCTCTTCCACCGAGTCATTACTTTGCGACAAAGAGCTACTTTTGACGTTACGAAAGTTGTCAACTCCGATTTGCACCATGAACCTCTTACTGTATCAGCAAAACCCTTCGAATAAAATAGTCGTTTATCATATCGAAACTGGCCCATTGTAAGCGTTGGTACATGTTGAATAGTAACTAAAAGATGTCGATGATCAGATTCAGCCAATTCAAGGAATTCTGTTTCAGATGCTGGATAAAGGTTTAACCATTCATCATTAACAAAAACTATGTCCAAACAACACTCAATTACTTCTGTTCTTCTACGACCCACCCAGCTGAAAGGATTCCCTATGGATTTTAAATCTTTCATGCCACAAACATTAAGCATTGCTCTAAAATCCTTGAAACTTCCTGTAGTTCGAATCCGTCCTCCTCGTTTTTTAGAAGAATCCATAATCTCGTTAAAATCGCCACACATCATCCAAGGACCAGTCCTTAAAGTCGCTATTCTTTGCAATCTTTCCCATAAATGATTTCTCTGTTTCGGAATTGGATCTCCATAAACACAAAACAAGTAGAAATTGAAAGATTTATATTTAATAGATAAATCCACAAGTCTTGCATCATAGGAAATACAATAAACAGAAACATACTTCTTCCAAAATATAGCTAAACCACCACTTAAACCTATAGGTGAAACAATACGTACTTCATCATAACCTAATAAAGCTCCAATATCCCTAACATAATCATCTTTTTGCTTCGTTTCCACTAGGAACAACAAATCTGGAAGATACACCCTCTGTATCTCCTTAAGACGTTGAACTGTGAGGCGTTGTCCCAAACCCCGACAGTTCCACACCTCAACTCTCATGGAACTGGAGGTGGATTCGGGCCCACCTCGCCTCCGAGTTGTGGTGAAGAAACGTCAGCCGCTTCCCCGATATCATTGTAATCAACCTGAATCTTCATTAAAGCATTTGCTGCAGTTTGATTATCACCATACATATGTTTGTCGACAGAATCAGAATCCATCCTTGGTCGCTTATGAGTATTACCTGCATTAATATTTTCCATACCATCGATGCAAACTTCAGCAAGAAAGTTTCTTTTACCTGACTTTGAAATTGATGAACCTCCATCTGATTGTGAGATGTCACTTTCAGACAGAAAACTTCCATACTGCATCAACGGGCCATCAGAGAACCAATCATCCTCTCCATCAGAATTAGAAGAATCGACTTCATTGTTCTCTGTTATCGGTGTTACTGGTGTGTGTTGAATCGGATTCGCAGCATCTCTCTCAGCAAGGATATTATTCACAAAACGGCTCCTTCTAATAACCTTCTGTAATCCGAGCTTATGAATCATAGCTATTTCATAATCTTCAAGATCCACCTCCTGTTCCACATCTTGGACATTCTCTGAGACCTCCATCTCAATATTTTCCTGGTGCTCTTCAGGTACCTCTTCATTAATTTCAACATTAGGAGCCTCAGGTTGTTCCTCCACTCCATTGCCATGATTGTCATCATCGTTACCATGATCTTCATTCTCTGGCATGTCTACTTGTTCATGATGAACACACGCCCCGATATCATGAGTTAACATACCACAGACTTCGCAAAATCCATGAAGCCTCTCGTAGCGAAAACGGAGAAGAGTATTTACCCCCACAGCAAATTGAAAATTCCTTTGGAAACGAAGAGGATGATCCACATTCCAGGTAATCTTTACTCGAACAAACTCCACGGCATTGATTGCTTCAGGGTCGAAATCAATTGCCAACACATGACCCAAGTTGCATGCAACATGATTGATTACATTTTCTGTTAGGAACTGGATTGGAATACCACGAATCTGGACCCATAAAGGAATGAAGTTGAGGTCAAACTCCGTCATGTCGGGAGTCCATCTCTGGAGAACCACGGTCGTTAAAAGCCCACGAACCTCGATTGAGAACGGATTGCATCAAATCCTCTGATGGGAAAACAAATTGAAACATCCTTCGTTCAATCATTCTTCCAGAAATGATTCCTGAAAGACCCCATACACGAGGAAAGGAGGCAAGCAAGGCGCGGATATTCTGTCGTCTGGGAATAAGAGGATGACCCATCAGCGAGAATTGATTAACCCGAACAGCTTCCGTACAAACTTCAACTGGGAGAGCAACTGGTGCATCATCGATACCCAAATTGATGTCTTGAAGAGCGCAGCGTAAGTTATCAGCCATTTTTTGATTGAAAACACGAAAACAATAGAGAAGTTGATAAGTGAGAGCAAAGACATTATGGAAGATTGATCCAGAATAACACGATCTAATATAGTGGCTAGCCAATCGACAGTTAAAAACCACGAAATCATCGTAGCGAGAACAAATGCCCACTACGGAGATGGCCAATGCGACGTGGTAACCGTCGAAAAACCGCCCCACTATCACAAAGAAACTGGAAACAACCACTACATTGAAGAAGAATGGTCGTACACAGATAGACAACAGAATTGTCGTCAAAAGAATCTTAAAGGATTGATTGAAAATTACAGAAAAGGATAGAAGGCCAATCGCCTTTTTCATCGCCAATGCCAGTTTATATGATTGTTTTACGAAACTTTATCAAATTCAATTCTTTCAACATTTTCGATCATCTAATTATTCCGTTATTCTACCGTTCAGTTGATATAACAGTCAAGTTCATAATTTTTTTTGTTATTTTATTTGATTTGATTTCTAATTTCTTTTTGTTATACCTTGTTTCCAATGTTAAACATACATGGGACGGTTTATTTTCCATTGTTACTAGGGGTGTCAACCAGCCCTGAAAAACAGCGGGCTCGGACTAGCCCGAAAAGCCCGGAACTATTTGATTATGTATGTCTTATTAAATTTGGGTTCGCTTATCATATGATTTCAAAACGTACCAGAATAAGGAAAGTCTAAATTGACTCTATACTTAGAAGACGATATGTTGGAACTGACTTTTTATGAAGATATGGATGTTTTATAATGATAGAAGTGTCAGTCACAACAGTATGGTGAGTTAGCTCGTATGGCATGTGATGTTCTAAGCATTCCAATAACTACAGTGGCATCACTGATGTTGGTGCGCATGTCTTGGATAAATATAGAAATCGTCTTTTACCAAGAAACGTTGAAGCACTGATTTGTACATGCACTTGGTTGGATGAGTTTACATTTCATGATCCAAGTACCATTATCATTCATCAATATTTACTTCATATTTTTAAAATCTTTATCTATAGACTTTCAATGACATTTCTATATGATTTATACCTCTAAAAACTTAATATTATTTTACTTTTTTTTATCTATAGCTCTTGATGGTGATGAAGATTTAGAAGACGATGAATGAGATTCTAATTTGAACTTTACTACCTAGATATGAAGTGTTTTGATTTTATGTTTTTATTTGGTAATACAATTTATTTGAATTTTATTTGTTTTTTAGTCAAACTTTTGCTTTTAAATTTAATTGGATTTGATATAATACATTTAAATTTAGATTTATTTTGATAAATATTTTGTTTTAATTATTTTTCGTTTGAGAATTGTGATTTTTTGTGTTTGTAAAGAAAAGTCCGAAAAAGCCCGAAAAACCCTAGAGCCATGTTCGGACTGGGCCGGGCTTCAGAATATAGGCCCGATTTTTTTTCGGACCAAGCTCAAATATATGCGGGATTTACGGGTTTCGGGCCGAGCCAGCCCGATTGACATCCCTAATTGTTACCAATTCGCTATTTAATTCTGTATTTAGCAATAAAACAATAGGCTTGGCGGGTGTATCAGCTGAATAATGGAATAGCGAAATAGTCAAATAAATAGCGAAAACGCTGAGATGAATTTTTTTTCTTTTTGTAAAATAATCATAAAACGCTAAAAACTAGTTTTAGTAGATTAATGTTTTGTTTTTCAGTTATACTTTTAACACATTTTAAGTATATAGCATAATTACTTTTTGAAAACGAACAAATTTAATGAATATTTTAAATGGTAAAAAATAACAAAATCATGTTTTAAAAACGTGAAAAGGGAAGAAAAAAAGAAGTGATATACCAGTAATCACTAATGTATGTGTGGTTGATAGGAGTATTTGCATGGTTAGTCAATTTTTTGAAAACCCATTTAGTTTTTTGTCACTTTCCAAAACCGAGAATATGATATAACACTTTATGTTGCAAAAAGACGATTTTATCCCCTATTGATACAAGCGTGTACAATACACTCATTGTTTTTGCGCAAAACTGTACAGGGGTAGGACTGGAAAGTCAACCCATGTACAATACACAAAGTGTTACATTGTTAAGAAAGATTTTGAAAGTGACAAAAAACTATGAAGATTTTCAAAAAATGACTATTTGTGCAAGAATCTCGTGGTTGATATTAAAAGACAGTTTTGCACAAATTAGCACTTTCTCAAACTTTTGTAAAATATTTAGTATTTTTGAAAAATATTGGTAAATATAACACTTAATATACTGTACACGCATTGACTTTCTAGTCTTAACCATGTACAGTACAACACGCTTCAACGTGTACAGTACATGGACCGATAAGAAATATGAGCAAAATCATCATTTTACACAATATAAAAAAAAACAAAAAAACAGAAAATGAACGGGACTAAATACTAAAAGTTTCAAGATTAAATGACCAGTAATACAAATAAGTCATATTAAAACAATAAAAAAATTGGATATACCGTTTGAAGTTTAAACTAATGAAAAAAAATACCGACATCCAGCAAATTATTGACGGGAAAATTGCATTTTTAACTTTCAAAGTACAACTCGCTAACACTTTAAACCTCGAGACTTTTGCACTCTCACTTTAAACCATCAAACTAAAGAAATTCTTAGTTAAAACCATCAAATTAGCTCCTAAGTTTATGCCACCCAGAAACCTAACGGAAACGTTAACTTTCTGTTAAAAGTGATGATGTGTTTTTTATTTTCGTTTTAATTATTTTATTTTTTTACAAGAACATATTTTAAAATTAAAAAAGCAACAAAATAAAAAATGTTTAATCATCTTCCTCGNAGAACATATTTTAAAATTAAAAAAGCAAAAAAAAAAAAAAATGTTTAATCATCTTCCTCGTTGGAATACCTTCTTCCTTTTACTGTATCTCATAGCCCAAGAAATTGAGAAAGACAACAGAACGATACAAAAGCAACAACGATTTTGTTCTAGTAATTCGGGAATCGGGAAGATATCGTGATGTGATTTAAGAAACGTATTTAGGAGATTAGTCGCCGAAAATTACAGTGCCAGAGAAAGATCAGAGATGGCTGGATCTGGAGTTATCAAAATTATAAGGATATTGAGAACATAAACTTTGATTCGGATCACGAAATTCGACAAAGAAAAATAGAGGAAAGAGGATACGAATTCGATTATTGATTTCTTTTGATGAAATTGGGTCAATTTAATTGTGATTTTGGAAGTTACACATTTGTTTTGTTGGTAAATGGAAGTTACACGAAGAAGATGAAGATATTTTTGTTTTTTCATTTTTTTTTTATGTTTTAATTAATAAATGATAAAATAATTAAAACAATTTAAAAAAAAGTCACATCATCAATTTTAACGGAAAAAATAACAGTGTCGTTAAGTTTAACGACGGTTCAAACTCAATAGCTAATTTGATGGTTTTAACTGTAAAAAAGTACATTCATAAACTAAACACGGAAATAATATATCCATAAAAATGATGACATAGATTCTGGTTTGAAGAAAAATAGCGAAACTACCACAGAAATCGACTAGAGATTACAAGATAATCGAATAGCGAAGACGAGATTACAAGAGCAAACTATTGAGTTTCTTTAGTTTGATGGTTTAAAGTGAGATTGCAAAAGTCTCGAGGTTTAAAGTGTTAGTGAATTATACTTTGAGGGTTAAAAATGTGATTTTCCCAATTATTGACACATAGCAAATAAAATGCGGTACATTATTTTTACTAAGGGCTGACCCCACACGAACCCTGCGTTTCGTGCGGGCTTATTTACATTCATGTTTTATATTTGTTTTTATGTAATTTTTTAGGAAATATTTTTTTAAAAAATTCCAAAATTTAGTTAATATTCGGTTTATGTTTAAAGTTGCATATGTACGTGTGTTTTTTTTTCTTTTCTTTATTAGTATTTGTATATATTAATGGTTTCTTTTACTTATGTTATTAACTTATGTTGAAATATTTTTATTTTTTTATGTGTTTATATTTTTTATTTCACTACTGTGTGATTTTAATTATAGTTTTATATTTATTTTACATATTTACATTAATGTTTTTAAATTTTTTTATATGCTATTTTAAATGAATTATTTTCTAATGTCACTATAAGATATCCGTTAGAATACCTCACTTTTGGTAGGTGTTGGAGATGTATCGTTTTTCTTTTTTTTGAAGATAGTCATGAATTAGTTATTAGAGGAGAGTGGGTAAAAAAGTTAATGATGTACTAAATTACCTTTTTTTGTAGAGCAGCCGACGTTATGCATTTGTTGGTGAGGAGAGATTTAGGGTTGCAGGGTGGAGGCAAGGAAGGAGGAGAAGACAAAAGTGGCGTGTGATTTTTTTTGTTTTGGTTTTGAGTTAATGGGTGTAGTTGTGTAGAGTTTTGGGTTTGTAAAATATGGTGAGCTATCCAAAATCCAAAAATAAACAGAAAAATACTCAATACAATACCACACGCATATATTTTGGATAGTATAAATTTTTGTTTTTAAATTATTGAAAGTTATTTGACACAACTTAGTTTAATTAGTAAGATTTTTAAATAGGTATGGTCCATTAATATAGGAGTTTAGTGCTGATATGTACCGTTTATAATGAGAAAAAACTCTCTTATTATATTATAGATAGATTTTGAAAAAAATACAAAAAACTAGTTTGTACATGTTAATTTTTTCAAACCAGAACTAAAAATCTATCATTTCGGTTACACAAACTATTAGAAAAAATAGTCAAAGTATGCTAATTAGTATATCCGCACCGCATTTATTATTATCACCATTCAACTTTTTCTGTCATTTTTGACCGTTTATTCTGCATGATTTCTTTGTCCCGCATGAAACACATTTGTCCTGCTTAATCCATCTGATTCATTTGTTCCGCACCGCATGATCTATTAATTGTCATCATTAAAAGTTTTTATTTTAAATTTATCAAAAATCACTGTTTTCGAAAATATATTAGAAACAAGTAACTTTTCTATGTTTTGGTAGGTTAAGCAAGAGGGTGAGAAATCGGAACGAAAATGAAACGAAAATGAAACGATATTTGAGCTGTTTGTTTAGCAATTATGTTGCACTCGGGTGCTAACTAATTCTTCTAAATTCTAAAAATTGTTGGATTTAAAAATTCTTCTAGTCATAAAAATGTCTATTGTCTACCATTGGTTAGGTGGAAAGAAGTCTACTAATCAAAAGTGAATAAAACACATAATTGTACAAAGATATTTGGATGTGATTGATCTATCTTTTTTTGGATAAGTCTATTTTCACATTTGGCAATACATCGTGTCTTACAAAACTAAATCAAAACCAATTTTTTAGTGTCTTAAACAGAATTCTTTTGTTAATTATAAAAGCAAACGCAAAAAATTGGCGTTTGAAACAATCATCACATTTTTCTAATGAAAGATGATATGATTTGCAGGTAAACAAATGTCAAACTTTAGACCAGAACCCATGAATTGATGTAGCAAGATGTCAAAATACTCAACGTGAAGCAATTATCATCAATTTCACTAAATTCCTGTTTTGTAAATATCATCAAACAAATATGTTTATCAGTTTCACTAAAACTCCTACAGCAAAATGTTTCCTCCGGAGACATAATCATCATCGTTTTATAATACTCAATTCGAAGAAATACGATTGAGAATTTTTGAGTTGTGACATTGTTCTTCACAAACCTTGTTTGTTGTTTCTCTCCTTCGATCACCTCAACGTTCACATTGGCATCCACTACTTTTTTTCAAAAAAAAAAAACCTTAAAAAACATAAACTAACAAATAAAACCCAAAAATCCATAAACCTATAAAATCGGTTATGAAAATCTTCTCCAGCCCATATATGATAGATAAACATATTGACACATAAACTAACACCAACGCCAAGAACCATAAGCAGAAACCGGGAGATAGCCAGTTCTAGGCATGGGCAAAATATTCAGAACCAAAAAATCAAACCGGAACCGAACCGAATTAGAAAGTACCGAACCGAATAGTTATAAATACTCGAATGATTCCTCTTATCAAATATTTTGGGTACCCGAACCGGAACCGAACAAAAACCCGAACGGGTACTCGAAATAAACGAAATACAATTATATATCTAAAAATATTATGTATCTTTAGTTTTGAAATAACCAAAATACTCAAAATTATAATTATAAACCGAATATATTAGTTATGTTTAGACCGAAATAACCAAAATACTCGAAATATTCGAAAATCTTTATTTATATTTTTCAAAATTAAATATTTTTTTGCAAAATTTAACCAAATTTTATTTAAATTAAACAAATTTTTTTTATAGATTTTTGAGAATTGAGATAAATTTCGGGTGCCCGAACCCTGGCAGAACCGAACCGAACCCGATCCAAAAATACACCAATGCAGAAGATACTATAATGGTGCAGAAGAGCTCTTCCCAGTCTCCGGTTAGTGTCGAAAGCTCGGCTATTCCAAGGGTAAGACCTCCAGGTAATTGGGAACAACGAAGAGATCTAGGGCTGGGGAGGGAGCTATCTGAAGAGTTGCGGTAGAGTAGATATGGTATTTGCGTTCAGTGAGTTTGAGGGATGATATGAGATTATCAGGGAGACTGAGCTCGCCTTGACTATGCGTAGCGGAAAAAAGATTATTCTTCTTCAATGGAGATTGGTCGCTCCAAGACAACCAAATGAAATCTCAGGAACATCGTCACAAGCGGGACCATGAAAGCTAACCTTAATTTTACAACTCTCGCCGCTTACGAAAAAACCCTCAAATCCTATTTTTTGTGGAATATGTATGTGTTTATTAAGTCTATTTGTTTTTTTATATTTTTAAAAATCGATTTTCATATTTAATTGTAAAAAAGACGAAAATTTAACAAACAAAATACTATTTGTTAAGGGCCAAACCCAGTACACCAATAAATAAATTTAACAATTGATGAAGCTATTTTTTTGGTTAATCTCAGAGAGAAGTTTTGATTTCTGGATTATAGAAAAAAATGGAGAAAACAAGAAAAAAATGACAGATATTCAGGTTGACAGAGAAAATTAAATTAACTAAGAGCATCTCCAAGGCTAACACTAAATTTGGTGTTGAAATAACACCAAATTCGGTGTCTTGGTGTTCCACTTTATTTTTCATCTTCAACTACAACACCAAAGAAAATATTCTCTATTATTATACTATTAATTTAAAATTTCAGTTTATTATTTGATTTTATATTTATTTAATTGATCATTTTATTAATAAAATAAGTGAATAGTGTTAGGTGTTGTGAATAGTATCACACCAAATTTGGTGTTAATTTTGGTGTGACATTGGAAATGTTTGATACAAAAATAACAACATATTTGGTGTAATGCCGTCACGTTGGAGATGCTCTAAGAAATCAAAAAAAATAAAATAACAATAGACAATAAACATAGTTTAAAACTTTAAATAATTGTTTACCATATCTGCGCAGTGCGGATCACCTCCGAGTATATATATATATAAAGAACAATGGCTTAGAACAAACTTTAAGGCGGATCACTACAAAAAGGACAGTGTCTATTTTAAGGCCTAATCCGATCTTGAAACACTAAACAACAACATTTTAGCTACTAATCAAACTCACTTCTTCAAAACCAAAAGGGAAGTGTATTGTTTTAAGGCCTATCCGATCTTGAAACACAAAAGAAAACAACATCTTTGTGTTAGTCACTTGTTCAAGAAGGTCTTGGAGAATATCTTCTTGCAATAAGGACTCCACTTTAGGATCCCAAACCTATGCACTTTCTCCACCAACCTCGCACGAACAGGACCCTGTTTCAACCCCAAAACACATATCAGTTTGTGTTGCTTTTGTTGTATAGTATATGTTTTGATTTTGGAACCGACCTTGGTTACAGAGAGAGCAGTTTGGATAACGTAGTTTCCGTAAGGATCCTGCAAGAGATGTTCAAAGTTTGGAACAGATAGAAGCTCGCGGACAATCTCAGCTCGACTCTCTGGATATATCCTAAGACATTTCTCTATCACATGGCTACTGAATTTCTGAGTCGCTAGCTCGGCGTAATGCATTCTAAATTGAATAAGTAACTTCACTGAAGATACTTTTTGCTCTATTAGATACTGCACCACATAGTTCCTGGAACAATACCATAAACCATAAGCAGAGTTTTTCACAATGATACTTATCGAGTCTAAGAGTCACGATTACTTTACCCGTATTGATCCTGAGAGAGGTGAAGTGAGTTTCTGGATATCTCATCGACGAGTCTCTCACGTCGCTCTCCAACAGAGTTTGAAACGCAACATTGAAGCACACAGCATCCGTGGCGATGAGTTGCTATCTCAGCACAGTACTTCGTAGCAGCTTCCAACACAAACTGACCACCAAATTTTCATAACATTTGAGACATAATCAGAGCTTCAAAGTAAGAAACATAAGATGGAGATTATGTGACCATTAAACAAACCTTGTTGTCGTTAGGACCAAGAGAATTCAAGCAAGTCTGAATCACATGGTTCCCATTCAAATCTTTAACAAGAGCAATAAATCCCGGTTTGAGACCTGACTTCACCATCCCGATCTGCTGTTTTGTTTTCACCGTTTCTATCATCTTCTGGACAACCCGTGTCCTGTTTCATTTCAAAACGCAGAAATCAGAAATCAAATCAGAAACAGCAGGTTTCTAGGCTTTTGGCCAAAGGTCTCAGCTTTTTTTTTCTATTGCTTCCTAATGTTTGCAGTTTTGGTTTGTCCAAAAACAGCAAAAAAGTTAAAAATTAAAGTCATATTTTCTACCAAATGTTGCCTTCTTTGATAGATAGCGATGTCTATACCTTATACCAAACTGTGCAGAGATTTCAAATATTTCCATAAATAGTAAAGAATTCTTCTTTCTCAAAATAAAACTAGAAAGTTTAAATCCTAATCCACAAAAGATGATATGTCTTAATCTCTACTGAAAACTCATGGACTAGTGGGGATTTATTTGTGATATTTTAATTTGTTGACTAAAATTAAAGAAGCAGAGAAGTTGATACAAGAAGCTCTGTTTCTTGTTTACCAAAATTAGCAGAAGAAAATGGTTAAAGCTGAGACGAAAACTAAAAAGCTTACCCATAATTGTTGAGACAGGTTTTGATGAGCTCCATTGGTTTTGATGTTAAGACACTCACAATCAGCGTTCTCTGTTCCTCGTCACAGGCATCTAATAGCTTCTGGACAAAGTAATTCCCAAAAGGATCCATGGAAAGTTCAACGACATGGTTAATGGTTTCAAGGAACAGAGCCTTGGAATAAAAAAACGCTCCTTCATCGACCAATTTCTGCAAAACTCTGCAACCAATCTGATCTTTGGCCATTAAGTTCACAGATCCGTAGATGTTAACCATGGAGGCTAGATCCGAAGGTAAACTATTACTGCTCTTTGGACTCATCTTCCCATATGAGCCTTGACCCATCAGAGAACCTTCCATGGCGGCTAGAGCTCGAGAAACCCTATTTCCCTCAAACATCAGCGCATCGTTCCCAAGTCTAAGACTATCCTCTGGATAAGAAGCTTCCATGGCACGAGAAACCCTATTTCCCTTAAATGCGTCGTTGCCAAGAGAGACGGCTCTGAGACAAGAAGAAGAACGCTTGATGGGTCGATTCATATGGTCCAAGAGAAAATCTCTTTGATTCTTAAGAGCCATCATCTCTCTAAATCCGTTGGGGTTAACGGAGTCTTGAAAGCCAAGCAATCTAAGCTCTCCCGGAGAAACTCCATGAGAGGAGGTGTTTTGAAGGAAACCAGAGGAAACGCTGCGAATCCGAGAAGCTCCTCCTCCACCCAGATTCTGGTCGAACCCATGGAGAGTTCTTCTAGACCCGAAATCTACCGAGTCGACCCGAAACGGTTCGGGTCTGCTGCTCCAGATACTCATGTCACAAGAGATACCCATTTTGTTAAGCTTTTTAGACAAATCCAGACCATTACCGCTCTTGTCGTAACTCTGATTCTTCTTCAGAAATGGGTTTGTGTCGAGATTCTGTAGAAACCCATCAGGGAGACGACGATCGGAATTAGTTCGTTGTATGTTAAAATCGCCGTGATGAAAACCTCCAAAACCCATAAACCTGTCTTCAAACATCGTCGAAGGTAGTAGAAGAAGATTCGAATACACACAGCACACTGTAAGCGCAAAAGGGGAAGAGTAGTAGAATCGATTTCACAAACGAAGAAGACGAAGAAGAGAGAGAGAGAGAGAGAATAAAACCAAGGGAACAATACGGAGAGAGAGAGGTTGCAGGAGGTGATAATATAACAAGAAATGGTTAGAGAGAGAGAATGTTGTTCTCTGCGAGAACGTACGGAGACCCTCCCTCACGTCCAAGGCTGGTTTGTCTCTTTTGTCGTTTTTCAGTCACATTCGCCATTAATACGCAGCAGAGCCTGAACATTGCTTTTTCTTTTTCAACCTGCGGAAGAGAATTAAAATATTTGCAATTTTGGCCCCTTCTTTTTTCCGCTAATTATTTCATGTCGGAGTTACTGCGTTAGCATCTGCATCCGTTGGTGTCTCACCAGAAAAAAATTAATTTTTTTTACTTTTTTAATTTTTTTAATTTTTTTTAAGTTGAGACACCCTCTTTTTTGCACTGATGCGGGTTGTCTAATCACACAAGTGATGCCAAAGATTTGTGTTGTCTAATCACACACGTGATGTTTGAGAAAAAGTTTTATTTTAAATTATATCACGTTTTCAACTTTCAATACAAAATTGATTATTTTATTTTATTATTTTTCAATTTTCANAAACAAACCTGAACTTTTTTTATACGGCAATAATTACACCTATAACGTAGTAAGTCTATTTTTTATCAATAACATAACATGTCTATTTTTTAAAAATCAAAGACTTAACAAATCTACCAACTAAAAAATACAGACCTTTCATACATATTTGAAAAAAATAGTATAGAAGCTATTGTGCACTTTGCTCATCCATATATTAAATCATCATTTACAACATGTCAAAACATTCGTCTCCAACTGAGAAACATAGACCTTCCATACAATTTTTTTTGCAGACATTCCATACCAAAGGAAAGGAAGCTCTCTCATCATCTTCGATGGTGTGCGATGGAATCGAGGGAAAAATTTTTGAGTATAGACAATTTATGTGTTCTATGTAGACTAACGTTTTTTTACTACATACATATCAATGTTAGAATAATTTTTACACTCAAAATTAGAGATCTTTATAATTTTAGCCGCCATTGCAAATATAACTAAGGATCCAAAGTTTTTGTGTGTCTAGTAACAAAGCAATCAAAGCCGAGTTCGGTTGTCCTTGTGATGGAGCAGCTTTTGATTTCTTGGCTAGAGCGATGTTCGGGAAGAATCCACTTGAT
>PKML01008601.1:112133-153732 GCA_002933935.1 Eutrema yunnanense | reverse complement strand
GGTATCGATCGATACCCAGCGGGCCGACTTAAAAATCGCAGCCGCCTAGGTTATTCTAGAAATATTCCTTTTCTGTCATGGAAAAACCCTAGCCTCTCTCCTATATATACAACACGAATTTCACCTAAAAAATCATCCTCTGATACACAGAAAACACATTCTAAAAGTTCTAGCAAAGTTTCTTCAATTCCCTACTGTCTAGAGAGCAAGTCTTTATTCGAGAGTATCGTAGTTATAATGTTCGTTAGATCTGATATCAAGTGTAGATGATACAGATTCCTTTGGTTGTATCCTGGGACTCATGGATCTATAAAAAACCCGTCGCACTACGGGAGATTCTTAGAGTTAAGGAAAGAGATTCATCTCGCCTCCTTAGATTTATTATTGCTTTATCGTTTTATGAATCGTCTGTACTTAACTGTTTATTTATATAATCGTGATTAAATCTCTCCTGTCTATTGTGCTAAATTTTGGTCCTACAGCATTGTATGGAGTATCCTTTCTTGTTAGCCTTAAGGAAAATATTACATACATATAATAAAGCACAAAAGCCATATGAATATAAGACACCATCGATTGAGAACTTACCGAAACAAATAGACCACCCATATATATTTTATCACCGGGTTCTGTTCTACATGAGTTAAGAAATAAGACACCATCGATTTCGATTGAGAACTTACCGAAAATAAGACACAATCGATTTTGCCTTCTATTTTCGTACCTCGAGGTATAGACCACCCATATATACTTTATCACCGGGGTCAAGATTTGCTTTCGGAAGGACGGATTTCACACTCGGAACCTTTTGCCTGCGAGGAAAAAAACAAAGTGAGGCTATTGCATTTTTGATCTAAACAAAAACTGCGGAAAAGAAAACAGTGATATTGACAAACATATACAAAGTGTAAGAATGTGCACGAATATATATGAAGCATCAAATCGTGTTGCATTACACAAACGCATTACTCGAACAATAGTTTAATTACTTCTTATGAGCTCGTTAAGGTCTTCACAAGAATCTTAAGAGATTAGGAAAAGTGACCCAAAATCTTTTAGAGCAGCTAGCCTTTAATTCTGGAGGTATAGAGGCTAATTATTGATTCAAACTCGCAAGCCTTGCAACTTTCTTGAATCAATCCAAATACACATACCAATCAACAAACATGATTTAAAATCAAACAAAATGGATCCAAATCAAACTTCCAAAATATATTGTTCCATTCCCATAGCTAATAAACTGATGAAACCTACAATTTAATTAACAGCCATGATCTCGAAAGTATCAAGACTTGTAGGTACGAGAAGACAAACAAAACACGTCAATTCACATCAATCTCTAACGAAAGAAAAAAAAATCAAAAGACAAAGGACCGATGAGCTGCTGATGAGCATAGATTTTATTACGGCGAGCCAGAGCCATCAACACAAGACTGAATCAAAAAGAGAAAAGCATCAATATTTTAAAGAATTAGCGATTAAAACGAAATCAAATCTAACGAAAAGAAAAGGTGGTATGTTATTCATCGTCTTAGCATATAGTTAGTCATCTGGAAAAGAAAAGGTGATATAAATAGGCAGCAGTGTGTTATTATACATCGGGAAAAGTCTTTTCTCTCTCCTCTCGAGGGCGATAAAGCAACCTCTGTTTTTTCTTCGAACCGCCGTTGCCGATCTTGGTGACGGCAACCCCCCCTCCATCTTCTCCGATGGGGAATAAGAGACGTGCTCCGAACCCTCATCCGCCAAAGCCCCCCGACCAAAAAACTCCGGCGAAGTCTTCCTCTAAGACTGACGCTCCCCCTCCATCTCAAGAGGCTCCGGCCTCTCCCGAGCGTTCGCCGACCACGACGAGCTCTCTGCCCGCCGGCAATCAGGACCCATCAGTAGGTGACTCATCATCTTCGGGTCCTCCAGTCACAGGAATCCTTGGATCTGCTACAGCTCCCAAGCGCGCCGAATCTGGATCTCAAAACCAGCTTCTCGATAACTCATCCTCGGCTAAGGCTGAAGAAGAGTCTCCGTCCACCATACCTGCTTGGATTGACCTATTCAAAGGTCCCTCAGGAGTGATGAAGAAAAAGGGAACCCCTTTCTTGTTGGAATCGGGTGAAATCTGTGTGAAGATCCCTAATGAGGTTATCAAACGAAACCAAAAGAGATGGGAATCCTTTGTCTTAGGACAATTCCGTGGAAACCTACCCTTACACGGTGCGCTTCACGCCATCTTCAATGGGATTTGGAGCAGAAAGTTAAGAGACATCACTGTTTCCAAGTTGAGCTCTACCTCGGTTCTTATTCGAATTCCTTGCCCAGTTACAAGAAGAAGAGTTCTGGGGCAAGCAATGTGGAGCATAGAAGGCCAATCCATGTTTGTTGCCGCTTGGGAGCCAGGGCTAAGCCCATCTATGCCGGCACTAACATCAGTTCCTGTCTGGCTGGAATTCCGTGGAGTTCCTCCTCATTTCTTCTCTGAAGAAGGACTCGAACATGTTGCTGGCGCGATTGGGCAGCCTGTCCACCTGCATCCGTCAACAGCCAATATGACTAATCTTGAAGTGGCGAAAGTTCTTACCATCATCAATCCTCTACAGCCTCTTCCTGAGGTTATGAATGTTCAATTCGAATCTGGTGAAACTCATAGAGTGGAGGTATCTTGTCCCTGGCTTCCTCCAATATGTGCTCATTGTCTAGCAGTTGGACACAGTATTAGGCGTTGTCCCACAGCTCCAATAACATGCTCGATTTGCAAGTCTACTTCTCACGCAGAAGAAGCCTGCCCTCGAGCTAAGAAGAAGGTGGAGAACACTAGTAAGCTTGAGGAGTCTGTTGAGACCGTTGAGGTAAAAAACTCTTCAAAGAGAAAAAACCCAGAAAGGAGAAAGAAAGATAAGGAGTTTGCTTTGTCTAGTACTTCCAAGGAAGTGGTATTAACGGACAAAGGAGTTGTCATATCATTTCCTAAGTCAACTGACAAAGGAAATCGGGAATCGAAATCTCGATGTACGACTACAGATAAGGGACGGGGTCTTACTTCAGTGGCAGATAAGTATCTCATTAAGGAGAAGAAGATTTCAAGCAAGACTCATGTCGAAGACTCTTCTTCTTCCTCGGAGGCAGAATCGTCGGAGGCTGAATCATCGGAAGAATCTTCTTCATCGGATTCTCAATCTGGAGAAGAAGATAACCCCGGGGATGACTCTCGGTTCATGGCAGAAGTTTCGAAGCAGCTTATGCGGAAAAAAGCTGGAGTTAATAGGAAATCTGGTTCTCAAGGGAACCATCCCAGACATCCCCCACATCGAGCTAAATGAGTGTTGATGCGCTCAGCTAGGATGCTGTAGCCATTTCCTGAAGTCTCTCCATGGAAAGCTTCTCTGTAACTTCTTTTGGTTTTTTATTCTTTTTTGGCCAAAGAAGTTCTCGGCTATTTAGCTCTTGTATTAAACTTTCCTCTTGGTAATAATATTTACATTTTATCAAAAAAAAAAAAAAAAAAAAAGAAAAGGTGATATATTATTCATCGTCTTAGCATATATTAATCATCTGGCGAGTTAACTTTTGCATGTGAATCAAGAAGAAAATACAAGATATCATAAACAGAGGATTGGAAAATTTACCTCTTTTTCAATTCAACATCAAAGAGAGCAAATCAGAGGACATATTAAAACAAAATCATGGTTGAGAAGTTTAAATTAGGTCTAAAAACCTTTAACAAATATAATTAGTTCTTAAAATTATATAGAACACCAAAAAAAAGATCAAAATTATCTGAACCACCTTTTGCTAATTTCTGGCTTTTTGCTTCCGATGTCTTACCTCCTTTTGTTCTGAAACCTTCTTCTCCGTAGCTTAAAAAAAATACACAGTCGCAAAATTAAGTTTAAAACTGCATCAACGTTAAAGAATTATACACCGAACATATCAAATTCAAAGAAAATAAACAAATAATCAAGACTACTTGAATATAAATTTGGATAATAAATATTCATGAACTAAAAAATATATATATATAGATGAGAAAGACGGAAGACGGCCGACTTTGTACGACAATAAAGACTTGGTATATATAGATTTTCTTAGGTTAGAGTTTCATATATATATATTTTTAAAAAAATGTTGATAAGCACCGGAAAGTTACTTGCGGCAGACATTTATAAAACAAAATTAATTGAAATCCCCACGGTCTATCCGAATTGGAAAGGGCAACTAAAACGTAGACAAAACACAAGAGGATACAATCCATACCGTTATCAAACAGCGTATGCGAAACATGTTGCACTGTCCAAAACAAAAAAAGACGTATCAGAACCATAAAAAATATAGAGAACTTATAACAAAACAAATTATGCTAGCAACGCTGGAACGCACAATTACGGACTGTAAGAATAACTGGGGCCACGCAACATGATCATAAACGGTGCACCCAGATCCACGAGCTGATGAACACACAAAAGAATCATCAGGAAGGTTAAGAGATAGCACCATGATGCTAATCTAGGTTATGTAAGTCTATCCTTAATTATTACATACTTGTAATCTATCCCATAATCTCCCCTAGAACAAATGAATCAACATGTTTCATATTGATGTAGATTTCGGTTATGAGAAAGATGAATGTCTAACCTTGATCCATTGCTTTGTTAGACATGATGATGATTCCTTGATGATTGTTTGATCTTCTCCTTCCCTTCCTTACTGCGATCTCCCCTTCGACGGAGCCGGGGTGTTCAGATTCCGATCACAATCTCTAATCTCTCTTTTATGTTTATGTGTTTCTATCTTCTTTCTTTTAGTGTCTCAATTCTGGAAAACCAGAATCTGTCTTTCTCTATCTCTGCAACAACTTCTCCCCTTTTCTTTTATATGAGGTCCAAAGTGATTCTCACTGTTAGAGGAGGAGTTGTGTCTTTTCAATGAGACACCCATTCATTAAAACATAACACATAAACTATACTTTTATATATATATATATACAATTATATAAGTTAAACCATTATATATATAAATGCATATAAACCTTAGATTAGATTCTTTATTGGGTAGAGTAAGAGGGTTGACATCAAACCCATTCTGGTATCTTTTCTTTGATTCGGTCCATCACCGTATCCAGTTACATACCAGAAACTTTAAGCCTTACATTAAACTTAAACTATAATAGTTGGACCGTTAATACTTCGGCCACACTAACGGAAATATTCTTACATTCTCCCACTTGGCCGTGTATTAACTTAATGGTTCAACTTCCTTTAAAGCGCACCTTTCATTAAGCTTAATTATTCTTTTTAAGTACCATAAAATCAGAACTTATCGAATGAGGCGGTCCCCTATCTTTTACAACGATAAGTTCCCTTCCATCATCACAACCAGTTCAAACTTTACTACTTCTTTAATATTTGAGAGGTTACTTAATTCTCAAAAAAAAATTCTTTTATGTTGAGATATAACCTTATTCNGTAAAAGTTCCTTTTATAAAATTATCGATATAACCAAAAATTCTCTTTCCTACGACAATTCACGAATCGGATATTCAAAGAATAAAAATCATGAAATTATCAAACCAAAGGAAAGTGGTATCAACATGCTATTGGAGATTTGATAGACTTAACCGTCCGCCTAAAAAAAAACCCAATTTTTTTGACTAACCAAACCATACGGGTTGTCAACACACAATCGAATAACCAAATTCAAATCCTAAAGCATACCACATGAATTACTCACTTTTCCCATCAAAATCAAGGGAAACGGTTTAGGCGATAATAAATTTCGAATAACCAAACCATATGTTGTCAACATATAATCGAAGAACCAAATCCAAATCTTAAAGCGTACCATATGAATAACTCGGTTTGTTTTTTTTAGTGGAAGATATTATTTTTGGTAGTCCGGTCTTGTAAACCTTTTATGTAAACCAAACCAAAACCAAAAAAATCTATGTAAACCAAACCAAAAAAATCTAAAATAAACAGGAAAGTCTTCGTATAAACCAAACCAAATTTCTTAACTAATCGACCGAAATCAACTAAACAAAATCGACATACCGGGTTATGGTTTGATTTAAGTTACAAAAACACGTCATCAAAATATAAACGAATGAAAATACGACACTAAACGAATGAAAATACGACACCTAATATAATAAATGATCGAGTGAGGGAGAATCGATGTGAACACGCCACATCAGATTATGACTTCACAATTACTATAGAGATTGTTTTTTTTAGTGGAAGATATTATTTTTGGTAGTCTGGTCTTGTAAACCTTTTATATATATCTATGTAAACCAAACCAAAAAAATCTAAAATAAACAGGAAAGTCTTCGTATAAACCAAACCAAATTTCTTAACTAATCGACCGAAATCAACTAAACAAAATCGACATACCGGGTTATGGTTTGATTTAAGTTACAAAAACACGTCATTAAAATATAAACGAATGAAAATACGACACCTAATATAATAAATGATCGAGTGAGGGAGAATCGATGTGAGCACGCCACATCAGATTATGACTTCACAATTACTATAGAGATGAATCAAGGTAAGCCATCTCCATCTTTCTACCACATCAGCAATTGAGAGGGTGACACATATCCCTTGAAGAAAAAAAAATTGTCGTCGTCTCCTCTACCTTTTATTTACAAAACAATGGGAAACGTTAGTTAAGAGAAACCCTTCAACATTATCTTCTTCGTCTTAATACCTTTTTTCTTCTCGTTGAAATTTTATGCCCTTTGATTACATTATGAGTCTCCAAGTGCAACTTCCACATCATCAAATCATGCCTTCTCAAAAGTTTATCTAAAGTCTAAAGTTTATTTTTTTAAACATATTTTTTTAACAATTTTTTTTTTTGGGAAAACGATATATTTTCCTCTGAAAAGTATCATATAATAATATATGCCCCTAGAGTTTGAGCATAGTGCTATTTCTCCACCTAATCAAAGTTCAAAATTTATTTCCCCACCGAATCAAAGTTTAAAACTTATTTGCTCCCGAAATCAAAGTTCGAAATCTATTTCCCCACATACCACAGTTTAAGTCGATTTATTGTATACCAATTAACTGTTAACCAAATTAATACCAACAAAAACCAAAATTAACCTAATTTCAACCCCTTAAACCCGATTCCAATTTTAACCACATAAACACTGAAATAAACCAAAATTAAACCTGAATACAACCGGTTATAACGTTAACCATTTCTTCTTCTTCTTCTTCCCCTATCTAATTTCTCTTTTTTCCTTAATCCGTTTACAACTTATCCAACTTTACCCAGCAGATCCAGACGAAGGAGGAGGAAGAGAAGAGAAACTCGTTGATGTAGTCGAAGTACAAAAGCGTGAGGAAGAGGAGGAAGAGAATAGCGTCTCGGCGATGCCGATTTCAATTTCACCGCGGCGGCTCAGTTTCACCTTCGACGCGGCTCAGTTTTGTCTCCGCGGCGGTTGTAAGTGACGGCGATTCTCAGACAAAGAAGCCATCAGTGTGAAGGAGTTTCTGGTCGGCAGCTTCTGTTTTGAGCAAGAAGCTTAAAAAATGGAGGCAATTGCAGAAGATGACGAAGCCCATAACTATGAATTAATTGGAGACGAAGAGGCCATCATTGCAAATCAACGAATCAAATGGAGTTGAAGGAGAAGTTTATTTAATCCATCCGAGAAACCCATAACTCTAAATTAATTGATTTGGAGAGGGTTTGTTGATCCAAAGGATCACTGATGATGATTAGAGGTATACTTAGAGATTGAGAGACAAGATTTCCATTAATGGAACGAGTCAAACGTGATTTCGGGTCAGGTCGGGACAGAGAGGAGAAAACTGGATATTATGATGAACAGGCCGGGGGCCGTATACTTTATATTGATAATCGAAAAAGATGAACTGTTTAGACTTACGAACTGGCCCCGACGGGAATCCAGTTCGGTGTTCTAAACGGTGCTTCTCTATTACAACGCAGAGAGGTCGGGTGCAAAGTCTAGTGAGAGAGAGTAAAAATGCCCAGGTGCCCTCAATAAATGCATGCTAAGGGGTATATATAGTAGGGGTTGACTTCCTGTTCCCCGAAGTTCCGGGGCGACGTGGCGCTCTCGGCGTCTTCCGTGGGAAAGGTGCCTCGAGAGGCGTGTTCCAGCTTCTTCGGTAGATAGGTCATGATGAGCTCGGTGCCATGCTCCTACGGAGATAGCACACTGTTCAGCAAGCTGTCCTCCACGTGTCGCTTCCTCCTTTGGCCTCTCTGCAGAGTTGGTGGGACGTCAAGCTCGGCACCGTACTCCTACGGGAATAGCGTACTGTTCAGCCAACTGCCCTCTACGTGTCGTTTCCTCCTTGGCCTTTGATTAGGGCTGGTAAGGCGCTACTGCGAGCTCGGGATACTCCCTTGGGAGCTCGGGGAAAGCTTGAGGAGGGAGCTCGGGGTAGCAACTCGATCATTTCCTTGGTCAAGCGTTGACCCTTGGTTGGCTTTCCCGGGAAAAACCGCGTGCTGAGAAGGGTTTTTTACCTGAGATGGGCCTGGGTAATTGGGGGTGGTAAGCCCACCTCCAACCGGATTTATTTTAAATTTCTGCAGAATCCAAAAATTGAATATTATGTTTCGCACATTCAAAAGTTTACCCAGAAACTGAATAAATTTGTTATTGTTTAATTTTTCGTGAAACATGTGTTTACAGACTTTGCAACGAACCCAGATTATCGNTTAAAATTAACCTTAATTCTAACTTAAAAAAAAATCTAAATGGCATTATCGTTAATTACAGTTTGCACGCAGCCCTTAATGGATATTTCCTTTAAAAGTTGTATCATTTAAGTAATATCAAAAAGGTACATATTACTCTAGTCATATCACAACATTTTTATGCTATTTGAGTAATTATCTCGAAAAAAAATAATTAAATTACCGTCGTCTCCTATACCTTTTCTTTACAAAACAATCAAAAACATTAGTGAAGAAAAACCCTTCAACATTCTCTTCTTCGTCTTAATACCTTTTTTCTTCTCCTTGAAATTTTAAGCCCTTTGATTACATTATGAGTCTCCAAGTACAACTTCCACATCATCAAATCATGCCTTCTCAAAAGTTGATCTAAAGTCTAAAGTTTAATTTTTTAAATTTTTTTTGGTTATATGTATTTAGGGTTTCAGTTTTAATAATTAGGAGTCACAAGTCAGGCCTATTATGGTGAAAGCCCAAACAAGTTTGAACGGATCATAAGAATAGGCCCAATAGCTTTATCATACCCTCGCGTCGTATTATACATATATATCTGTCCTTTCTTTTTTTTTTCAAATCATTCTCTCCGTTTTTCTTCTTTTCTCCGGAGATTCATTGTTTACTGGAATTTTCTCTTCAGCTCGCCGTTATACCCTACCCTCTGTCCGAAAACCCTAATTCGCTGCGTCGGAAATCACCGTCATCGTCTCTCCTCTACGCATTGTTTTTTTAAGGCTGCCGATTTCAGCTTATTGAGGTAAATATCATCTTCTCAGGTTTCTATCATCAGATTCTGTTTTTTTTTTGGGTTGCCTTTAGCTTTACTTTCCCGAGAAATTTGTTGCAAATTTTGAGAATTCGGTGATTCAGTTGGCTGATTTAGGGTTTTTTTCTAGTACAAATTCGTATGTATTGGACATTTCTGCAAACATTGTCTTTTTTTCTTTTCTTTCTCTTCTGCTTTAATGTGTTCAGGATTTTTGGTTTTGTCCTTCTTTTTCATGTTGTTTGTTCCTTAGAGTTGTGAGTATATTTCGTTGTTTGATGTATGTGCGCAAGTTTGTGTTCAATGTAACCTTTAATCTGCTTGGTTAGAGGATAGATGACCAATCTTCTAGTTTTTGTTGTTGTTGCTTATATGCCTACGAATTAGAAATTTCATTGGCTTGCAAATTACATGTTTGTTTGTTGTTCCCATGGCTCACAATCGGAGTTACTCTATGTATGGTTTCAGCTTTGTAGTTCAGTTATATAATCATAGCATTATTTCTTGCGGAGCTTGCACAACATTCACATTACTTCTCTGTATAGTGGAGGAAAGAGGAAGATACATTTTTGTTGATTAACCCTTATTAATATACTTTTATTTTAGTCCACTCCATCGAGACATTCTATTCAGAAATTTGAACAGTTATATTTCATTTACGGGGTTTTGATGTCCGCAAGAATGCGCGAATTGGAGGCATAACAGGCTTATCGTCCCATGAGACCTGGCAAATAAAACATAAACCTAATTTGATTTTGTACATCTATCTTTATTATCTTATTGAGTAGTTGGTTTGTCCATATATTAATTTCTTTTCTCACTTCAACTTGCAGCTTGAACAGGTTAAGGCAACAATCAATACCCAGCCTTCATCCAATATGTTTATAACAATGATTTGGTGCGCTGACAAAGCATCCCTTATCTCAGAACCAGCTTTGGAGAAAAGGTGATGGTTTTCTCTGTTTATAAAGTGTTTCTTCTTCCCAAATTTACAGTAAATATATGAATTCTCTAAGAGCTTTGAGATGCAATAGCATTAGAGAAGCTTTAACTCATCAAAACCCGACAAAGTTATCATCTTTTTGTCCCCTTTACTTCTACAACCAGAGGAGATGGTTAAAGCCTGTAGATTCAGCGCAAACCAGGTTAGAGAATCGAACGAGAGATAATCGATTAGACAAACTCATTGTTCAGATCAGGAAGCTAAACATCATTCTCGGGATTTCGAAACTCATGTCTTGCAAAAAGCGTGGTCCTTTTGTGTCTTTGCAGCTAATGTCTCGATGGAAGAATCTCGTTGGTTTGAATGTAAGCATTGGAGCTTTCGTGGGTAGGTATCCTCATGCCTTTGAGGTCTTTACGCATCCTTGTAGGAGGAACTTGTGTTGTAGGATCACTGAGAAATTGAAAGAAGTGATTGATGAGGAAGAGAATGTGATTAGAGAGTGTGAGATGGATGCAGTGACAAGGATAAAGAAGTTGTTGCTGATGTCTAGAAACGGCGTTCTTCGTGTCCATGCTTTGAGGTTGATTAGAAAGGAACTAGGGTTGCCCGAGGATTTTCGAAATTCGATTTTGGCCAAGTATACTTCAGATTTCAGGTTAGTTGATTTGGAGACTTTGGAATTAGTTGATGGAGATGATGATGAGAGTTTGTGTGTGGCAAAAGTTGAGGAGTGGAGAGAGGTTGAATATAGAGAGAAGTGGTTGAGTGAGTTCGAGACGAATTATGCTTTTCCTATTAATCTTCCAACAGGATTCAAGATTGAAAAAGGATTTAGAGAAGAGTTGAGGAATTGGCAAAGGATTCCTTATGTAAAGCCTTACGAGAGAAAGCAGATTCCCCGAGGGATAGAGAGATTCGAGAAGCGAGTGGTTGCGGTTATCCACGAGCTTCTGAGCTTAACGGTTGAGAAAATGGTTGAAGTTGAGAGATTAGCTCATTTTCGAAAGGATCTTGGAATCGAAGTGAACGTGAGGGAAGTAGTATTGAAACATCCCGGGATTTTTTATGTATCGACGAAAGGAAGTATGCAGACTTTGTTTCTTAGAGAAGCTTATAGCAAAGGCTGTTTGATTGAGCCAAATCCGATATACAATGTGCGGAGGAAAATGCTGGATCTTGTGTTGTTGGAAAACCGTCATTCTAGACAGTTGGCGCAAACCGGAGATGAAACTCATGAAGAGAAGAGAAATGTTGTGATTAGCTCTCATGAAGATTGGGAAGGAGAGAGAGATGGAGATTGGGTCTTACCAATTCTTGGGAAATGATTCAAACGAAGGCCGGTTCATCTGTCACGAACAAGATTGCAGGAGCGATGGAGTTTGTGCAAAAGTCACATCTTAAGGTATGAAATCAGATTGAAGTGGTTGTAAATTGTGATTTGGATGATTGATAAGCCATCAAAAGGCTTATTATGTGAGGCGTGGTTCAACAAGAAAGGTTGGAGAGAAATAGAGAACAATGATGCAATTGTGGCAGGAGCTTCAGAAGCTGTTGAAGAGATAAAAAAAGAGTTATTGTTAGACTTTGCTTTATAATCGACACTGTAAGTAGAGGCAGAGGAATATAATTCAGAAAATAGAAAATGATTTGTTGGAGGTAGCTTGATTATGAGTATCTTCCGCAAAAGAGAATTGTAATCTGTTTACTACTCTAGTCTTATCAATGATCCACCCTGTCTCATGTTTACACATTTTCTTGGTTTCAAAATTAAAGTTATTTTCTTGGTTTCAAAATTAAAGTTGTCATGAATCTAAAAGCAAGAGTTGTGTTTATTAGTTTAACAACTAGCTAAGAAAAGATAATAACTTTTAAATTTATTACTTTTTTATTGTTTTAATAGAAAACATATATAACGAAGATAAAACTAAAATGATGAAAATAATTATTTTATTGATTTGAAGAAGTTATGTATAATATTTTATCACTGTGTCAATATTATGTTTACTAAATAACATTTGATTACTTTGTTACATGTTTAGTTGACTTTGATATATTAACTTATAAATATTCTACCGAATAATACGTTTTTCAAACGGGACATATATAAATTCAAAACAAAACCGTTGAAATCTCACAAACTAGATATAATTTATGAGATTAAAACTGTAATATATATATTACAATTACCAATATAAACAAAGTAATATCGTAATAAATATGATTGGTCGCATATAATTTTTTATCAAAATAATATTAAAAGAATACTCACGGATAGCGTGGATGCAAAACCTAGTACAAAATGATACTTCATCCATTTCAAAATAGATGATATTTAATTTTTTTGCACATAGATCAACTAATCATTTAATTTTTGTTTTTTTCTAGACTAAAGTAACATTTATTATCTACCTAAACACAATTCAACCAATGATAACATATGCAGAATACAAATGGTCAAAAATAATAATAAAAAACTAATTAATTTTGCATTAAAAATTGAAAACATCATATCATTTAAAACAATATTTTTTCTTCAGCAACATCATCTTTTGAAAAAAGGAGAGAGTAATTAGTTACCAAGAAATAACATTTTTCATTTGGTAATCGGATTCTCATTTTCTACATGTAACACTTAATATTTTAATTATCACAGTCGATTGATCATTTATATTGTATTTTTTGTTTCTATCAAGATCAGTAGGATCGTGATATATCTGGATCTGTGAGCATTTTCTTCAATCACCGGCCTGAGAGAAAAACAGGTTCAAGGTTATTATCAATCGACTCTTTCACGGCATCAACAAGCAGCTGCGTCTTCCGGCTAATGCTAACCCAAAACCCATCCGGTTTAGCTCCTCTATTTTTGATTTCTCCAACTAACCGAGCAAACTCTATACACGCCTCTTGTGTAAACTCGGTCATGACTTTGTGCTCACTGAAACATGCTTTAGTGCTTGTAGTAAACGAGGCCTCGGTTTCTTGAATCGGGATAACAAAGTCGTGTACACGGAGAGTACCTTTCGTACCGATTGCGGTTATCTCCATTGTTAAATTTGCCAAGAAAGAGCAGTAGATTGTTGCGGTTATCCCTTCTTCCCAATCGAGCAATGCGCCACAAGAGAGAACGATCCCTGCATCGTTTAGGACAGGACCGGGCAAGGCGGTAACGGTTTTCGGAAGTTTGAAGTTGTTGGCGAGAAGAGTTGCTTGGATTGTGTACCATCCAGCGTCTCCGAGGGCACCAAGTCCGTCAAGACCAGGCTTAACACGGATGTCGTTTTTAAGGAAGTTTTCGCTTGCCGCAAATGAGAAACAACAACTGTGCACCTGAAAACAAATATTGGAAAAGGAAAAAGCTCATTTAAAAGTCCCTAAGATCACTAAACTTTGAAGTTGATATTTTTTTTATCCAAACGAAAACCAAAAATTTAGGCCTGCGATAATTAACCGAACCAAGTTTTTCGAACCTAACCAAAGTTTTCGGTTTTCGGTTCAGGTTCGGTTATGAGCTGTGAACCGATCGGTTCTTCGTTTTATTTTCTTCTAATTTTTCCTAACCGACATATACCAAATCTATACCGAAAATATATATAAAATCCTGAACCAAAAAACTGAGCTAACCGAATTAAACCGTAATTCCAGAATTTAACCGAAAAAACCGGAAACTTCAGTTCAATTCGGTAGAAAATACCCAAACTATCCAAACCGAACCGAAGTTTAAATCGGTTACTTTTGATAGAATTTTCCTGTAGCGAACTACCCGACTAACCGAAGTAACCGAACCGAACAAACGGAACTCGCAGGAAACAATTGCTGAAATGCCAACATTTGAAAACAAAAAATCTGGCGTGCCAAAAAACAGTCTACTGCCATAGTTAGGAGTGTAAACCCCATCTTGCCCTTAATGAAGAAATTGATGTTTTGTTAAATAATTGTTTGGTTAAATAATTGAAATTTTATTTGTGTTTTAAATAAATAAAAAAAAAACAAATCTTATTTCTGTTTTTTTTTCCCCGAACGAGAGCTCTCGATCGAATCCCAGCTCGAATTTCAGCTTAGAAATTGAAACCTTTCCTCTTGAATCTCTCCTTCTCTCCCTTCTCTTCGCTCGAATCTCGCTCGAGTCGCGAAGCTTAGCGGTAATCCAGTCGACCCAGGTCGCCGGCGGACCCTTGCCAGCACCTCGTACGCCGCGCTCCTTCGCCATTGCTGAGTGAAGCTTGGAAAAAAAATTGAGGTATGGTGTAGGGATTCCACAATTCGGGAGTCGATTTGCAGTTAGTATGATAATTTATGGACGATTAAGTCATTGCTTTGATAATTTATCCACTGTTGTTGTTGAATCATAGTTCTTAGACAAAACTGACAATTTATAAATATTTGTTTTCCAATCTTCAGGAGGGAATGAGCAGGCTAAACATACATTTTGATTATGGAAGATCTTATTCAGAGATCGGAGAGGGGTTTAAATGGATTTCAAGAAATCTCATCTATGCTATATCATTTAAAACCGTATCTTTTGAGGGGTTAACATATTCGGCGATTGTACACGGTATATGCAAGAAGATTGGGGTAAACGACTATACGAGGAAGCTGAAATTGAGCTACATTCCGTTGGTAGCTAAGCCTGAGAGGGAGTCATGTATTGTAGATGATGATGATGTTTATGTTTATCTAACGACAATGGATAAAGATGGACTAAGATCTGTTTTGAATGTGGAGGCAATATGGAAGATGTGGAAATAGACAAGGGAGGCGAGGACTGTGGTGGTATGATGACTATTTACAGACCGAACGAAGCAGAAAAACAACATCACGAGGCTGCTGATTATTTATATGTTGATGAGCCTGATATTGAGGACCGTATGGAGAATGATGATAATGTTTCACGTGGCGAAATGGAGGCAGTGGATGAGAATGGGTTGGATGGTATGCATGAAGATGAGTATGAAGATGCATATGTGCATGAACATGAACATGTTGAGCCGCCTCGGCCTATGGAAGAAACTCAGTTTGTTCTAGAATGGGATGATGGAGCGGGTTTTGAAAAAGGGCAAGAGTTTTGTTCGAAGGAGGCATTGCGAGTTTTGGTTGACAGAGCTGCACATAAGGGATGTTTTGTGGTAACAACTGTGAAGTCGGATCAGGGGCGACTCATATTAAGATGCCTCACATGCTCCAGGGTCGGGACAAGCACAATTCGGAATAAAAGGAGAGGCACACCACAAGTAGTAGCAGATATTTTGCGTACTGATTTTCCAGGTATAATCGATACCCCAGCAGCAACGAGTATAGTCAATGTTGTTCAAAATCAAGCTCACGTGACTGTGTCATACCCTACTGCCTTGAGAGGTAAAAAACTAGCTGTTAGTCAAGTGAGGGGCAGTCCTGAAGAAAGTTTTGAAAAATTGTATTCTTATCTATACTTGTTAGAGAAGGTGAATCCTGGTACAATAACAAGGGTGAAAGTGGATGGTGAAAAAAAGTTCAAGTATCTATTTCTTGCTTTGGGCGCTAGTATTGAAGGGTTTACCGCAATGAGGAAAGTCATAGTTGTGGATGCAACTTTTATGAAGAATATTTATGGTGGTATGCTTGTATTTGCCACAGCTCATGATCCTAATCATCACCATTACCCCATTGCACTTGGTGTAATTGATAGTGAGAAACATGGGAGTTGGAAGTGGTTTTTTGAAATGCTCAAAACTGTTATACCGGATGATCCTCAACTGGTTTTTATGAGTGACAGACATCAGAGCATCATCAAGGCAGTCCAGGAAGTGTACCCTTCGTCTCAGCATGGACATTGTGTTTGGCATTTGTCACAAAATGTGAGAGTTAAAGCCCAGGTTGGATTGAAAGATTTGTGTGCAATGAAATTCATTGAATGCGCTCACATGTACACAGAAAGTGAGTTCATCAGAGCATACTCTGATTTTACGAAGTGGTTTCCAAAAGCTGCCGAGTATCTGGATGGTGTGCCTCTTGAAAAATGGGCAAAGTGCTATTTTAAAGGAGACAAGTACAACTTGGACACTAGCAATGCCTGTGAATCTATGAACAGTGTGTTTAAGAAGGCAAGGAAATATGCCCTGTTACCTTTGATTGATGCGTATGTGGAGAAACTGTCTGAATGGTTCAACAAGCATAGGAAAGACAGTGTTCGGGGATCAGACACGAAGAAATTGGTGCCCATAGTGGAGAACGACCTGCATATGCGATGTAAAGGTGCATCGGCCTTAACTGTCACGGAGCTAAACGCCAATGAGCTTGAATACAGCGTTATTGGACCAGATGGAAAAACGTATCTGGTCAATTTGAGAATGAAAAATTGTGCTTGCAGGTGTTTTGATGTAGATAAGATTCCGTGTATTCATGCAATAGCCGCGAACATGGCGCTGATGTGGAAGAATGAGAGAACAACGGAAATACACGTCCATGAGTTGTGCTCGAAATACTACTTGATTGAGAACTGGGCATTGGCTTATTATAAAACTATTTATATGGTACCGCATCAGTATGCTTGGATGATCCCTGAAGAAGTACAAAGTTTGGTCCTGAAGCCGCCAGAGTACACAAAAAAGAATAAAGAAAGATATGTAGATAAGCGTCATCCGTCGATCGGAGAAGCTCGCCGGAAACCGAGTAACAAATCTAACCCAGCTGTAAATCTCGGAAAATGGTTTCTCCCAGTTAACACGAGCGAAGCTTAGCTTTGAGTCTTTACATTCTCCCAGAATTATTTCGTATTTGTATTACAATCTTTTCGAGACAACCAGGTACAACGTATGGGATAACTATATGTATCAATACTTATCGTATGAAGACATTGAAATTATCGTATGAAGACATATTACAATCTTTTCGAGATTATCATATAACATATTGAAATGTATCATATAACATAATCAAACTGAGATTATCATATAACATATTGAAATGTATCATATAACACATCAAACACCCTTGTTAAACTAGGAAGACTTTAACAATGTTACCATTTATATGATGGAGAAGTTGCGAGATAAATGATTATAGGAAATTGTTACGGAATTACTTTGTAAATGCTCTAAAGTAGACGAAAACCATGGGGACAACCACAAAATCGTACTTCATATAGAGGTCCAACTACAAAAACAGGAAAACTGCAAATGTACAACTATTAGGGGATTTGTACAACCGGACACTTCGGCATAACTGTGTCCAAACATGACGGCTTAAAGACGGCACAATGACGGAACACGTGTGTAAAAACACCTTTTTATTTTTTAATTGAGGTTAGCTGAGCTTCCACATCTGAGACTTTTATGAGTTTGGTCCTTCCAAACATCCTTTCCACAAACTTCAAACTCCCCAAATTCTTATAGTCATTCGGGTAATCATGGCAGTCAAGTCCACTTAAAAGCGCATGCTCTCTCAAAGAATACCGAATAGGTACTCCGTTAACCACAAACCAACACTCGCTTTGCTTTTCAGTAGAAGCTGTGTGAATGAGTAGCATCCACAAACCTTGATTCATATGGTTTGGCTCCTTAGCCATGTGAAAGATGTGCTTAAACAGAGGATGCGATCTGAACCAATTAACCTCTTCTGAAAGTGTCTAAATCACTTCGACAACACGCAAAACAGAACACCTTGATCCTATCTTACAAGTCTTCCCGTATTCGGTTGGACCGAAGTAAAGTTTCACAGGTCGCATTGGTTGGCTGTCATCAACGGAATCCTGAAAAGACAATAATATCTTCTACGTTATGTAACCTCACCTGGAATGCTCCATAACCCGTAATAAACCTATTGGGATCTCAATTATACATACCTCCACTTCTTGCGCTTCTTCCCCGTCATTTGAGTTTTCTTCTTCTTCTCCATCACCATCATTTGCCGGCCCTGTTGAATCTTCTCTCATTTCAACATCTTCCTCTGGTTCTTTGTCAGCTTCTTCACGAGTTTCGGGTCCCGTCGCTTCGTCTTCCGCTCTTCGTTTGGAGGTTTCTTTTCCGTCACCGTCATTTGTCGGGCCTGTTGAATCTTCTCTCATTTCAACATCTTCCTCTGGTTCATTGTCGGCTTCTTCACGAGGTTCGGGTCCCGTCGCTTCGTCTTCTCTGCCTCTGGCTCGACGCCGGCATATTCGATTGGAGGTTTCATACTCGACGCCGGCATTTCGCACCTTTGCCATAATTCTCAATTCCAACAAGGGTCGCCGGAATTCGAATCGGGAATTTAATTTAGGTTTACGAAGAAAAGAGCGAAGAGAAAGGAGGAGCAGAGTTCAAAAGAGAGGGAAGAGGAAAGGATTTTTTTAATCCATAAATCGATTTTGAAAGAACGCAATATATCGATATATCGATTAAAACATGGTTGGGCTCGGGTTATTGGGTGGGCTTCAAATCGGGTGGATATGACTCTGGTTTTATTGTTATTAATAAGCCAAGTGAGAACACCAAACAAAATTTCCACAGTTTTGCTTATTAAAAAAAAATCAAAACGAAATTGTTTATTAGAGTTATGGCATATGAGCATAATTTTTACCAATTTCTGGCCTCTCGCTCAAAATAATCAACGTGTAGCAATTCCCAATTTCAGATAAATCCTGTTATGGAAATATCAACAAATCTGTTAATCAGTTTCACTAAATTCGGTTTATTATAGACATAATCATCATCGTTTCGATACTCAATTTTAAGAAATTACGATTGAGAATTCTGAGATCGACGACACAAACTCACGGTTTTGAGCTGGCCAAAACTCACTGGATCGGTAAAGAACTCCTTCATCTTAGCCGTCCTAGGATTGTGCATCCACTGAGTCCCATCCATAAACTGAATCCCATTAGCCTCGCAAGCCTCAACGATCTGATCGAACTCGGAAACATTCAAAGCGACGGGCTTATCAAGCAGTATGTGTTTCCCCTTCCGGGCGGCGCGTACAGCCCACTCGACGTGGAGGCTGGTGGGTATAGGAAAGTAGACGGCGTCGACATCGGGATCTTCTAGAAGCGACTCGTAGGAGCCGTAAACTTTCGCCGTCGGAGGGAAATCGTTAGATGCGGCAAAAGATTTCGCTTCCTCGATGGAGATGCTGATGCTGGCTACGGCTGCGATTGTAGCGTTCGGAGCTAGATTGATGGCTCGAGAGACTTTTCGGACGATGTTTGAGCAGCTCATCACTCCGATACGGATCTGGCTATCGCCGGCGGCCATTTTGCTCGATTTTTTTTTTCCGGCAAGAGAAGGGAGAAAGTCAAATCTTGGTCATCTCTCTAATTTTGTTGGTCAATAGTTTCAGTAAGATTATAGCTATCTAGATTTAGTGGGAAGATATACAAAACCCTTTATTTTAAGGGGAGCAAAACTTTAAAATTTTAAAATAAAGTGGGGGTTATTGGTTCTTGCATTTTAATAGATTTTTCAGATTTAGAAATTCTAATGAATCCATTGATTTTAAAATCAGAGAAGTGGATTTCAAATTTAAATAATTGGATTTCAAAATCAAATAAATAGATTATTGTAAATCAACCAAATAGATTTACAAGAATTTTAGTATTATAAGAAAATCAACAACAACAAAAAAACCAAATTTTTTTTTTTGTTCTTTTTCTTTAACTAATCATCTAGAATTCTCCTAAAGTATATAATATGTCCACATATGTGTTGCAATTATTGCTCTCAATTGATTGTCATGTTCTCTTTTTTAATCTTGGGTTCCAAGAATTTCTTCATCATTGTTATTAGGGAGAATTGCAAATTTAGAGCAAAAAATCAAAACTATTGTCCCCTTAGTACTTATTGGTAGATTATTGTCCACTTAGTATTTATATTAATGTTAATCCAGTTTTACCCCTTAATTTAATCAATAATTTAATTACACAATATAAAAATTAAAATAAAAAGCATTGATAAAAAAAAAAGTATTACACAATAGAAAAACTAAAATAAAAAAGCATTGGTAAAAAAAAAAAATTAGGTTGCGACTTAGAAACCCAGAAAGTATTGGAAAAAAAAAAAAAAGTTGCGACAGTAGACTTTCTCGCAATCTCCGCCTCTCCGCCTTCTCCGAGCTCCGCCTCTCCTCCTCTCCTCCTTCTCTGCCTTCTCCGTCTTCTCCGCCTCTCCTCCTTCTCTGCCTTCTCCGCCTTCTCCGTCTTCTCCGACTCCTCCGCTTCTCCGCCTCTCCTCCTTCTCTGCCTTCTCCGTCTTCTCCGCTCCTCCGCCTCTCCGCCTCTCCTCCTTCTCTGTCTTCTCCGCCTTCTCCGTCTTCTCCGCCTCTCCGGTAAGCTAAATTTACTCCTCTTCCTCCGCCAATTGGGATAAATCGATTGTTGAAGTGATTTGGAGCAGCAGGATAAATAGATTTAGGGTTACAAATTGGACGATTTAGAGAATACTTCTTTACTTTCGAAGTGTTTTATGTTCACGTTTTTTGGCATCTAAGTTTTCTCTTAGTCGTGAATTGATTTGGCTTGAGTGATTGTTTTTGTTTTTTTACCTCGAATAGTATCTACTGTTATCTTGTTCTATATTACCAACTGATATTGAAGATAGCTTAAACAATAACGCCATCGAAAGCTTTTCCAATAACGTCATGTTTGTCTTGTAATGATGAAGTCTTGATACTTCTCTCTTTAAGTAAATGATTCGATATTGTTAAGTTAAAAAGTCTTGTTTGTCTTGTAATGATGAAGCACTTGATACTTCACGGTTTAAGTAAATGATTTCATCATGTTAAGTAAAGAAGTCTTATATTATACTCTCAGTCTGAATGTTTTCGTAGCGTTTATCTTCTTATTGTCAAATAACGAAGATTCAGACAGTTTGTTTAACAACTGTTGTTGTTTTCCCTTCTTTTTAGGTATGGATTTGGAGTTGCCAAAACTGCGCTTTAGGCCAGGAAGTGAGCCGCAAGTAGAAAAGATAAACAACCGCTGCATGTTATCGATTCTTACCACACTGAAGAAAGCGCTCCCAAATGAGTACAAGAAAGTTTTGAGCGATCCAGTCTTTGGTCCGATTGTGGCAATGCATAATAATGGTTTCGGGTATTCAGCTCGATTGATCTACACCTTCATGTGTAAGCAACTCATCACTGACAAGAAACATGAGCTATGGTTCGTGTTTGCAAGGAGGCCTCTACGTTTTTCTCTCCAAGAGTTTCACGCAGTTACTGGGCTCAACTACGAAGACGTTGAGGACTCCAATTTCGAGAAATGGAAAGATGATGGAGGATTTTGGAGTACGTTGCTACTGAATAACAACGGGATTAGCATTAAAAAGATAATGGATGACACACATTCGATTTGAAGTCATCATTTCGATGAACTTTCACAACTTCTTCTGTTTTTTGAGGCAAGTTACCATCATCTTCTCTACAACTTGAATCAAATGGTTCCTTATTCAAATCAATTGTAGCTGTAAACGTCACACACAAACGTATCGACGTATTCATCTTCGCATACCCAACAAATTTTTTAACTTGACGATCATTTGTGATGATAACTGGGGGTGATCCTAAGTAATCAATCAAATCACTTGGTAGATAACTCAACTCGACATTATTTTTGAGTACTCCAAAGTCCTCTAAAACCATCGCTTTTAATTCCACAAGAGTAGTACTTGATTCCAAAGTTAGTAATCTACCTCGTTTTTCTTCATCAACAATGAAAATCCACTCCTTCTTACTGATTCCCGATCTCCATACACCACATCTGACATAGATATGCACCATATTTGAAGCAGAAGAAGAGAACACCAAAAATATTTCTCTGAATATCGTGAAGAAGATAGGATAGGGACGTGAAAACAAAAAAAATTGAATAACATGTGTTTATTGTATTTTCTAAAAAATAAACAAATAGGTTCGAAAAAGGAAAAAAAGTTTTTAAAAAAGGAAAAAAATAAAAACAATTTCCACGACAAAGGGTAATATTTTTTGAATCTTTTTTAGGAAAAAACGTTTTCTCTCCGATTTAAATAAGGAAAAAAAAAATATTTTTTGAAGATTTTCAGTTGTTCCTAGATTTTCTCTCAGATTTTGTTAACCGCTTTGTAGAATACGTATTCTACATTTAGTAGAATGAAGACAAAATAGTAGAACTTCAATTCTACAACAAAATAGAATATAGAGAAAATGGTAGAACTTCTATTCTACTAAAAGTAGAATATAGAGAACATGATAGAATGCGAATTCTATAATTAGTAGAATACATACAACATTGTAGATAACGGATTCTATAGGGATAGTAGAATGCTATACAAATAGTAGAATACCTATTCTACTATTGGTAGATTTAAGAGCAAATACTAGAAATCAAATTCTACAATTAGTAGAACATGAAAAAAAAATCATTTAAAAAAAAAAAATCCATAAGATAAATTACATAATATATATTACTTACTTAATATGAATTTTCAGAATTTTTAAAGCAAGTATAAATATTTATTTCGATTTTCTTTATATTAAATAAAGGATATTTTGGTCTAAAAGTGGCATATCTCAAATAAGTACTAAGGGGACAATAGTTCTGATTTTTTGCTCTAAATTTGCAATTCTCCCTTGTTATTAACAATCACAATCTTTGTTTGTACATTAGCAGACAATGATTACATGAAACCTAAGAGGTCTCACGGGCAGTGTTTTGAACCTCCACTTAGAAACTAGCTAGCCCCGTGTCCAGCATGTAGTAGATGTTACATATCCACTTAGAAACTAGCCTTGTAACATGTAGTAGCTTAATGTTACGTTTAGTTATTTCTTGTCTCTTCTTCTATAAATTAATTGATAGATGTCTTTATATTTTTAATTCTACGTAGTAGTTTCATCTTGAAAAAAAAAATACTTGTAAATCCAAATCCAATCAAGTAACAAGGTTTCACTCGATATTTGGTCCTTTGTATTTTACTCTTAAAAACACTTGTAAATCCATTCAAATCCAAATTAAAATCAAATCCTTATGAAAATCCTTACTATTGAATAACACTTGATTTTAACATGGATTTTAAAATCATAGAACCAATAACACAAGATTTGAATATGGATTTCAAAATTATAGAACCAATAACACTTGATTTGGTTTGGATTTCCAAATCCATTAAAATGCAAGAACCAATAACCCCTCCAAAGTTTTAAGGATAGATTGCTCCAACGATAAAACCTTAAATCCATCTTTAAAAATATTTGTAATTTTCATAATGGTCCTCAACCTTAATTAAAACTAACAATAAAGATAAAATATCCTAAAATAAATATGAAACACCCTTTAAAATATTACACAAACACAACACACAATATTACATGATAAAAGTTACATGATAATATAAATTACATATATAATAATAAAATACACACATAAACTCAAATAATAAAGTTATATATAAAATATCAAATTACTTAAGCATTATTTCCATAATGATCCCATATATGATCGATCAATGCATTTCGAAATGAAAAATGATCCTCCTTATTTTTATTTTTTTATTACGAGCTAAAAATTGCTGAAATCGAGCATTTTCATTTACCGCCAATTCAACAGTTATCTCTGATGCTGATCTTGCATCTCTAATCGGTGCGTTGATATCACGTTCATCTTCGATTATCTTGTTATGCATTATGATGCACGCTGTCATTATATATAATGCAAGTCTTCTTTCTTCCAAAAACGTGTTGATCCTGCTACGATAGCGAACTTAGATTGTAGGACTCCAAACGCACGTTCAACGTCTTTACGACATGCTTCTTGTCTTGCTGCAAACAATTGTTTATTTGGACCTTGGGGATCACTTATAGTTTGAACAATAGTTGACCATTTTGGGTAAATACCACACTACACCAAAACAAGGTTTTTGCTACTGATTGTTGTTACTGATTAGGCAGTCGGTAAATTTACCGACTGTTTCGCTACTGATTTCCGACTGATTTGCGACTATTTTCAAATAGTCGCAAATCAGTAGGTATTTAGTGACTAAAAATTTCAGTCGTTAATTAGTAGCCGTTTTACGACTGATTAGTGACTGAATTGTAGTCGGAAACATGCATTAGCTAATCCAGTAGTAATTTTAGCGACTGATTTGCTACTGAATTCGGTGGTCGTAGAACAGTAGCAAATCAGTAGCAAAAAGTAGTTATAAATCACGTGGATTTCACTTGGTGGTTGGTGTACCTAATTTGGTTTGCAGTCGGGAATCAGTCGGAAAATTTTCTATATATTTTCTAACTACATCTTACACATAAATATCAAATAATATACAAAAAATTCAACACTTACACATTTTTTTTTAAATATAATCATTTTATAAATCATAAATTCTAAACCTAACCACAAACCCTTAACCCTAAACCCTAAACCTCTAACCCTTAATCATAAACTCTAAATATTAAATTGTAAACTAGATCTTACACATAAATATCAAATAATGTACAAAAAAAATTAACACATATAATTTTTTTAAATATAATCACTTTATAAATATTAAATTCTAAAACCCAAACACATACCCTAAACCCTAAACCTTAATCATAAATTATAAATCTTAAATTAATTGTAAACTAAATCTTACACATGCATATCAAATAATATACAAAATGTCAACACTTAAATTTTTTTAAATACATTCATCTTATAAATCATAAATTCTAAACCCTAAACACAAACCATTAACCCTAAACCCTAAACCTCTAACCCTTAATCATAAACTATAAATATTAATTTGTAAACTAGATCTTACACATAAATATCAAAAAATTCAACACTTACAATTTTTATAAATATAATCATCTTATAAATCATAAATTCTAAACCCCAAACACAAACCCTTAACCCTAAACCTATAACCCTTAATCATAAACTCTAAATATTAAATTGTAAACTAGATCTTACACGCCACGAAAAAGCTACTAAAAAAGCCACAAAATAAGAAAACAACAGAAACGTGACTATTACGTTACTATTTTGTGGCTAAAACAGCCACGAAACCAATTCGTGACTTTTTTGTGGCTAAAACAGCCACGATTTGCTCTTTTGGTTTTTGGCACCAAAACATTTGGTTTTTGGCACCAAATTTTTGGTTTGGCGGAGGATTTGTTTTTTAGCACCAAAAAATTTGGTTTTCATATAACACTTAGAAAAAAAATAAAACTTTACACCTAAACTTATAATTAATTACTATAATTTATATATAATTATTATATTTTGATTTTATGGTTTATGATTTAACTTCTATGATTAAAAGTTTAAATTTTTAAGGTTTAGAGTTTATGATTTAGGGTTTGGAGTATAGGTTTAAAGTTTAGGGTATGGGGTTTGGGGTTTAGGTTTAAGAGTTAAGGTTTGAAAAAAGATTTATAAAACTTGACTTTTTTATAAGTATTGGATCTTAGTTTATGATTTAGGGTTTGGACTTTGGAGTTTAAGTTTAAAGTTTAGGGTATGGGGTTTGAGGTTTAGGTTTAAGAATTAAAGTTTGAAAAAGATTTTTAAAACTTGAGTTTTTTATAAGTGTTGGATCTTAGTTTTGGGGTATAATAAAACCAATATTTACACCATTTACATATATATTTTACATAAAACCAATCTTAAACTATGTACTTATAATTATTTTTAAGCATAAATCTAACCAAATGACAATATAATGAAAGCTTCTTTCTCATTGGATAATCCATTGAGACAAGGATTACACTTTGATTTATCATCACCCGTTGATATAATAAATCCAACTGACAAGATCTAATTTGTTTTTTTTCGCCTCTTGTCCCCTTCTTCTCCTCTTCCTTCATCTCCCTTCAAGGCTTTGATTCTTTGAATGTCTTCTTCTACAGTAAGTCCTCTTTAAACTATTAGCGAAAGAATTGAATCAACGCGATCACTAAGATGTCTGCCGTTTCAATCTCCTCCGTCAAATCTGATTTCTCCGCCGTTGAGGCCGTAGCCGTTACGCACCATCGGCCGCCACCACCACCATTTCCTTCGCTCCGGTTTCTGTCGTCGATCGCTTCCCCGCCGGCTACTTCTCTTCACTTTGACGGCGGAGCATCTATCTCCCGATCAAATCTCTTCTCAGTCTCGCGTCTTCGTCCTATCAACGGACAAGATCTAATTTTAGGTTGAGCGATATATGTGTCGGCGTTTTGGCTTTGGCTGAGGTCGGCGTTTTGGCCGTAGGGTTCATCGGCGCTCCGTTTCGCGTCGTCTCCGGGAGTAGCGAAGCAGCCTGTATCTGCGGCGTGCGATGCGGTGGCGGGATCTTTCGGCGCGGCGGCGTGACGGTGTTCCGAAGTGCTGGAGGACGGCGGCGAGAGCTAGGAGAAGGTTAGTCGGTGGTCGCAAGTCAGGCTGAGCTCGGGATGTACTCGGAGGAGCAGATCTGACCGGTGGAGCAGATCCGCGATGAATGGCGCCGGCAAGCGAGAAGAAGATCGAAGATTTGGTTTGGTTTTGGATTTTTTCTTTTTTGATAATTTTTTTTAATATATAAATCAATTTGGTTATTAGTAATAATTACATGATTTTGCCAATTGAAATTTGACCAGATCTTCGATTTGTTTGTTCTGGCGTGCGCTTGAATTTTTTTTTTTTAATATAAATAAATTTGGTTATTGTTAATAATTATATATTAGTTTTTTTAATTTTTTTAAAAATAATTTTTCATGAAAAGTCACGGATTAGTAATGAAAAAATCTAGTTGTAGGTTTTCAGTAGCAACTTAGTAACAAAAAAATAAAAAACCAGTCGGTAAACAGTTGTAAAAAATGACAAAAAATACAAAACCGATGCTCATTTCAGTCGTAAATAAGTAGCAAAAATAGTAGGTAATCAGTAGTAAATTTTTGCGACTGATTAGCGACTGAATAGTGACCGCATAGATCAGTTGTAAATGAGTCATAAATAAGTAGCAATTTTGCGACTGATTGTATTTGCGACCAGACCTTTACCTACAACAGATATCAGTCGGTAATCAGTCGTAACAGGGTCTTTTGCTACTGATTTCTGACTGTTTTTGCAGTAGTAAAAAAATTGTTTTCTTGTAGTGCCATCAGCTAAATAATAGCCCATATTATACTCCTTTCCCTGAATAATGTAATTAGCAGGAGGAGCGGTACCTTGAGCAAGTCTTGAAAATAAGTTAGATGAGTTCAAGACGTTAATGTCGTTGTTGCTTCCTGGCATGCCAAAATAGGCATGCCATATCCATAGATCATAATCCGCAACTGCTTCAAGAATGATTGTGGGTGCTCCGCTACGACCTGCAAATTCTCCTGCCCAAGCAGTTAGACAATTTTTCCAATTCCAATGCATACAATCTAGACTTCCCAGCATTCCAGGAAATCCACGTTGTTGGTTGATATTGAGAAGCCTATCATCAACGTCTTCTGCTGTTGGTGACCTGAGATACCACTCCGAAGAAATTGCGACAATTGCTTGACAAAAGCGCTTCATGCATTCGATAGCCGTAGACTCTCCTATTTTGATGTATTCGTCTGTCGCATCAGCATGCATACTATACACCAAAATCCGGATTGCAGCCGTTACCTTCTGCAAGGTTGATAAGCCCAATCTTCCAGAAGCATCACGTCGTTGAGTGAAGTAGTTGTCATATTGTTTAACAGCATCAACAATGTGAAGAAATAACCCCTTTGACATTCGAAATCGACGATTGAACTCTCTTTCATCATACACCGGATTGTCAGAGAAGTAATCATTGAACAAATTACGATGAGCATTTTCTCTGTCACAGCGTGTAACCGCGTGACCAGGAATAGAGCCTCGATAACTTACATGATTGTTATCTTGAATGATTTGCTGAAGAAGGTGGTTGTTGTTCAGTAACAAATCGACTGCAATTTTCTCTTCTCTATCGATTGCTTCGAGGTCGTCGACCAAAAATTCATCAAACTCAGATGAGTCTGAAGAAGATGAAGAAGGATTTTGAGAAAAAGATGGACCTCCAAAATCATAATTCATTTTTTTCTAAGTTTAGAGAACAAGTGGTGATGTTTTTTCTAACGTCCACAAATGTGTTTTATAGATAAAATGTTATTATTTAAGAAGATAAAAAAATCTTTTGAATTTAATCTACGTCGTTTGATACAAGGATTTTGGTATCCTTTAGAGGTATCAATACCCTCTTATCGATGTAGTATAAGAGGTTATCAATCCATAATTGGGAATAGGCTTAATCACTAAGGATGCAAGGAATCTATGTAATTTAAACTAAACAAGTGTGATTTGGGATTAAGTATCCAAATTAAGCAACTACAATAACTAAGTAAGAAGTGATTCAAATAATAAAAGCGGAACAANTCGTTCATTATATCTCTTTTGTCATCAACCGTTAGATTGAAATCCTATCATTATCCTATCCAAGATATTAAAGATATCCGACATTATTATATAAGGAAATACGTGAATTTAATCCGCGCCATTAATCACATTTCACTTCTTCTCCACCGTTAGATTGAAAACCTTATCATTTTGCTATCTAAGATATTTGACGGATCAGATAAGGAAATCTGTGGATTTAATACAATTAAGTTATATATAAAATACCAAATTAAAACTCTATCATTATCCTATCTAGAATATCCACATGTCAGATAAGAAAATTTGTGAATTTAATCTGCACCATTCATCACATCTCACTTGTTATCTACCGTTAGATTGAAACCCTATCATCTTAGATAAGGAAATATGTGAAACTAATTGGTGTCCATCCACTTGAATTCTTATTCATCCTTTTGTGTATAAATAATAGACTCCACCCAATGAAAAACTCACACTTCAAACAATTCCTTCTTTTGTAGACAAAAATATGCAAAGAAGTAGAGGCTCATCATTCATTCCACAAGAAGATGAATTGTTATGTCGAGTGTATTTATAAATATCACAAGATCTAATAGTTAGCAATAACCAAGCTTTGCGGAAATTATGGGGAAAGATAGAAAAAAGTTACAATGAGAAAAAAATGATGAGTGGGAACTTAGAAGCAGTAGATCTTTAGAAGGTAGGATGAGTCTTATTCTTTTTGCTGTTAGGAGTTTGAAGTGTTGCGTGCATCAAGTGGAGAATATGCATCTAAGTGGAGCATTCGAACAAGACATTGTAAGTAAATATTCAACAAGTGTTTTTTTTTATATATGATATTTGGATATTGGTTTAACGTAATTTTATGTTACTATTATTTTTCTACAGATGGATAAAGCAAAACACTTATTGATGCAAAACAACATCAAATTTAAAAAGGGTTTTAGATTTGATCACGTGTGGATCTTGATGAAGGATATTCCAAAGTTTACTGACAATGTCAACATCGGTATTCCAGAAACTCATACTGCGGGAAGCGATACAATAGGATCTCCAACATCACAGTCTCCTGGATTGTCGTCATTTTCAATCAACTTAAGCAGTGAAGATGGTGGATCATCATCACAACATCCCATTGGATCGAAGAAAGCAAAACTAAAAAGAAAAATGGATGAAGGTACTAATTCATCTACTAACTCTTTGGTTTCATCAAGTGCACAAATCCTTGATTTCTTAAAAGAAAGTGCATCAAGTAGGGATAAGAACTATGAGTTGCAGCAATTACGTATGCAAAATCAATCTAGAAAGTTAGCTCTAAAAGAACGAGAACATGAAGATAAAATATTTCTAAAAAAATTAAATTATCTCGATGATAATGATGCACGTGAGTTTATTCGAGCTGAAAAAGCAAGAATCATACAAAAAAGACGTCAAGAACAACAACAACAACAACCTCAATTTGCTCAAAATCCTTATGGACAATATTTTAATTGTCTTGGAGGTTTGGGATCGGATTTACCAGAGTACTAGTATTTTGGTCCGACTTGTAATATATGTAATATTTATGTGTTTGTGTAATTTGCTTTAATTTGTCTTCATGTAATTTGTTTTTAATTTGCTTTAGTTTGCCTTCATTTAATTTTTCTTTAATTTGCTTTGATTTGTGTTTTTGTAATTTGTATTGGATTTGCTTTAATTTTTGTTAAGTTTACTTAAGTTTGCTTTAATTTTTGTTAATGTATTCATTTTGTGTAAAATTTGTTTTTTTTTTAATGTTATGTAATATATCTTCAATATTAATAACTTGTGAATTTTATTTTAGGGTACTTAAGCTATCTTAAACTAAATATAGTACAATTATTTGTGACAATTATAATTCTAAGGACTAAATTTGAAAATATCAAATTTGAGGTTTCACTATTCAAAATCTTAAAATATAAGGGAATAAAGATTTGTAAGAGTTGGAAAAACCTTATAATATAAAAGAATAAAGACTTGTTGGAGTTGCTCTTAGTGGGGATCAAATGGCGGAATATATCGTTTTCCCATAAGATTATATAAGAAATTGTGATATTAAGCATTTTTTTTGTTTCCGAGGCTAATTTCTACATGTTTAGTAATTAACTATGATCCCTGGGCAATTCTTTTTGTTAGCAAACACATGATCTGAAAAAAAATCAATGGAGAAAATTGTTATTTTTAAAAATATAACTTTTTTTTTGTCGACAAAAATAAATGGATTTTTGTAAAATAATTCATGTTTTGTTAAAAATGGAACCGATTGACCGACTCAACTTACCGACTGCAATATTTTATTATATTTCTTTTAAATGAGTCATATAGATGAGCCCTTTAATACAATTAAACAAACAAACGTTATTTTATAACTCTACTAGGGTGTGATCCGCGCTACTAGGATCGCAAATAATTTTTCTAAACAGTTTTTATTGTCTATAATTTTATTTTTTGAATCTGATTGTTAATTGAATTGTCTCTATCAGCTTAAAATATGTGTATTTTTATTTTTTGGTTTATTTTCTTAATTTCTTAAATTTATGATTTTATATGTATTTGTTTAGTGGATAGTACGCATTTTCATTTATTTTTTTCCTTTATTAGTCAATTTCATGCAATTAGTTGGGTTTTTTAAGGGAATATCTTCACAATTTAAAGTTTTCTTTGCATAATTTTTTTTTTCTTTTGTTTCATCTAAAACCTATTTGTTGAAGCCCTTGTAGAATACGTTTCCCTTTAATATTAAGGATTAAGGAATTTGGGCTATTTTAAAAATTTTAGTTTTAAGATAATNTTTTTTTTAATTTTGTTTTGATTGTGTAATAGTATTTTATTTTCTTGATTTTGGAGTTAATGGAACTGTTTCTAACAGTTAACAGTTTAATATTGGGTGGTTCCTTATTTTATTTTATTTTCCATTTTTATATTGTTTTTAATCGTGTTTTTTTAACATCATTCTTTTTAATAGTGTTTCATGTTGGATTCTAATTAGGCATGTCAAGCGGATCAAACTTGCCCCGCTAGATCCGCCCCGCGCAGGTTAAATTTTTTTTGTTCGCCCCGCCCCGCTAAACTCATTAACACAAATTTCTCAACATGCACCTGCCACGCTTGAATTCGCGGGTACCCGCGGGTAACCCGCAAATATATAGATAATAATAATAAAAATTTAAAATTTCTCGACTCGTACCCGACCGGTGGCGGGTTAAACGGGGCGGGATCCGTGGATAATGACTCAAATTAACAACACCGATTTATGTATATTTTGGAATTTTTGTTTTATGTTTGTGATTTTTTTGGGATCTTTTGTTTTATATGTGTGTGTTTGGACCCACGGATAATGATTCAAATTGACAGCACCGATTTATGTATATTTTGGATTTTTTGTTTTATGTTTGGGATATTTTTGGGATCTTTTATTTTATGTGTGTATGTTTTTTTTGGTTTTAATGTTTGTTATTTAGGTGGATGGTGATGTGACATCATGAGAAGAGAGAAAAATTAACTTTATATATATAGATGGTCATCTATATGAGCAAACAAACAGAATCTTAGTATCTTTAAAAAAAAAATATGTAGTTTGCACTTTGTACAAAGAAGAAGAAGAAATGAAATTATTCTCTCGACAATATTCTCACTGTCACATACATGATATATATATGATAATACATACATATTTCACCTCATATATCATGTATAACAGAGCGCTGAAAATATATCGTTGAACCGACATTAACTAAATACATTATTTCTTCTTCGTTGTTATTAGCATTGGAGATATTTTTCAATCAAATAAGTAAAACCAAACTTTAGCCACCTGACCAAGGCATTGCTTTTAAAGGAAAACCAATCACTTTAGTCTAATTTATTATATGGCTAATATCAAATCTGATCATTCTGTCATTTTTCGATACTAATTAACAATGTATTTACATTTTTTTTTGTCTACCATAATATCTACATATTGATCTTATAGTTATCTAGATTTTCTCACACTAATATTTTTTTTATTTTGCTGATATTTTACACTAATATCTAGATATTTACTTTATACAATTCTCTAGATTATTTTACGGAGCATTTTCCAATTTATTGACCTTTAATTTAAGAGCATAGGACTTATTGATATGTGGTGAATGTTGGATCTCCTCTTTCCTCAGATAGGTCTAGCTTGTACGTCAATAACTCACGGGAATTGAGCTGCTCACCTCTTTGTTTTGGCGTACGTAAAACTTAACGTACATCATTCTCTAAAGATGCAGTCATTTAGATCCTCATTTTCTCTTGCTCTCATATAAGGTAAGTATCACTTGTGGACTCAAATTGAGAGAGAGAGAAATGGGTAGATTTCGTGGGTTTGGTGTCTGGATCAATCAGAACAATCAACAACCTCCAAAGGTGATATAAGATCAAGGGAAAATCTTGACCTTGTCACAAACTGTTCGGATATAGATCTTTAGGTAGCGAAATGGATGTATAGTAGGTAGGCCTATCAAGCGGGTCGGATCCGCCCCGCCGCAGGTGCGGTTTTTTTTTTTTTACCCGCTTGATCCGCGGATCACCTTATCGTTAACCCGCACCCACCCCGCATTAGTCAAGCGGGTCGGCCGGGTAACCCGCGGGTTATGAAAAAAAAAAATAGAGAGAGATCCCGAGAGATCTCGAGAGAGAGAGAGAGAGAGAGATATAATTAGAAGAGGAGATTGTTGTTGTCGGAAAAGAGAGAGATCTTGGAGGCATCGAGCTCGAGGCGGCCCGAGTGAGTGGAGCCGAATTCGTCCAAGGGGATGATGGGCCGATCATCGGATCGGATCTCTGATTTGTGGATCTCGGCAAAAGCAACGGAGATGGACAAGGATCGATATGCAGAGAGAGAAACGATTTACAAAAAGAAGTGAGAGAATCGAAGAGAAGAGAAGAGAAAGAGAAGAGAAGAAGAGCAGAGAACAAAAAAATGTCGTTGTCGGCGACGGCTGAAGAAGAGAAAGTAGAAAAAAATTAGGGTTTTTTTTTTAAAAAACAAGTTACAGTTGAAAGAAAAAAAAACACATAAATACGGGTAACCCGCAAACCCGCGGTTTCAAAACCTTAAACCCGCACCCACACCCACACCCGCCCCGCATTTTAACACACTCGACCCGTACCCGCTCCCCTTAAAAAAAAAAAACTCGACCCGCACCCATCCCGAGGCGGATCAAACGGGGCGGGGCCCGCGGGTAATGACTCATATTGACGTGCCTAATAGTATGTGGATCGAAAAACGCCACTCAAGAGTGTGAAAACCCTTGTGATGAGTTCACAAACCTAGTCTCAAGGAATCTACACATGAGACATATATCCAAAAATATTCAAAAACACATCTTGAATAAAGAAAAAAATTATTCTCTGATTTTTATTAATTCCCAAAACAAATTTTGTCTTTACAATGAGAACAATGAACTTTTTATAGTTTTTACAAGATAATATTTACAATAAATACATTAAAATAATTAATTCAAATTTAAACAAAAGAAGAATAATTAACTAAATCAAATAATGATATTCTTGCCACCAATTTAGCATTTGACGTTGAATGAGAATCCTTTGATTTTGTGAAATTATGAGGATTAAATTCTCATAATAAATCCATGTATTAATAACCTTTGATTCATTATTTTTGATATTGCATCAAAATGTTATTTCATTTCCATCAATTAGAGAACCTTTAAATTCAACTGTAGAAAATAGATGATGATTATATTTGTTGCTCTAGGCCGAGTCCAAGAGATCTGAAAATGTTAAATCGAAGTCGGTGTCAGAGATGGATACTAATAATCACGAGGAAGAGGACAAGAAGCAGCAAGATGTTCTTTGGAGTACTGCAGAGAGGAAGCATCCATGGTATGATGCTCCGCCTCGGGAAGGTAGGGCCGACTCTGGGTCATGCGTGATGAAACATTGGATTATGGCCCCTATTTTTTTTTATGGCCCCAAATTTTTTTTTCTTTTATATTTTGGCCCCTAAATTTTTTTATTTTTTATTTTTATCCCCTAAAAAACAAAAAAATTATAATTAGTCTTGAGCCCCCAAATTTCAGGGCCGGCCCTGGGGAAGGTAAGAGAAAATCAGCAAACAAAGCCTAATTACTTTTTCTTTCTTTTAGAGGACTTGCTAGAAATTAAGAATAAAGAGATCCCAAAAATTTCTAATATTTTTGATGTTTGAAGGTAACAACGAAAAAGGGTAACAACATAGAGATGACAGTGGGAATCCCTCTAGATGGAGTCTAAATAGCCAATTTTTCGATATGGGCGGACGCCAACTTCTGGGTTTTTTCTTCAAATCATATTGTATGATTCAAATGTTGTATTCATTATAGCAATACTTGAGAACGTGATATTTTCCCTTGTGAAGCAAACCAAATCATGAAAGGTTTTGAGGAATGATGGACCAAAGCAGATCGCAAAAGGTGGAGAAAGTTGTGGCGTGAAACTTTCTTTGGTGTGGTCTGGAACTATCCCGATAAATCTAATTGTTGATGAAAACAAAAAAGATTTTACTGTAAGAAGCTTCTCTATACGCCCACATGCATAATCAATATATTTGTTTCGTATATTAGGTGAACGTTGGTTTCTCTTGCTTGTTTTGTTGTGGACATGCAAAATATAAGGAGAAAATGATGAATCATGAAAGTGTTCGAGGGTAACTAGAAAGTGGAGCCAATATATGTTGATCAGGAACGCTTTTGCAAGAACGGTTTACCAAAGAGTCGAGAAGAATACAAAAAATGTAGTGGTGGACAAGGAAAGATTGCATCGAAAGTGACAATGAACCAATACTTTCAGCCCTCTACTGTTCTTAATCTGCCACCACTCTCTTGGTACATTCGTGGGATCACTGTCCAGACGATCAAAACTCTGCTCCAAATGGTTCAGTATAAAGGTGCTATATACCGAGAGCTTCCATTCCGTTCCGACTACAAACAAAAAAGCTTATGAGTTATATATTTGGGAATTGGGACTAACGCCGGTTATAAACTGAATCAAACGTCAAGAAATGGCTTCGGTTATTTAGAAGTAGATTACCACATCATAAAGACTTCAAGCAACAAACGTGGAAACACTAGCCTAACTGATTATTCACAAATATATGTTGTAAGCTATAAATTTAGTATGTTCTTATATTCGTTTAAAAAAAAAAAAAAATTATTCGATTTTAGGATTTCAGTTACCTTAGAGCACCCACATCAGTGGGTGTCTCACATATGTCTCAGAATAAAAAAATAAGAAAAATTGAAAAAACAAGAAAGAGAGAAGGAGAGAGAGCGAGACACGGTCTCGTGTGAGACACACATTGAGACATTGGGTGATGACGTGTCAACGTATCATTGGTCCAATTTTTTTTTTTTTTTTAATTTACTTATTTAATTAAAAAAAAATCAATTTTTTTTTTGTGAGACACCTCTCACCGATGCGGATGGTCTTAGGGCTAACTCCATGCTCTAATTAACCATGCTCTTTATCTATTCTATCAAATTTTGATATGTGTAATGTGTTGAATGTGGATCGGATAAATCTAAAGTTAGCTCATTCCCTACAAATTTCGTATGCATGAAGAAAATTGACTATTAAGTAATGTTACGTACTTTTCCTAGGTAAGGCAAATGTTACATACAATCTTCCATTTCATCTTTTTTTTTTTTTTTTTCTCTAAATCGATCTGTTATGTTCATGACAGTGTTAAGAATAGGTGGAAAGTAAGGCAATGATACGTACGTAAATAACACACGCTTGTGCATGCCCATGTTGCCGTATTACCGAGAAGGCGAGAATACGTGGAATTTTCTAGCTACAACCGGAATGATTTGTTGTCTTCCGATCTTAATATAACTAATTTAGATTTTCTCTGCAAAAGACAGATTTGTCTTCTCAGTCAAAAACTATAACCCGAGTTCCTAGATAACATTTATGATTCTATATACTTCTCATAAACACTTAGAAGGAGAACCATATAGGAAGCGTCATTCTCCAATTTATTACTGAACTTCGATCTCCTTTTTCTTCAGGTAGATCTCGCTTGTACATCAACAACTCACGAGAATTGAGCTGCATGCCTACTTCTTTACTTTTTCGTACGTAAACTTAACGTACACCATTCTTTCAAGATGCAAACATTTTGTCTACGATTACTCAAACCATAATATAGGGTACAAGCTTTAAGATCGTCATTTGCTCTTTCTCTCATTAGGTAAGTGAGAGAAATGGGTGTATTTCCTGGATTTGGTGGCTGGATCAATCAGAACACTCAACAGCCTCCTAAGGTCAGTTTCGTTTCCATCAATTAGAGATCCAAATTAAGTCAAATAGATATAAACAGGTAATGAGTCTGTTTGTTATTATAGGCCGATCCCAAGAGATCTGAGAATGTTGAATCTAAGTCGGTGTCAGAGAATGACACTAATAATAATGCCCCTGCTAAGGAGAAAAAGGCATATTTTGATCAAGATCATGAGCTGCAAGATCAACTTTGGCATGATGCAGAGAAGCAGAATCCATGGTATAATGCTCCTCCTAAGGTCAAGGTAAGACCAAATTACCAAACATAATCTGAATATATTATACCTTTTTTTTTTGCCTTAAGATGAATTAAGAAAAACATCCCGAAAATTTCCTAATTTTTTAATGTTTGAAGGTGACAACAAAAAGGGTCTTTGCCATATGAACATAGAAATGATAGTGGGAATGACTCCATATGGAGTCTACGAACTTCTCACTTATCCAGAATCCGGTGTATTCTTCGACATGGACAAGTGGCGCGACCTTATGGTTTTTTTTCCTTCTCATCATATGATTTGATGATTCGAATGTGGTATTAATTATAGCAATACTTGAGGCTGTGATCTTTTTCTTATGTAGACAAACAAATCAATAAAGGTTTTGATGGAGGATGGACCGAGGCAGATCATGAAGGTGAAGAAATCTGTGGCTTGGGACTTACTTTGGTGGTCTATACCTATCCCGATAGATCTAATTGTCGATGAAAACAGAAAAGATCTTACAGTAATAAGCTTCTCTATATATATATCCCTCGCAATAATCAATACTTTTGTTTTGTATTGGTGAAACTTAACTCGGGTTTCTCTTGCGTATTGTGGACAGACAAAATATAAGAAAGAGAAAATAATGTTCATGAAAGTGTTTGAGGGTAGCTATAAAGTGGAGCCACTATACGTAGATTCAGAACGATTGTGCAAGCGAAGGTTGCCAAAAAGTCGAGAAGAATATAAAAAATGTAGCGGCGGACAAGGAAAGATTGCGTCTAAAGTGACATTGAACCAATATTTTCAGCCATATCCTCTTTTTAATCTGCTGCCACTTTCTTGGTATATTAATGGGATCACCATCAAAACCACCAAAACTCTGCTCCTATCGGTCCAAAATATGGCTACCACGATTCGGCGGGCTAAAAGGGTCTAAGAGCATCCCCATCCCTGAACCCCATAATGGGGTTCTTCAGATTATTAAATCATTATTATTTTGGTGAACCCCAAATTAAGAACTCTATCTGTTTTTGAGTGTCCAATGGTGAACCTCACTTAGGGGTTCTTCAAAAAAAAAAAAAAATTAGAATATCATATCATTTATTTGGAATATAAATTTAAACATACAAAATTTTATAAAATCATTATTATATTGCATTACATGAAATTTAAAACATACAAAATATATATATTGGAAAAAACCGTTTAGTTGCCAAATTTATGCCATATATGCTCAACTAAATCAGCTTTCAATCGTTCATGTACTTGTTTATCATGAAGTTAATTTCGATTGCCCATCAAATTGATGAGATTTGAAGGCATTTCTCTAGAATACGTCATATCCACTTGTGACGTTCTGCTTCCTTCTCCTTGTTCGAATTCTGACTGAGTGTATCCATCTCGTTCGTTTTCTACTATCATATTGTGTAGTATGATACATGCTCTCATAATATTTCCTATTTTTACCTTATCCCAACTGAGAGCTGGATTTTTGACAATGGCAAACCGAGCTTGCAAGACACCAAAAGCACGCTCCACATCTTTACGGACAGCTTCTTGATATGTTGCAAATAAGGATGCTTTCGGACCTTGAGGAATTCGAATAGATTGGATAAAGGTTGCCCATTTAGGATAGATTCCATCGGTGAGATAGTACGCCAAATGATACTCGTGTCCGTTGACAAAGTAATTCACTTTTGGAGCTTTACCTTGTAATATATCATCAAAAACTGGTGAACGATCAAGCACATTGATATCGTTTAAGGTACCTGGAGGTCCAAATAACGCGTGCCATATCCAAAGATCATATGACGCTACAACCTCTAAAACGATTGTTGGTTTTCCTGAGCCACGTGTATATTGCCCTTTCCAAGAGGTTGGGCAATTCTTCCACTCCCAATGCATACAATCGATGCTTCCTATCATCCCGGGAAATCCGCGCATCTCTCCGATATCGAGTAGTCGTTGAAGATCTTCNGTTGCCCATTTAGGATAGATTCCATCGGTGAGATAGTACGCCAAATGATACTCGTGTCCGTTGATAAAGTAATTCACTTTTGGAGCTTTACCTTGTAATATATCATCAAAAACTGGTGAACGATCAAGCACATTGATATCGTATAAGGTACCTGGAGGTCCAAAAAACGCGTGCCATATCCAAAGATCATATGACGCTACAGCCTCTAAAACGATTGTTGGTTTTCCTGAGCCACGTGTATATTGCCCTTTCCAAGAGGTTGGGCAATTCTTCCACTCCCAATGCATACAATCGATGCTTCCTATCATCCCGGGAAATCCGCGCATCTCTCCGATATCGAGTAGTCGTTGAAGATCTTCTGGTGTGGGTCTTCTTAGATACTCATCTCCAAACAAATGTATTATTCCTTCAGTGAAATTTACCAAGCAGGACATTGCAGTACTTTCGCGGAGCCGGAGGTATTCGTCAAACGTGTCAGGCGTACAACCATATGCCATGATACAAATTGCGGTTGTACACTTTTGTAGTCCCGAGAGACTTAATCTTCCGATAGCATCTCTTATTTGCTGAAAGAATGGAACTTCATGGGAGAGTCTATCAACTATATGCATGAACAACGGCTTGTGCATTCTAAAACGGCGTCGGAATATTTGAGGAGGGTATGTTGCATTTTCACTGAAATAGTCGTTCCATAATTGGATGTGGCCTTGCTCAAGTTCTCTTTCAATATATGCTCTTTTCTTCTTCTTCTCCTTTCTTGCTGCACGACGATCAAGAATGTTCTCTAACATATTGTCGACCTTTTTATCCACGCTTTCATCAAATCTTTCATCAAAGATTTCTTCACATCTTTCATCAAAATGTGGATCGTTGCTTGAAGAAGATGCCATAAAAAAATTTGATGTTTGAGAAATGAAAGATGAAATAAAAGAAGATAAGAGTTTAAATAGAGTTAAAAGAAGAAATGAAAGATGATAAGAGTTATAACGGTTTGATTTTTGATCTTCGATCAAAGGTTTAAGTTTATATAAGAGAAGAGTTGATGTTTTATAAAAGGAAAGCAAAGTTCACGGGAGATACAATAACAAAGCAATATGGTCCCATAGAGAAGTTTTACAATACTACAAAAGCAAAGTTTTACAATACTACAAAAGAGTGATATGTGTAGACAACACCCGTGATCTTGATACTACAAAGACAAAGAGAGAAGTTTTACAACACTACAAAAGAAAATGGACACATACAAACACGTAAGACAACACCCGTGATCTTGATCTTCGGCCTTCACTTCTTTTTTCCAAACCAAACCCGTGATTCACTGAAACCAAAAAAACATTTCAGTCAATGTGAGACATAAACAAGCCAAAGACAAAGAACAAGAAACCACCAAACTGTTTAAAAACCAGCAAACTAATGAACTTGACAAACTAATAAACTAGCAAACTAAATAACTTAGACAGACAACTACAAGTCAGAACATAATTTAGGACAACATCTCACTAATGAGCTTGTTCTTTAGCGCCATTTTATTTTCAGCAAGTGGCTCCTTTCTTGCAAGGAGGTTGTTAAGTAACTTATGCCTGGAAAGCTTCTCTTTAATTTCCATCATGCGTTGTAACTCCATCAATTCCATGTCTTCTTTCTTAGCACCAGTTGTCTTCTTTCTTAGCACCAGTTGTCTTCTTCCCTTTACTCTTAGCCGCTTTCTTTGCCGCCTTAACACCATGCGGACGAACCGTTGATACATCCTCTTCAGGCATTTCTGGGTGGTCACTTGAAGACTGTGCTGAACCCTCTTGAAGCTTTCTTCTCTTTGACCATGCACCATCTTTAACACCAAATGTTGAACACCATTTTTGGTCATGGCGCAGCTCCCTCCAAGCATGATCAAGTGTGAACTTGAACCCGTGATCATTGAAAAAGATGTCATGAGCTGCTTTCATAACATCATTCTCATTCTGACCGCTTGTTTGCTCCTTCATTGCGGCCTCATAGCACCCAACAAACTTGCATACTTGATCATTGATCCTTCCCCACCTTTGCTTACAGTGACTAGACTCTCTCTTTTGCTCTCCAACAAGCTGTGGACTTGAGTTAAAGTAGATTTGAATGCGTGTCCAAAATGCTCCAGCTCTCTGCTCATTCCCAATAACCAGATCCTTGCTGGTGTTCAACCAAGCACTGATGAGAACAACATCCTCCTTCGGTGTCCATTTCCTTCTCTCTTTAGAGGACTCAACACCTTGGCTTGCATCAGCAGAACATTGGGTACTAAAGAGAGGGACTTCTGATGAGTAACTCTCATTAACTAGTTGACTAGTTAAGAGGTTTACAAATCCAGAATCCATATCCTAATAATTTGAGTGTT
>PKML01008601.1:87024-104967 GCA_002933935.1 Eutrema yunnanense | reverse complement strand
TTTCCTCCCAGGAAAAGTATCAAAATCTGTCCCATACTTTGGATCTGGAGAGACCTCGTTGATGATTCTTCCCCCACATGGGCAATGTGTCGGAATCCCGTACTGGGCATCGGCTATGTACCCACGCATGTCTGCGTATTCCTTCATCTTCTTCATATTCCTCCTCTCCTGTTTCTCTATGTATGGATCCATGACGAAAGCACTAACCTAATCAAGGACGAAGGAAGACGAATCAACGGAAGAAGGAAGACAAAACAACTTCGATCTAAGCCCTAATTTTCACAAATTGTAAATCACAGAAGGACGAAGGAAGACGAATCAACGGAAGAAGGAAGACAAAAACAACTTCGATCTAAGCCCTAAATTTCACAAATTGTAAATAACAGAAGGACGAATCTACTTCGCAAACGCAAATTCAAAAAAAGAAAGGATTCACACTAACCAGAGAAGGATTCACACTCAGAGAAGGAGGGAGACGAGAGGGGAAGATCGAAGAAGAAGCTTTGGTCGCGAGCCTCGATCTCAAATTGTTAAGTGTGAGAGAGACACTGGCTGGAGCAGAGGGTCTCGAGAATATTGGAAAAAAAAAATTCGTCCAACCACAAGCCGCCACGTCGCCTTAAGAGACTGTCTCTTAAATCTCTTCGGTAAGGACCGGTTCTTAACATATCATGCTTTTTTCATTTATTTTTAATCTGAAAATTGCTAAAAACCTCCTTCTATTTTAACTAAGAACTTGCGATGGGGATGGCCTGGCCTAAGCGAAATCTTTAGGTAAAGACATAAGCAATAAACATGAAAAAAACTAGCCTAAATGATCATACACAAAGATATTTTATAAGTTTGTAAATTTAATATATTCTTATATTCCCAAAAAAAATTAAAAAGGAAATTCGAGTTAACTATAGGAGGTAAAGACCAAGTCAATGCTCTTACTTGCTCTTTATAATTCCATTTAACGGTCCATGCCATGCATGGTGACAGCCTGACAGGTGTTGCATGAGAATCGGATAAATCTAGAGTTAACTCATCCTCTCCAAATTTTATGTCAATTAATTCATAACTATATGTTATATAGGGATCAAATCCACAAAAACCAAGTAAAACACTACAAAAATGCAAGAGGAAAATAAAGTTAAAACAATAAATTTGTTTTTTGGTTTTCTAAATAAACCTAAAGTAAGAATGCAAATAAAACGATATAAGTTGGATGGAGGGAAACGCTAGGTATTCGGGTAATTCGCATGAAATCAAAAATAACAAATCAGAGAATTAAACAAGGAAATCATTAAGCATATTCGAGAACTCAAATCACTGTTTTATAATCAACCTACTATTGTAGTATTAATTACTATGTCTAATAACCTAAGATTCTAAACTGTCGTTTGAATTCATAAAACTAAACATGTATTAAGATCAAGTTTGATATGTTCATAAAACGCCTTAACATAAGCTTTTGTTGGGGATAAACTGTGTTTTTATCGGTTTCTAACATTTGATTTTGTGTCTTTTATTGAGTCAAAGTGTCTTTTTAGATTCTTTTCGTCCTTTATCGAGTCTTTTCAGGTTTTAGGTCACTTTAGGAGAGAAGTAACCGTTTTAGGTGCAAATTAGCATATGGAGATGTATAATCATGCAGAGACGTCAGAAATTTGGCAAACAATTTCGCTTTATACTCGAAGCACAAACATGGGTTTTTGTTTGATTTGGTTTATTCCCATTGATTCCTTTTTGTTTATCAATATGTCTGCTAGGTTACAATTTTTGTGTTTATTTCCACGAAATCTGCAACAATGGGTATAGAGGAGATGATGGCTTTGGTTATGGTGATGAATTCGACGATGAAGAAGATGTGAAACCATTGTTTTGGAGATGTAAGTTCGATATTTTTAGGAATTGTGTTAGATCTCGAGATGTATATGTTTTGGAAGTATCAGATGTGGACAAACTAGCATGGATAACATATTTGGAAAACGATCACTTAATAGCATCGGTGATAAAATATTTGTAGACTAGTTAATGCAGACAACGAATGGTGGACAAAGTTGCGTGGACAACGAAGAAGGCATTATCTCATCACAAAGGAACACACGCTTCCAAGGTAGAATCTCGATCTTTCAATTTTGAAATATGGTGGACTAGGTATCATGGACAAAATAGCGTGGACTATATAGCGTATACATAATATTCTAGAATAAGGTATTTAAATGGACACTATAATATACAAATCATCCATCGGAATATCAACATCTAAAAGTATAAGTCATCACAATTGAACAATCAAAATTGAAAGTAGAATATGATAGGATATCATAATTAGACAACCAAATTATATATGGTAGACAAGTGTTGATGGACAAGATACGGTGGACAGTTTGCAATAGACAAGATTAGGTACAGAGATTCCGATGGACAATTTTTCTTGTTTTTTTAAACATTTGTTTGCTTCCACATGGACACATCAATTGAATGTGTTCTTGTTTTTAGTGTCACCAATTTTTGCATGCAAGAGAAAATATTCATATATCAAGAGAATAAATCATTGAAAATAGAGATTCAGAGGCTAAACAAAAGAAATGATGGGCTATTTAAGAACAAAGAAAAATTTGTAGAACAAAATCAGTGCTTTTAACAAGTTAATTGAAATCCAAAGATGACCATTCATAATATACATATGTGAAACCATTGTTTGGATTTGGGTATTAAGAATGGCCATCTTTGGATTTCAATAAACTTGTTAAAAGCACCAATTTTGTTCTACAAATTTTTCATCTACATAAAACATTAGGTTATCTTCTTCTTCCATTAGGCCCCCAATTCGATCCTAGCCAGAAGCGTCTCCTCTTGTTCTTCCTACTTCCAAGGCTGAGGCGAGCTCTTCTCGCGTGATGCGCTCCGAAGCGTGATCCCTTTCGTCTTGGCTCTCTACGTTAGTGATTGTCGCGATCGTCCGTCCGAAGCGTACCCTTGAACGATCGTCAGTTTGTTGGTCGCGTCCATCGTTGGAACCTCCTGCTTCTTGGTTCACCCAAGGTGGCTCGGCTAGGTTTGGTCTCATCGCTGCGAGCGTTATCTCGTCAGACGGGTGCAGTGGTGGTAGCCCTCTTGGGATCCTCGGTGCGTCTCCAGACGTGCCGGCATGCGTTGAGAAGTCGAGGACTGTTGGGTTGAGACCGAGCGTCCTCGCGATTCCTATGGTCGGATTCACCATTGAGTCTAGGTTTCCGGTGCGCATATCTCGGACTCGGCTCTCCGATGTCAGCGTCTCGAGCCTCTCTGATAAGGAATTGTTCAACTTGTCTTGTTCCTCGGCTTTGTTCAGCAACATGGCCAGCATGTCTTTCACTTCGGCTAGGGATGTTGAAGCTGCTTCCGTGTTTCCTAGAGGAGGACCACTGTGATCGATCCTTGCTCCGGAAATCTCGACACCGTTGTTGTTCACGTCGTCACCGCTCCTTTGTTCGTCGATGGCCATCTCTTCAGATCTTGTTCTCGATGGTGTGAGTAAGAAAACTACTAATCCACCACAGTCGGCGACAAATTATGAGAGTCAAAACTCGCACAACTAAATTTGGTTAGGAAATTAAGAAGGAACATAATATTCTAAGATCGAAATACGAGAACAAAGATCCAAATGTAGTTTTTATTGCCGATTAGATAAGCTTTTGAATACAAGAGTATGATGAGTGATTTTGCTAAGTATTTGGCTAGGTTAAAACTTATCTCTTTCTGAATGACTTCGTCTCTTTTTTTATAGGTGTTTGCTGAACCGCCTAGACGAGAATATCATAGAATATTCTCAAAGTTTTGCTTCCGTTTTGGTAAGCCACCTAGCCGACTTCCGTGTGATTCAAGTCTATCTCCTAGGGATAAAGATGGTACGGATCATCTCCTGGGCTTGTAGCTCGGCCCATGATGCACTCGTCTCGGCCCATGAAGACCTCGGCTCGGCCCAAAATGCGTCGCACCGTCTCTGAGTATCTTGGCTCGGCCCAAATCGTGTTAGTTCGGCTCGTGGGCTCGTCGCCAGTCCTTAGGGTTCGGCTAGGCCCACATAGTTCGGCTATGCCCATTTTTGATACTTAGTCGTTTTAACAGTTGATCTCGGCTAAGTGAAAACCAACCCAAACATTGACCATAATGGCATTGTCTTTCAGACACACAATGATACATTGATCATCACCATAAGACGGTGCATCACGTTTTTGACCATAAAAACATTGTCTCTAAGACGCACAACGCTGCACCCGCTGCCGATTTTCCAGAGATTATAATTGCACATGATCTTGTTGGAGATGATATTGGAGCAAGTGGACCACATGTAGCACACAAGAGCAAGAGTGATGTAGCGAGTTCTCACACCATATTGATGATTTTGAGCGACGCATGAACATGCGACAGCCATGCCAGAGCGTGAGCGACAATGACATCTCTCCCGATGACATTTGAGTACATACCATTTTCTTTTTCTTTTCTTTTGTTTATCATTTTGTGTCGGTATACCTTCTTTGGACTTACCTTAATTATCGATCTGATTCGTTTGTTGGTGATTCTCGTGCTGGTAAATTCCTCGGGTTAGCAAGTCAACATCGATCTTTCATTACGAAACCCAGATTCATAAAAAATAACACGACTCAAGTCAGAGGAATAGTCCCAAAAGTCCTTAGATCTCAAACGAAAATCTCATGTGTCCCTCTTATAAATTCATTTTCGGTTGGGGCATAATCCCAAAAGTCCTTAGCTCAAGAAAAAAAATCCTCTTATATCCCTCCCAAATCTTCACATCCCTCTCCCATTTAATGAAATAGTGAAATCCCAAAATACCCTTCTTTGATAACTCCTTCCTTCTTCTCCCTTCCGCCTCTCCGCGGCGCCGTCGACTTTCTTCTTCTCCCTTCCGCGGCGCCGTCGACTTTCTTCCTATATACCGCCGTCGGACCGCCGTTTTGTTGCCGCCGTTGACCTGCACTGAGTTTCACACTTAAAGGTTAGTTCTTCAAACTCTAATTTAGTGCAATGTGGCTCGATTTGGTTTTAGTAAATTTAATGATTGAATTGGTTTGATTATTTATGCACATTGGGTGTTTTGGTCGATTAGGTCTATAAAGAGGTAACAAATGTATTTTATTGGTTGAATCCTAGTGAATTGGAAGTAGATTAGATCCCCAATTTGTGTTTTTGCGATAGGAGAACTAGGTAGAACTGTTAAATAAAGTAAAACTGGTAAAACTGAAAACCATGATTTATGTGTAAAACTGGGATAACTGTCGATAACTACTATTACCGAGTGACTTTTTGTATTGTTTTTTAAAGGATACGATGAGCAACAACGTCATCATATATTTTACAACTAGTTCCAATATCAAACCGAAACAACTAGTTATTGATAACACTAGCACGATATGATACAACTAGTTCTTCATCGAACTTGTGCATCGCCTAATCGGTATATCGACTGCAGTATCCGCTTTGCGTTTACCATCATTCTTCTTGGTCGCTCTCCCTTGTGGTAAGACTTGTGGTGTTTCTTCATTAACATGAAATCGAAAACAATTGGAGTATAGTTTTACCAATTTTTCCAAGTAATACATTTTCAATCAATCATTGAAGTGTTACCTTCTATGTATCTCTTTCTCTCTCGTATTCTCCTAGTGCTTCAGCCTCCTCATCTATCTTCTTTAACATGTAAGTTTCCATCGTCTTCATTCTGTTCTCAAACCCATCAATCTTCTTATTAATCAACTTAAACCCTTCGTCCATTTCTTTCTTCATCCCAAGCACAAGCTCTAACAAATCGTTTGCACCACTCACTTCTCCATATGTTCCAGTGGCAGCAGGTCCATCATTCTCAGCTTCCTCTTTCTCAGCTTCCTTTTCCTCTTCCACCCGGGCAGCCACATCAGCGTTGTACATATCCTCAAAGAAGACTATATGTCCTTCCTCGAGACGCTTAATCCAACTGCGAACAACCGGATCGTCGCGATCATCGACGTCGTCTTCTTCAAAGATTTCATCAAGAAGAGCTGCTTCTCCACGAGGTGGCAGGATGCTATCAATGTCATGCGAAGAATGTCAACAATGATGTTAAAGATTAGAAACAAAAAACAACTCCAAAAAATTCAAATGCATAGGTGATAACCGTGTATTTTACGACTTTAAGTCTCATATTTTCTTTCGTTTTCCTTGTGTTTCGTATAGTTTCTAATATGTATATGTCGCATTTAGGTCCAAATCGAGTCACATTGCATTTAGGACGTCCTAGGTCGTTTTGTGTTCTTTTTGGCTTGTTGAAGCCTTTCTCAGGTGTTCGGGACTGATTTGGATGAGCGTGGACGAAAGGAGACGATCGAAGAGGATGAGGAACCGCAAAGATCAAAGGAGGAACGTGAGGACCGGAATTTACACGTGCGGTCGGTTATAACCGATCAAAAAAGCGATCCCACGAAAAATAACACGTGCGATCGGTTATAACCGATCGATAAAAGCGATGGCAGAAAAAATACACAGGCGATCGGTTATAACCGATCGCCATAACCGATCAAGATTGCTGTCCGGATTTTCAACTTGATTTTGGGGTTCAACCACTTTTGTAATAAATTACACTTCCTTTCTCTTTCTTATTAACTGTGGGGGACGAAAATATCAGGAGAATCTGCTTCTTTTTACTGTTCTAAGTCAACTTCTTCTCCCTTCTCCTCTCTTGTTTTTGTATGAAAGATTCAAGATCCACAACATTCTAGTGAAGATTTTCTAAAACTCTTTCCATCAATCTTCTTATTTTTGCTATGTCTTGCTTTTGTTCGGTTTTGTTTTATGTTTTGACTATGTGTGAGTAGTCTTATTATGGATTGTGGGAATGGTTGATTTAGAGGGATAGATGATAATCTCTTGATGTTTAGGACAAGATTACTAAGGTTCTCATGTTTAGAAGTGATCTTAAGGTTAGGATTGAAGTAGCTACTCAATTTCTAGATCATGGTCAGTTTGCCCTTGGAAGAGGTTTAGTAGGCTGTCTAGAAAATTTCTAACATGTGCTCGATACTTAGCAAGGTGGAAATTGTGACTAAGGTTCATTCATTGGCTAAAAAGGGCTTTCGTTTCATGCTTGTTGATAAATCGGTTGCAATCGGAAGATTAGCTAATTCGAGTTATTAATAAAGGGTTTAGCATCACGGAAGTGAGTTAAACTAATTGTTTGTGTCCCTTGCCATAGAACAAGCTCATTGAGTGATTAGAAACATCATAAGAGAACCATCGAATACTCGAAATTGCATACCATATCCTATGATCCATATTTTATCTTCTTGAGTCAAGCTGAGTTTATTGTCTTGTTTTCTTTGAAATTGTGTCTTTAAAGCTAGCTTCGATCATTTTAAGCGTCCTGTACTTTTCTCATTCTCTGTTTCTTTTCTTTACCTTTAGTTTTATCGTAATTAGTTCTTTAGACAATAACCAAAAAACGTTTAGCTTAGCTTAATTAGTTTCTTGTATTCTTATTGTGTTGTTCTTATTTCCCTGTGGATTCGATCCCTAAATACTCAACGACAAACCGTTATGATTGCGGTAGTCTATACATTAGGGTAATTGATGTGTTTGAAAAAGACCAAATCAATTTGGCGCCGTTGCCGGGAAAATTAGCAATAGCCATTAGAATTTGGAATCTATCTAAGTCTAATTGTTTTTCTTTACTTGTTACTAAACCGCTCTGTTTTGTTTGCTTTGTTTTTAAAGGTTTATGCACACAAGAAGTCAAGGGCAAGAGAACTTACAACCACTTGTGCTAGACATTCGAAGACTCGAAAGAGATAATCAAAGAGCAACCAGAGAACGTACTGAGCACGTGAGGCGTTTAGGTATGGACGCTCAGCGAAATGATCCTCCTCCTCAAGGAGAGAACCAACCGCCACCACCACTAGACGAAGTCCAAGGAGTGGGCTTAGACCCGAGGCAGCCTATCCACCCTCCTAGACAGCCACAAAGGATTGGTGCCTTCGATGAACCCACTACACAAGGGGTTCTAACTAGGATAAGGCCACCACCATTTGTGAACAACAACTTCGAAATCAAATCAAGCCTTATCAACATGGTGCAAAACGCTAAGTTCCATGGGTTGCCGATGGAGAACCCGATTGATCACATCGATCAATTTGACCGCTTATGTGGGACGGTAAAAATGAATGGAATTCCGGAGGACGTTGTTAAGCTAACTTTCTTCCCATTCTCTTTGGGAGATAAGGCTGCTCAATGGGAGAAAGGTGTGATTACTACCACCATACCAGCTTGGGAGGAATGCAAGAAGCAATTCGTGGCGAAGTTTTTCTCGAGACAAAAGACAGCAAGGCTGAGAAACGACATCACAAGCTTCAAGCAAGGAACCAATGAGTCGTTTTATGAAGCGTGCATGGGAGAGATTAAAGGGGTACACAAGGGCATGTCCTCACCACAGAGTATCCAAAGAAGCACTTTTGGGAATCCTACACCGAGGAGTTCTTGAGAAATACCAACTGGCCTTGAACACGGCGAGCAACATAAGTTTTGCTAGCCAAGACGTTATCAATGGGGAAATTCTAGTTGAGAATTTGGCGCAAAGCAACCAAGGCTACGGTGGTGATTATGACCGAACGGTGAGAGATGCAAAGTATGATGATCAAAGATTCAAAGACTTAAGCGATAAGTTGGACAATGTTCTGCTTGTGAGCCAAAGATCAGTTAATTATGTGGGAGAGTATGGAGGCCAAGGAGGGTACCAAGACGTAGGACAAGAGGGGAATGAAGAACTTCAAGACGAAGTGAATTACATTGGGAACCACAGAGGGCACCAAGGGAACCGAGGAGGGTTCAATCAAAATTATCGGAATCATCCCAACTTGTCTTATAGAAGCAACAACGTGGAGAACCCCCAAGACCATATCTACCCTCCACAAAACCAGCAAGGATTCCAACCCAAAACATTCAACCAAGGAGGCTTCAAATCTAGCCAAGGCGGGTTTCATGGAAACCAAGGAAGTTTTCAAACAAATCAAGGAAACCAAAGAAACTACAACTCGAACTACTAGCAAGGGTATCAACCGAAGCCAAGCAACTTCCCAAACCTAGAGAACTCACCAAACAAGGAGACACAAGATGATGTGCAAAGTATGCTCCAACAAATTTTGGAAGGACAAGCTAAGGGGCAAGTTGAACTTACCAAGAAGATGATAGATATCAACAACAAGATCGACGGTGTATACATGGATCTGATTGCCAAATTTGAGAACCTGTCAAAACATGTTCAGGGCTTGAACAACCAGATTGCTCAACTTGCCTCAGCATCGAAAGGACCGAGCGGAGTTTTGCCAGGGAAACCCGAAATCAATCCAAAAGAGTATTGCCAAGCGATCACATTAAGGAGCGGAACTGAGCTACCATTGAGGAAACAAGTCGTGGTAGAGGTTGAGGAACCAAGTCAAGATGGATTTGAAGAAGTTAGTGAAATTCCTACAGAACAGAGCCCTGGATCGGTTACTCCGATCGGTTATAAACGACCAGGATTTGAAGAAATCGGTTTGACCGATCGGTCATCAAAATGCGATCTGTTACGAGAAGAAAATGGGCCGTCCAGATCGGTTACACCGATCGGTTACAAACCGATCACCAGCCCTGGATCGGTTACTAACCGATCGAGAAAACTGATCCCAGCCCAGAATGACGGAAACAATGCAATGAATGATCCAATCTCTGAGGATCAGGAGAAGAAGAATGACGGGGGATCACCTGGAGTCATTAAAAAGAAAGTGGACTTCATTCTTCCACCATACGAGCCAAAAATCCCATTTCCCGGAAGATTCAAGAAACAAATCATGGACAAACAATTCGAGAAATTCAAGAAGATCATGAAAACGGTTCAAGTTACTATACCATTTGCTGATCTTATGCTCGTGTGCCCAACGTACAACAAGCTACTCAAAGATGTCATGACCAAAAGAAGGCAACTTGAAGAAGCCATGGTAGTGATTAACCACGACTACAAGAAAACACAGTTTTTGCGACCACCAAAAGAGTCCCAAAATGGTCACAAATGACTCATTTGCGACCATTTTGGGACCAAAAAAAGTGGTCGCAAATATTTGGTCGCTAAATAAATTAGTCACAAAACGGTCGCAAATTTGGGACTGATATGTGACTATAATATCAGTCCTAATTTAGAGACTGATTTGCGACTACTTGTAAAAAAATAATTAAAAACAAAACAAAACAAAATTCCAAAAAATAAATTTTTATTTATTAAATTAATTAATAAAAATTTTTTTAAAAAAATGAAAAAAGAAGATCGAAGATCTACTTCAGCTTCATCTTCACTCGCCGAAGATCTGCTTCATCTTCACTCGCCGAAGATCAGCTTCATCTTCATCATCACTCGCCAGCGGATCTGCTCTTCCGGCGCTGCAGAAACATAGATCTGCTCCTCCGGCCTGACTCGCGGGCTCCTCCGGCCAGACTCCCAAGCCTCGCCCGCGGTGAGCTTCTCTTCCTTTTCTTCCTTCTCGTCAGATCTGTAAAAAAAAAAAGAGTTAGATAAACCTTTGTAAGAGAGAGAAGAAAGACAAATTAAGAGATGGAATCGGCAGAGATCGAGGGAGATAGATAGAAGAGAATACATATAACAAAATTAAAGTAGTGATCGTAAAAGCATAACCTTTTTCCCAAAAAAATCAAAACTTTATTCTTCCAGACACAGTTGTCGATTCGAGCTGTGTAAAAAAACCGAAAGATCCGATTCTAACCTTGTGATGAGAATTAAATGGATGAACCAGAAAAAAATTAAACAAGAATTTAAAGTACTAGAGATTAGAGCAAAAATCAATTAAAGAAGAAATTAGAGACTAGAGCAAGAAACAAGAAATTAAAGAAGAATATCGCAGGAAGGAGAGAGACAAAGAAGAGAAAAATTAATTAGAAAATAAAATAAAAAATTAAAACAGTTTATATTCTCCACTGTTGGATTAAAACAATCAACGGTAGAGGATCTCGATCTTCGTCACAAGGAATTAGCCAATGAGAAGCTTTCATTATTTTTGTCATTTGGTCGCAAATTAGTCGCAAATTTGGGACTCTTTTGTGACTAATATTAAAAAAATCGACTGGGATTGCTAAACGGTCGCAAATTTGAGACTATTTTGTGACAATAAAAAATATTTACCCTAAACCCTAAACTTTAAGAACCTAGAAAGTTTGGATATGACTATACATTGATTTTGTGTATATAGCAGTTCAAAAATATGTTAAAACTTAAAAATAAATAAATTTTGAGATAATTTTTATCTTTCAAACTCATTCCTTATAAAACACATGTAACACTTAGTAGATGTTATGATTAGATTGAAATTTTTGTAAGTGTTATATTTTTTTTTAATTATTTGATGTTTATGTGTAAGATCTAGTTTACAATTTAAGATTTAGAGTTTATGATTAAGGGTTAGAGGTTTAGGGTTTATAATTTAGGATTTATAAAATGATCATATTAAAAAAATGTGTTGTTGATCCAAAAGATCACTAATGATGTTTAGAAGATGATTAGGAGATAGAGAGGCGAGATTTCCGTTAAGTGAAGCAAGTTAACCAAAATTTATAGTTGGTCGGGAGGATGATGAACAGGTCGGGGACCGTATTCTTTGTATTGATAATAAGAAGAGATGAGCAATTTAGATTTACGAACTAGTCCCGACGGGAATCCAGTTCAGTGTTCTAAATGTGCTGCTTGATTACAAACGAGAAAGGTCGGGATATTTAGTAGAGATGTGTCACACAAAAAAAGGTCCTAGTCCCTTCCTTAGAGCATGGCAAGGGGTATATATAGTGGGAGTTGACTTCCTACTCCCCAGAATTCCGGGGCCACGTGGCGTTCCAACCTGTTTCGTGGGTAAGGTACTCTAGGAGGCGGTCCCGGTTTTCAGGGTATGAGGTCATGATGATCTCGGCGCTATGCTTTTGTAAGATAGCACACTGTTCGACCAACTCCCTTCCACGTGTCTTCTTCTCCTTCGCTTGTTCTGCAGAGTTGGTGGGACGTCAAATCGAAGCCATACCCCTGTTAGGATAGCGTACTGTTCGACCAACTTCCACGTGTCGTCTTTCCTCAAGACGTCGCTGTTTTGGCGAAGTGCCAGCTCGGACCCGGGGTGTGATCCTGACAGCCCGGGAGCTTCGAATGGCTGTCAGTGCGGGGTCCCGGGTTGGTGGTCTCGGATGGACATCAGTGCGGGGTTCCATGTCGGTATCCCCCCCCCGTCAAGGTTGACTCTATGTTGACCGAATCAAGGAGGGCTTTACACTAAGATGAGCCTAACTAATTGGGGGTGCTAGGCCCACCTCCAACAATAGCCCCCCCCCCCAGTTCGGTGGCATGAGGTGTGGCGAGTGCATCGAAGTTGATCTGATATTAGTTCGGCGCATCTTAGGTCGGTCTTTCGAGATTTGAACGGATGAGGTCGGGGTGTTATAGTTTAGATGCGAGCCCTTGCTCGCACGTGTCGGCTTTCCCGAAGATCCGGAGATTGTTGGCGCGTGTTAGTCATGCGGGAAAACTGAAACGACACTCCTTTTTATGCGCGTGCTGCTTACGCGCGGCGTATAAAAGACGCTTCGCGCTTATCGAGGCGTCTCTTGCTTTTGGCGCGGGAAAAACGAAGAGGCGTCATCATTAGGTTTTTGGGAGGCCGCGCTCCTTTCGACACGTGTCTAGGTGTCGCTTCGTTGTCCCCTTCCTCTATTTAACTTCGTCTTCTTCCTTCAGTTAAAATTTTATGCGCATACTCTCAAGGTAACTCCCTTTCTCCTTTCTGAACTCTTCGATTCTTTCTGGTTTCCTTGCGACTTCGCGTAATCTGCGTCCCGTGATAGCCGCGAGGATTCTCCGGGGGAAAGCTCTTCTCCTGGTGGTTCCGAGCACGCTTCTTCTCCGAATCGAGGCGAGGAGGGCGAGGAACAGCCTGTTCCTTCGACTTCAGGGGCCGCTCCGCTGTTTCCTGGGACCCACCTTGGGAAAAAGGTGGTGATAAGGTCCTCTACTGGCGGTCGTGGTGCCGACCAGGTCGGGAGGGGAGTCGAACGCGCGGGCGATCGAGGTGGACGTCGAGGTGGTCGCGGTGGTGGAGCGCGGGCGACCAGGGCGAAAAAGTACCCCCTGGTTCCTTATGAGCAAGGCGGGTCGCCGACTTGGAGCACGGCGGAGTCACTTGTCCAATTGAGGGAGTTGTGCGATTTCCCTGCTTCTACCGAACTCAGGCTCCCTAGGTCGGACGAGCGTCCGTGGAATCCTCCGGCGGGATTCGTCTGCTTGTACGAGGGGTTCTTTTTGAAGTGCGGGCTGCCTCTTCCCCTCCCCGAGCTGCTCGTCCAGTACTGCCGGGCGCGGGGTTTGGCTTTCTCGCAGATCTCCCCTTCCACGATTCAAGGGATGATCGTGCTGCTGACCCTGGGGTGGGAGTGCGATGTGGAGGTGACAGTCCCCATGTTTGAGGCTCTCACTCAGCAGAAGGCGAATCCTGGCATCCCGGGGACCTACTACGCTGCTTTCAGGCCTGCGGCAAATGTCATCGAGGTTAGCAGCTCGGGAGGTAAGGCTAGCAAGCTGTCCAAGGTCGAGGACTGGTCCCGCAGTTATTTCTACATCCGGGCTGCCGAGGCGATTGGACTCAACCTGCTAGCGAGATACACCCGGGATTGGAATTTCTCTCCGGGTAGGGGTTTGTAGATCGAGTCGCTTTTCTTTTCTTTGGTTTTGTTTTGACTAATGCTGTTCGTTTTGATTTCAGGTCCTCACTCTTCTAGGTTCAAGCTGTCGGACTACGAGGGCATTCTTGCGGTGTTCAGGACTGTGGCCGAAAGAGATTGGAAGTCGTTCACCTCGGGAAGAGTAGAAGCAGCGATGGCCGGAGGTCGGTGATTTTTTTTTTATATATATATATATATTTTTTTCTTGAGCTGACCGTTCTTCGTTTGCAGGTCGTTCAAGGTTCAACATACCGCTGTACGCGGACGCGTTTGTTGCGCCGCCCCCGCCTGTTATCGAGGTGCCGGCTCGGCGAAACCAGGTTGGGCAAAATTCATCCCGACCTGCTCCTGAGAAGAGGGCGGCTATAGCCGCGGGCAAGAAAGTTGCCAAAAGGAGGAGGGTCGATACGGCGGGGTCATCGGGCCCGGGCCAGGAGGAGGTCTGACCTGTCGAGACTGGGGCCGAGCTTCCCCGCGGATCTGTAGAGGGATCTGGCGTCCTTGAGACCGAGGGGTCGACCGGGGGGACGGTTGAGGCGTCCCTGGAGTTGGTGGTCGCCGGGGATGAGGTCCGGACTACAGAAGGAACCGAGGAGGTTGCTGTCGGGGAGGAGACCCGGAAACTCGGGGGCGCGCGGGAAACAGTCGTCGTGCCTTCGGACGATGAGTAGGAAGAGGCTTCGGAGCCCGGGGTTGGGGACGGGTCCCGGGGTAACGATGGCGATGATGCGTTGGACGATTCTGACGCGGAGCCTAATGATCACAGCTTCTACTTCTGTCACGAGGACGGAAGCGTCCCGTTCACTACGGACAAGGACGGCTGCGCCAAGCTGGCCCAGGCGGTCGCGTTTGGTCAAAAGGCTTCGCGCTATCTGGCTTCGGATATGGCGGAAGGTAGTGTCTTCCGAAATGCGGCGCGGTCTGCTGCTTGGGTAAGGGTTATTAATTTTTTTTTTTTTTTTTTTTTTTATTTACGCCGTGCCGTGCTGTTGCAGACGATGGGCCACATTGCCCTCCTCGGGGAGCGGTACCAGAAGGTGGTGGCTGAGAGGGAGGGGTCAATCTCCTATGAGAAGCAATGCCGGGAGGCCAGCGAGAAGGCCATGGCCGCTGTTGTCCGCGGGCTGAAGAAGGAGATCCAGGAGGAGAAGACCCGGTCAGCCGCTCTGGAGTTGGCCGCGACGCAGGCGCGAGAGCGGGCCCGTGAGGCGGATCAGTTGGCCGAGGAGCTGGAAGCGGAGAAGGCCAGATCCGCCTCTCTGGAGGAGGGGCTCGGGCTTATGACGGGAGAGCGGGAAACGCTTCACTCCAGGGTGAAGGGGCTGGAGAGAGCCATCGAGCGGGCTAAGGTGGCCGTGGCTAAGGAGAGCAACCGGGTGACGGCGAGGTGGGACAGGAGGAACCAGAGTTGGGCGGCGAAGATGGCGAAGATCCGCGCCCACCTTGCTGGTCGCGACCGGGCTAAGGACCCGCAACTGCTGTACAGCCAAGTGGTCGGAATGAGGGCGTGTCTGAAGAGGATGGAGGCCGAGGACGGGATATCGGTGCCGTGGTATCGGTACAAGAAGCTGGATGAGGACGAAGAGATGTATGGCGCCCAGCTGGACGGGATTGAATTTCCGGATATGGCCCCGGAGGATCTGGAAATCCCTTCTGACCGAACCTCCGGTGTTCAGCTCGAGCGCCTCATGCCTGGTGAGGTCCTTTCAGCCTCGATTCCTCCCCGAAGTCCTTCCGAACCGGTTGTCGCGGTTCCGACCTCGGAAGAGAACGCCCCGGGTGCTGAGGGCGGCGCGACTGCGCTGGTGGTTTCCACCGACCCGATAGCCGAGGAGCCGGCTCCTGCTGATACCGCGGAGGCTGCTCGAGCCGAGCCGACAGCTCAAGACCCGAGCTCGGGTGCTTCCTTGGCGGTCGTCCAAGTTGATCTCGCTGCGTTGCCCTCTGAGACCTTGGATGGGGAAGAGCAGGTTGAGCAGCCCTTTCTTGGTGAGCATGGCACCAATATGAGGGTGGTGGGCCCGGATGATCTAGACGGTACCCGTGCTGACGAGGGTGAAGATTTATCGGCCGAAGTGCCTTTGTAGAAATTTCTTTTTATGTTTTCCTGTTTGTATTTCTTTTCTATTCTTCTTCTCTTTTTTATTTTGTAAAGATTAGGCCGCTGGCCGTTTATGTAAAATGGCGTTTATGCCCAACTTTATTTAATGAATGGATTTGTGGTTCGGAGTGATCTCTTCTAGTGCTTGGTAGGATAGGTTGCGGATCGTAGACCGTGGCCCTGTATCTTTGTGTTGGGTGCGAGGTATGGCTCGGCTTAAGATACTTAATGCTTGTGTATCTTTATGTATTTTTTGTTATTGCGAGGTGTAGCTCGGCTTAAGGCACTTAGGGCTTGTGTACCTTTTTTTTTGGTGCGAGTGGCCAGCTCGGCATTAAGATACTTAATGCTTGTGTGTCTGGTAGAGTTGCGAACCTTGAGTTCGGCTTTAGTACTTACAGCTTGTGTACCGTGTGAGTGCGAGTATTGGAGCTCGGCTTTAGCACTTATAGTTTGTGTGCTGGAGAGTGCAAGCGCTGCATGTTGGTCCCCTTTTCTTCTGTCTCGGTTTTGGAATAATGTCGTGGACCTTTTTGGGATCTTGAAAAGATTTTATTAGATTTATAGATGAGCCCTGGTTAGGGGTTGCCTACGTACCCTTTAGTAGAAGGGATCAAGCCAATCGTAGTTCGTTTGTTTACAAGGATAGAAAGCGGAGCGGAGCCCGGAGGCTTAGTAATAGAAACGTTTTAGGTTTATCGAGTTCCACGAGCGCGGGATTGCGTCGCCGTTCATTGTGACCAGCTTGTAGACGCCAGGCTTAACGATCTTGGAGATGAGGTAGGGGCCTTCCCAATTGGCACCGAGCTTGCCTGCGTTTAGTTCGGCGGTGTTTTCGAAGACTTTGCGCAGCACCGTGTCGCCTTCGGCAAAGAACCGATCTCGAACCTTTTTGTTGTAATATTTGGAGGCGAGCTGTTGGTAGTTCTGGATTCGGAGGAGGGACCGGTCGCGTTGTTCTTCGAGGAAATCCAGCTCGCTCAAATGCACATCGTCGTTCAGGTCGGCCTGTTGGGTGAGCATAGCGCGGCGAGGAGTGGGGAGCCCGACTTCGGATGGGGCCATTGCTTCCATGTCATGAGAGAGGCTGAACGGTGTGCGACCTGTCGCCGTCCTTGGCGTTGTGCGATGGGACCAGAGAACTCCATCTAGCTCATCGGCACACGAGCCTTTTTTGTCGTTTAGTCGCTTTTTGAGGCCGTCGAGAATGGTCTTGTTGGTGGCTTCGGCCTGTCCGTTTCCTTGTGGATATCTCGGGGTGGACTTACTCAGTCTGATCTTCCACTTGGCGCGTTGTCCGTCACGATCTCGTAAGGCAGGCCGTGCCGGCAGATAATGAACTTCCAGACGAACTTTCGGACGTCCTCCGCCGTGATCATGGCGTAAGCTTTAGCTTCAACCCACTTGGTGAAGAAATCGGTCATCACTAGGATGAAGCGTTTTTGACGGGATCGGGGCAGGGGCCCGACTATATCCATGGCCCACCGCATGAATGGGTAGGGTGGCAACGCAGTGGTCAGGAGCTCGGTAGGACAGTGAATGAGCGGGCCGTGGCGTTGACACTTCTCGCACCGGGCTGCGAACTTTTCGCAATCCTGGAGCATTATTGGCCAGTAGTGTCCTTGGTTTCGTATTCGCAGGGCGAGAGCCTGGCCGCTAGAGTGGTTTCCGTCGGCGCCTTCGTGCATCTCTTTCATTACGTCTATGGTTTCCTGCCCGTGGAGGCAGCTGAGCAGGGTCCCCGAGGCGCTCCATCGGAACAAATTGCCGTCCAACATCGTGTACCGGGTGCACTTCTTCCTTAGCCGGCGGGCGGCCCATCGATCTGGGGGGTTGACGCCGTCCGCGATGTACAGCAGTATATCGACTCGCCAGTCTGACAGTTCGGGCTCGGCAGGACGCGGAGGCAGATCCTCGGGAGGCGGGATGTCTTCGTCGAGGTCCGGGATCTGAGGATTGATCAGGTAGGCCCCCTTTGGTAGCTCAATGCTGGGGAAGTCGATACTTTCAACCGGGATTACCCGTCGTTGAGCCGGGTCCGAAGCGGAGGCCAGCGCTGCGAGGGCGTCTGCGGAAGTGTTATCACCTCG
>PKML01008601.1:43681-81108 GCA_002933935.1 Eutrema yunnanense | reverse complement strand
CTCCAGGGTGAAGGGGCTGGAGAGAGCCATCGAGTGGGCTAAGGTGGCCGTGGCTAAGGAGAGCAACCGGGTGACGGCGAGGTGGGACAGGAGGAACCAGAGTTGGGCGGCGAAGATGGCGAAGATCCGCGCCCACCTTGCTGGTCGCGACCGGGCTAAGGACCCGCAACTGCTGTACAGCCAAGTGGTCGGAATGAGGGCGTGTCTGAAGAGGATGGAGGCCGAGGACGGGATATCGGTGCCGTGGTATCGGTACAAGAAGCTGGATGAGGACGAAGAGATGTATGGCGCCCAGCTGGACGGGATTGAATTTCCGGATATGGCCCCGGAGGATCTGGAAATCCCTTCTGACCGAACCTCCGGTGTTCAGCTCGAGCGCCTCATGCCTGGTGAGGTCCTTTCAGCCTCGATTCCTCCCCGAAGTCCTTCCGAACCGGTTGTCGCGGTTCCGACCTCGGAAGAGAACGCCCCGGGTGCTGAGGGCGGCGCGACTGCGCTGGTGGTTTCCACCGACCCGATAGCCGAGGAGCCGGCTCCTGCTGATACCGCGGAGGCTGCTCGAGCCGAGCCGACAGCTCAAGACCCGAGCTCGGGTGCTTCCTTGGCGGTCGTCCAAGTTGATCCCGCTGCGTTGCCCTCTGAGACCTTGGATGGGGAAGAGCAGGTTGAGCAGCCCTTTCTTGGTGAGCATGGCACCAATATGAGGGTGGTGGGCCCGGATGATCTAGACGGTACCCGTGCTGACGAGGGTGAAGATTTATCGGCCGAAGTGCCTTTGTAGAAATTTCTTTTTATGTTTTCCTGTTTGTATTTCTTTTCTATTCTACTTCTCTTTTTTATTTTGTAAAGATTAGGCCGCTGGCCGTTTATGTAAAATGGCGTTTATGCCCAACTTTATTTAATGAATGGATTTGTGGTTCGGAGTGATCTCTTCTAGTGCTTGGTAGGATAGGTTGCGGATCGTAGACCGTGGCCCTGTATCTTTGTGTTGGGTGCGAGGTATGGCTCGGCTTAAGATACTTAATGCTTGTGTATCTTTATGTATTTTTTGTTATTGCGAGGTGTAGCTCGGCTTAAGGCACTTAGGGCTTGTGTACCTTTTTTTTTGGTGCGAGTGGCCAGCTCGGCATTAAGATACTTAATGCTTGTGTGTCTGGTAGAGTTGCGAACCTTGAGTTCGGCTTTAGTACTTACAGCTTGTGTACCGTGTGAGTGCGAGTATTGGAGCTCGGCTTTAGCACTTATAGTTTGTGTGCTGGGGAGTGCAAGCGCTGCATGTTGGTCCCCTTTTCTTCTGTCTCGGTTTTGGAATAAGGTCGTGGACCTTTTTGGGATCTTGAAAAGATTTTATTAGATTTATAACTGAGCCCTGGTTAGGGGTTGCCTACGTACCCTTTAGTAGAAGGGATCAAGCCAATCGTAGTTCGTTTGTTTACAAGGATAGAAAGCGGAGCGGAGCCCGGGAGCTTAGTAATAGAAGCGTTTTAGGTTTATCGAGTTCCACGAGCGCGGGATTGCGTCGCCGTTCATTGTGACCAGCTCGTAGACGCCGGGCTTAACGATCTTGGAGATGAGGTAGGGGCCTTCCCAATTGGCACCGAGCTTGCCTGCGTTTAGTTCGGCGGTGTTTTCGAAGACTTTGCGCAGCACCGTGTCGCCTTCGGCAAAGAACCGATCTCGAACCTTTTTGTTGTAATATTTGGAGGCGAGCTGTTGGTAGTTCTGGATTCGGAGGAGGGACCGGTCGCGTTGTTCTTCGAGGAAATCCAGCTCGCTCAAATGCACATCGTCGTTCAGGTCGGCTTGTTGGGTGAGCATAGCGCGGCGAGGAGTGGGGAGCCCGACTTCGGATGGGGCCATTGCTTCCATGTCATGTGAGAGGCTGAACGGTGTGCGACCTGTCGCCGTCCTTGGCGTTGTGCGATGGGACCAGAGAACTCCATCTAGCTCATCGGCACACGAGCCTTTCTTGTCGTTTAGTCGCTTTTTGAGGCCGTCGAGAATGGTCTTGTTGGTGGCTTCGGCCGGTCCGTTTCCTTGTGGATATCTCGGGGTGGACTTACTCAGTCTGATCTTCCACTTGGCGCAGAAGTCTTCGAAGAGGACCGACGTGAACTGTGCGCGTTGTCCGTCACGATCTCGTAAGGCAGGCCGTGCTGGCAGATAATGAACTTCCAGACGAACTTTCGGACGTCCTCCGCCGTGATCCTGGCGTAAGCTTTAGCTTCAACCCACTTGGTGAAGAAATCGGTCATCACTAGGATGAAGCGTTTTTGACGGGATCGGGGCAGGGGCCCGACTATATCCATGGCCCACCGCATGAATGGGTAGGGTGGCACCGCAGTGGTCAGGAGCTCGGTAGGACAGTGAATGAGCGGGCCGTGGCGTTGACACTTCTCGCACCGGGCTGCAAACTTTTCGCAATCCTGGAGCATTGTTGGCCAGTAGTGTCCTTGGTTTCGTATTCGCAGGGCGAGAGCCTGGCCGCTAGAGTGGTTTCCGTCGGCGCCTTCGTGCATCTCTTTCATTACGTCTATGGTTTCCTGCCCGTGGAGGCAGCTGAGCAGGGTCCCCGAGGCGCTCCATCGGAACAAATTGTCGTCCAACATCGTGTACCGGGTGCACTTCTTCCTTAGCCGGCGGGCGGCCCATCGATCTGGGGGGTTGACGCCGTCCGCGATGTACAGCAGTATGTCGACTCGCCAGTCTGGCAGTTCGGGCTCGGCAGGACGCGGAGGCAGATCCTCGGGAGGCGGGATGTCTTCGTCGAGGTCCGGGATCTGAGGATTGATCAGGTAGGCCCCCTTTGGTAGCTCAATGCTGGGGAAGTCGATACTTTCAACCGGGATTACCCGTCGTTGAGCCGGGTCCGAAGCGGAGGCCAGCGCTGCGAGGGCGTCTGCGGAAGTGTTATCACCTCGGGGGATTTTCGTCAGGGTGAACTCGGAGAAATCTGCGGCCAAGCCTTGGACCACTTTGAGGTAAGAATCCATGCCATCATTCTTGGCCTCGTATTCCCCACTGAATTGGTTTGCGACGAGCTGGGAGTCGCAGTAGGCCCGGATTTTTTTCACACCGATCACCCTTGCCAGGCGCAGACCCGCAATCAGAGCTTCGTATTCGGCTTCATTGTTTGACGCCGGGAAGGCCAGACGGAATGACTGCTCGAGGATTTCCTTGGTCGGGGATTCGAGGCGTATGCCGATGCCGGAGCCATGCTTGGAAGCCGACCCGTCGACATGCAGGCTCCAAACCTCGGGGACTTCTTCGATTGCTAGCTCGGGGACCAATTCGACGAGGAAATCGGCCAGGACTTGAGATTTGGCTGCCGTTCGGCCTCGATACTCGATCTCGTACTCACTCAGCTCGACCGTCCACTTCATTATTCGGCCAGACCGGTTTGGGCTGTGGAGGATGGTTCTAAGGGGATAAGTGCTTAGGACGGCGATCGTGTGAAATTGAAAGTAAGGCCGGAGTTTTCTGGCTGCGATGACTACCGCCAGGGCGAGTTTCTCCAGAGTTGGGTACCTGCTTTCTGCGCCGTCCAGGGATTTACTGACGTAGAAGATGGACTTTTGGTCGCCCTGGTCCTCTCGCACTAGTACCCCGCTGACTGCCGATGTAGACATGGCGATGTAGAGGTAGAGGGTCTCGCCTTCTTCGGGTTTAGCCAGGACGGGAGGAGTGGATATGTACTCCTTTAGCTGCTGGAGGGCTCTTTCGCACTTGTCGTCCCATTCGAATCGCTTGTTAGCCCGGAGCAACTGGTAGAACGGTAGACATCTGTCGGTTGAGCGGGAGATGAATCAGTTAAGTGTGGCAATTCTTCCGGTGAGTCGCTGCACCTGCCGCGTGCTTTCTGGGGATTTGAGGTCGGTGATGGCCTGGATCTGCTTGAGGTTAGCCTTGATCCCGCGCTGGGTGATGATGTACCCGAGGAATTCGCCCGACGTGACGCCAAAAGAACATTTGGCTGGATTCAGCTTCATGTTGTACTCGTTCAACGTTCGGAAGCAAGACCGGAGGTGAGCAACGTGGTCGCTTGCCACTAAGGACTTCACCAGCATGTCGTCTATGTATACCTCTATAGTGCGGCCGATCTGATCGGCGAACATCTTGTTGACGAGCCGCTGGTAGGTGGCTCCGGCATTTTTGAGCCCGAAGGGCATCACCTTGTAGCAGTAGGTCCCTCGGTCTGTGATGAACGCGGTTTTCTCCTGGTCGTCGGGGTGCATAGGGATCTGGTTGTATCCCGAGAAGGCGTCCATGAAAGAGAGCAGCTCGTTCCCGGTGGTGGCTTCGACGACCTGGTCGATTCGGGGGAGGGGGAAGCTGTCTTTTGGGCACGCCTTGTTGAGGTCGGTGAAATCTACGCAGACCCTCCAGTTCCCGTTCTTTTTCTTGACTACCATCGGGTTGGCTAGCCAGTCCGGGTATTTGACCTCGGTGATTGAGCCAGCTGCGGTTAGCCTTTCTACCTCGTCATTGACGGCCTGCGCTCGCTCGGGGCCTAGCTTTGACCGCTTCTGCTTGATTGGTCTGAAGGTCGGGTCCACATTGAGCTCATGGCTGCACGTGGCCGGGTTGATGCCGGGCATATCGCCAGTGACCAGGCGAAAGTGGAGACGTTTTGCCCCAAGAACTTGACCAGCTCTTTCTTGATGCTTTCTTCTAGGTCAGTTCCGATGCCAACGCAACGAGTGGGGTCACGCGGATCGATGTTGACCTGGGCGATGAGGTCCCGACCTGGGAGATCCCGGTTATCCGGCTCACCGGGCTGATGCGCGTTGATGGTCAGGCAGGCCGGCGCTGCGTGGCGCAGTTTATGCTCAATTGCGAAGCAGGCGCGAGAGACCCTCTGGTTACTCCTAAGAGTATACGTCCCGGCCTGGTTGGGGAACTTTAGGCACTGGTGGTACGTCGAGGTGACCGCCTTCATCGAGTGCAGCCAAGGGGTTCCGAGAATGATGTTGTAGATCGGGGTGGTGTCGAAGACCACGAACTTGACGATTTTGGTGACCCGGCCTACGTAGACCAGTAATTCAATGGTGCCGATCCCGTTGACAGTATCTCCGACGAAGCCGGTTAGCGGGATTGAGTGCGGCTTGATAGCGGCTCCGTTTACATTCATCCTAGCGAGGGTGTCTTTGAAGATGAGGTCAACCGAGCTGCCCGTATCGACGAGGGCCCGGTTGACGTCGCAGTCGGCTACACGCACTTGTACGACAAGGGGATCATTGTGGGTATGGTGGACCCCGACCGCGTCGGCCTCGTAGAAGCATATCCCCCTTTTGCTTGTGTCATGCGCATCAATTTCCGGGCCAGAGTGCCATTTTAGGGAGGCGTCAGTCTTTCTCTCGTGACGCTTAATGGACCGTACTGAATCGTTGCACAATAGGAGGCGTCCCATGATCATTCCTATTACAGTCCGGGCCGGTGGGGGCGACCTGTCTCTTTCCTGGTCTCGAGAGGGAGATCACCGGCGACGATCGTCGTTTTGGGCGCGGTTGTCGGGTCTGGCCCGGTTGTCATCGCGGCCTCGGTTGTCGCGTTGTTGGCCTCGATCGTTGTCCCGGGCTCTTGGGCGCAACCGGCCAGGTACGTGGATTTCCCCCCCTTTGGAATTAATTCAGCAGGACTTCCTGGAGTGCACGGCACTGGGAGGTCGAATGCCCCTTTCTCTGGTGGAAATCGCAGAAGCCCGTCCTGTCGTACTGCTCGTCTGTTCGGGCTCCTTGTCTTTCGGCTCCTCTTGACGCCGATCCTGCTGGTTGGGGTCGCGCACGTACTTGTTCCAGGGCAATTTCGACGCGGGGTTGGGGAGAGGAGCGGGGTCACGCATGTGTAGGACGGCCGGCGATTCGTCGATGAGGAACGCGGCGGCCTGCTTTCCTCTGCTGCGCTGATATTCGTCATCGTAGTGTTGACGAGGCTCTTGATAGCCGTCTTGGGGTCGCTCCTTTGGGACCGGGGCCTTGTGCGAAGCGCTGTTTTTCGACTCGGCTGCCTTCTCCTCCTCGAGCTCTACAAATAGTCCGGCGCGGTGTAAAGCGTCTTCTAACGAGCGCGGTTTGTTGAGCTTCATATCATCCTTGAAGGCCGAATCAGCCCGCAGACCTTTCCTCAGAGCGGGGAGCGCTGATTCATCCGTCACGTTGCTTTGTGAGGCCGTGGCTTTGAAGCGCTCTATAAAAAACCTGAGCAACTCCTTTGTTCCTTGGTTCAACGCCCAAAGGTTTGCGCTGGATACGGACTGTCTGATATAGATGGAGTAGTGTTCGAGGAAGATGGTCGAAAGATCTCTGAAGCCGTCGATAGAGTGTGTCTTTAGCCGAGAGAACCATGTGAGGGCCGGGCCGGTGAGGTTTTCTACGAAGAGCTGGCAGTGGGCGGCTTCACGCTCGTCCGGGGAGAAGTGGGCGCGGCCCATGGCGATGGTGATCGCCGTTAGGTGCTGGGCCGGGTCGGTGTTGCCCGCGTAGGGCTGAAGCTTGAGCTTTCCGAGGTGTTGGAGCGGCACGGAGGCGATCCGACGGGTGAATGGCGTGTTCTGTGTCTCTCTGAGGACGCGGTCTATTTCTGGGGCCGCGCTGGTGGCCTGGTGGATTTTGGAGGACATCGCACGGATTGTCTCTTTCATGGCCTCGAATTCGGCGTCCCTGACGCGTTCCGAGCTGGATCGGTGAAGGTGAGCATCGTCGCCCGGGGAGCCACCTGTCGCCGGGACGAAACGTCCGCCCCGACCTTCGGACTCTGATGGCAAGTTTCCGAACAGATTACTCTGGATGCGCGGGGTATCTCCCCGAGAGGCTGGTTCTCCGAGGTGGACGCCGGGGGATCCGGTGTTGCCTGACCGGTCGTGGGAGGCTGCTAGTGTGGCGAATCGTTGGTCGGTAGTTCGCGTAAGCTCGTCTATTCTGGCGAGCAAGGTCTGCATTACGGCGGACAGGGTAGGCTGATCTTCTGGCGGCCCGACCGGCGTTCGAGGCGTGTTTGGGGCGGTTGAGCCGTCAAGAGGAGTCGGTCCCGGAGCCGGGGACGGAATTCCGAGAGGCTGGTCTTCCGGAATTAGGTGGTCGGTCGTCACCTGAGCTGATGGTGGGGCGACTGCTGTTGCTTGAGTCGATGGCGAGGTCGTTGTTTGAGCCAGGGTCTCCTGTTTCGATAGTACTCTTGGAGGCGGGATTGCCATTGCTGTTGCGGTAGATGTCGTGGTTGAACTGCTCCTTGCGTATAAAAAGATCTTTGCCCCTCCTTCTAGCGCCAATTGTTGATCCAAAAGATCACTAATGATGTTTAGAAGATGATTAGGAGATAGAGAGGCGAGAATTCCGTTAAGTGAAGCAAGTTAACCAAAATTTATAGTAGGTCGGGAGGATGATGAACAGGTCGGGGACCGTATTCTTTGTATTGATAATAAGAAGAGATGAGCAATTTAGATTTACGAACTAGTCCCGACGGGAATCCAGTTCGGTGTTCTAAATGTGCTGCTTGATTACAAACGAGAGAGGTCGGGATATTTAGTAGAGATGTGTCACAAAAAAAGGTCACAGTCCCCTCCTTAGAGCATGGCAAGGGGTATATATAGTGGGAGTTGACTTCCTACTCCCCAGAATTCCGGGGCCACGTGGCGTTCCAACCTGTTTCGTGGGTAAGGTACTCTAGGAGGCGCGTCCCGGTTTTCAGGGTATGAGGTAATGATGAGCTCGGCGCCATGCTTTTGTAAGATAGCACATTGTTCGACCAACTCCCTTCCACGTGTCTTCTTCTCCTTCGCTTGTTCTGCAGAGTTGGTGGGACGTCAAATCGAAGCCATACCCCTGTTAGGATAGCGTACTGTTCGACCAACTTCCACGTGTCGTCTTTCCTCAAGACGTCCCTGTTTTGGCGAAGTGCCAGCTCGGACCCAGGGTGTGCTCCTGACAGCCCGGGAGCTTCGAATGGCTGTCAGTGCGGGGCCCAGGTTGGTGGTCTCGGATGGACATCAGCGCGGGGTTCCAGGTCGGTATCCCCCCGGTCAAGGTTGACTCTATGTTGACCGAATCAAGGAGGGCTTTACACTAAGATGGGCCTAACTAATTGGGGGTGCTAGGCCCACCTCCAACATGTGTAAGTGTTGAATTTGTTTGTATATTATTTGATGTTTGTGTAAAATTTTGTTTACAATTTAAGATTTATATCAAGTTTATGATTAAGGGTTAGAGGTTTAGAGTTTAGGGTTAAGGGTTAGAGGTTTAGGGTTTATAATTTAGGATTTATAAAATGATTATATTTTAAAAATTGTAAGTGTTGAATTTTTTGTATATTATTTGATGTTTATTTATTTGATGTTTTGTATATTATTTAATGGTTTAGGGTTTAAAATTTAGGGTTTACATTTTTTTTTGTATATTATTTGATGTTTATTTAAAAAAAATCGAGTGGAGTTGCTAAACCGAAGCAAATCAGTCACAAATTTAGGACTACTTTTGCAAGTCCTTAAACATTTTGTGACTCCTTTGTTTCGTCGCTAATTTGTGACTATTTTGCCACTGCATTGCGAGTAGTCGCAAAGTGGTCGCAAATTAGTCACACTTTCGTCCCACTTTTTTGCGACCAAAAAAAGAGTCACAAAAGTTAGTCACAAAAACTGTGTTTTCTTGTAGTAGCGCCATAATCCAAAATTATTTGCCTAAGAAGCTTAAAGATCCGGGCAGCTTCACGCTACCTTGCACACTAGGACCTTTGTCCTTTGGAAAATGCTTGGTCGATCTTGGTGCAAGCGTGACCCTCATGCCATTGACGGTTTCTAAGAGGTTAGGATACACAAACTTCAAGAAGACCAGAATTTCGCTAGTCTTAGCGGATAGAACAATTCGATTTCCAATTGGGATTCTTGAAGACTTGCCATTGAAAGTTGGGGACAGTATTATCCCTACAAATTTCGTGGTGCTAGAGATGGATGAAGAACCATCAGATCCCGTAATCTTGGGAAGACCTTTCTTAGCAACCGCGGGTGCCATTATTGACGTTAAGAAGGGCATGATCGATCTTCACTTGGGAGATCTCGTTCTGAAATTCAACATAATGGAAGTGATGAAGAAACCAACCATAGAAGGAAGGGTTTTCTACATAGAGACCTTAGATGACATGGTTGATGAATACTTGGCGGAGTTGAGCATGGAAGACGCCCTAGAAGTAGCCCTCACACAAGGGAGAGAGGAATGTAAGCTTGTGAACGAAGAGGCGATTGAATATGAGAGAATCCTAGACTCTCATCTGCCATGGAATAAAGAAGCATACTTCTCGGAGATAGGCGAAAACGTGGAAGCCAAGGAAAAAGAAGACACTAGCAATGGTAAGTCTAGTGTGGAGGATGATTGGAGCGAACTCAACGCTCCACAACTTCAGCTCAAACCGCTGCCCAACGGTCTAAGGTACGTGTTTCTTGGACTGAACTATTCATATCCTGTAATCCTAAATGATGCATTGAGTGATGAGGAAACATCTATGCTTTTGACTGAATTGAAAAAGTATAGAAAGGCTATAGGATATTCTCTGAAAGATATAAAAGGAATTTCTCCGTCATTGTGCATGCATAGAATTCATTTAGAGGATGAGTCTAAAGCTTCAATTGAACACCAAAGAAGGTTGAACCCAAACTTGAAAGAAGTAGTAAAAAATGAAATTTTGAAACTACTTGAAGCGGGAGTGATCTATCCAATCTCGGATAGTACTTGGATCTCTCTGGTTCATGTAGTTCCAAAGAAAGGGAGAATGACCGTGATCAAAAATGAAAAAGACCAATTGATCCCAACTAGAACCATAACAGGCCATAGAGTATGCATTGACTATAGGAAATTGAATTCCTCAACTAGGAAATATCATTTTCCTTTGCCATTCATTGATCAAATGCTTGAAAGACTTGCAAATCATTCATATTATTGCTTCCTCGATAGTTACTCGGGTTTCTTTCAAATACCAATACACCCGAGTGATCAAGAGAAGACGACTTTCACTTGCCCATATGGTACATTTGCTTATCGAAGGATGCCTTTTGGTTTGTGTAATGCACCCGCGACTTTTCAAAGGTGTATGATGTCCATCTTCTCGGATTACATTGAGAATATAATGGAAGTGTTTATGGATGATTTCTCTGTATATGGTTCTTCGTTTGGTGGTTGTCTTTCTAATTTGTGCAGGGTGCTCAAAAGATGTGAAGATACAAATCTCGTTCTAAATTGGGAAAAATGCCATTTCATGGTGAAGAACGGAATTGTTCTCGGGCATCGCAATTCTGAAAATGGGATCGAAGTCGACAAAGCAAAGATTGAGGTTATGGTGACTTTAGAACCTCCATCAACGATCAAGGGAATCCAAAGCTTCTACAGGAGATTCATAAAAGATTTCTCAAAAATCGCAAGACCGCTCACGAGGCTCTTATCCAAAGATGCTGACTTTGTCTTTGATGAGCAATGCCATGAAGCTTTTGTGAAGCTGAAAAAATGCTTTGGTGAGTGCACCAATTGTACAGCCACCGGATTGGAGCTTGTCGTTTGAAGTGATGTGCGATGCAAATGACTACGCTGTCGGGGCTGTACTGGGACAAAAGAAGGATAAAAAGCTCCATGTGATCTATTACGCGAGTCGGACTCTAGACGATGCTCAAGTAAAATATGCAACAACAGAGAAGGAACTCTTGGCGATTGTCTATTCCTTCGAGAAATTTTGATCCTATTTAGTGGGTTCAAAAGTAATTGTGCACACAGACCATGCTGCATTAAGATATCTGCTTGCTAAGAAAGATGCCAAGCCGAGATTGTTAAGGTGGATTCTTCTTCTACAAGAGTTCGATCTTGAGATAAAAGACAAAAAAGGGATTGAGAATGGAGTAGCTGATCATTTGTCGAGAATGAGAAACGAGGAGACAATTCCCATCGATGACTCATTACCCGAAGAACAAGTGAACTTGATTAGAGCTTTGCACGTGGCAGATTCTCTGATGAAAGAAATACTGTCGACGAACACCATGGAGGATAGCTTGCCTTGGTATGCAGATTTTGTCAACTTCTTGACAATCGAAAAGGAACCACCAAATCTCCAAGGGTACTCAAAGAAAAAGTTTTACAAAGATGTCCGACATTAATTTTGGGATGAGCCATATCTCTATAGGCGTTGCAACGATGGGCTCTATAGGAGGTGCATTTCAGAAGAGGAGACTTCCGGGGTTCTGTTTTGTTGTCACGGATCGGATTATGGAGGACACTTTGCGACATTCAAGACGGTCCAAAAAGCTCTACAAGTTGGATTCTGGTGGCCTACAATGTTCAAGGATGCTTATGATTTCATATCTAAATGTGATGCATGCCAGAGGAAGGGCAACATAAGCAAGAGGAACGAGATGCCTCAAAACCCGATCCTCGAAGTGGAAGTGTTTGACGTATGGGGGAAAAGATTTCATGAGACCATTCCCGTCCTCGTATGGCAACCAATACATTCTCGTAGCGGTTGACTATGTATCAAAATGGGTGGAAGCCATAGCGAGTCCAACAAATGATGCTAAGGTCGTGGTGAAGCTGTTTAAGAGCATCATATTTCCAAGATTCGGAGTTCCACGTGTGGTCATAAGCGATGGCGGAAGCCACTTCATCAACAAAGTATTCGAGGGGCTTTTGAAGAGACATGGCGTTAAGCATAAGGTAGCTACACCTTATCATCCTCAAACATCTGATCAAACCGTCAAATCAAGGAAATTTTGGAGAAGACGGTTAGAAAAACGAAGAAGGATTGGGCAACGAAGTTAGACGACGCTCTATGGGCATATCGAACGGCTTACAAAACTCCGATTGGAACAACTCCGTTCAACTTGCTTTACGGAAAATCTTGCCACCTTCCTATGGAGATGGAATACAAGGCGTTGTGGGCAACCAAACTACTCAACTTTAACATCAAAACTGCCTCCGAGAAGCGTTTGGTACAGTTGGAGGAGCTTGAGGAAGTCCGACAAGGAGCTTATGAGAGCTCGAGGATTTATAAGGAACGGACGAAGACCTTCCACGACAAAAAGATCCTGAAGAGAGAATTCAAAACCGGGGACCAAGTCCTACTGTTCAACTCAAGGTTGAGGTTGTTTCCCGGGAAGCTGAAATCGAGATGGTCGGGACCGTTTACGATCAAAGAAGTCCATCCCTACGGAACGATAGTGCTTTGGAACGAATCCGGAGGAGATTTCACGGTGAATGGACAGCGTTGCAAGCCGTACTTGGCAGACATTAAGATCGAGGAACAAGCCACGATTCCTCTTTCCGAACCCCAAAACGCATAAGACGTCAACAAAGTCAAGCTTAGCGACTTAAAACAAGCGCACTTGGGAGGCAATCCCATGTTATCCTTTGTCAATATGTTCATATGTGTGATTTAAGTTTGAATTTATCTTTGTTTTTGTGTGTTTTCAGTGTTACAAGACGTCGGGATTAGCAGGAGAACGTCCGGAATCAAGGAAAAAAAAAAAAAAAAAAAAAGGGTTCATGCTTGAACGGTTTTGCCGATCGGAATGTTGAGGGATCGGTTATGCCGATCGGTCATCAAAACGCGACCAGTTATGATTAAAAAACTGGTCGCATCGATCGGTCTTTGCGATCGGTTATAACCGATCAAAATGTGCCTCGATCGGTTTCCTCGATCGGTTATAACCGATCGCGACACCAGGTAAGTGGTTTCTTCTTCTTTCCTTCGCGACTTTCTCTCTCTCTCTCACTTCTTCTTCTCACGATACATAAAAAAAAAGATTTTTGAGAGAATTCTCTCAATTTCGAGCTTATTTTGCTCAAATCTTTTGAAAAAAGGTTTGTGAATTTGTGAAATTGGTGAATTTGTGAAATTGGTGAATTCTAAATATTTGTGAGTAAATACTCTACGTTCTTGTTGATTGGGATTGTTTGCTTGATTGAAATTTGCCGTGTTCTTAATCTCTGAATATATTGTGTAGGAAATGGCGACTAAAACAAAAAAGGCAACAAGCAAAAGATCGAAAGGAGCAAGTGCTAGCAACCCAACGGAACGACAAGCTGTCGTATGGTCGGAATCGGAAAAGAAAGCACTCAAGGGATTTGAGAAGTTCAAGATGAACTCGACGCGGTTTCCGGATCAAAGGGTGTTGGAGACTTTGGGTCTAATGGATGACGTGAGCACCTTCTTAGACTCAATCGGGATGAGCGTCTTGACGAGAATGGACGCGCCGACATTTGAGGTTCCGGTCCGCCACTTATTGGCAACCGTAACGGTTGAATACAAAGACCCTAAGGAGAAAATAGCGCAAGACGGGATACTTAAGTTCAAGGTGGATGACAACGCATATGCGTTATCCATCTTTGATGTGTGTGATGCATATGGATTCGCCAAGAAGATGCAAGTCCAATTCCCGGTACTCCATGCTGCGAATTCGGTATGGAATACCGTTGCGGAAGGGTATTACTCAAGTCACAGCGCAAATGTGACATGTGTGCGGAATCCGGTTATCCGATACGTTTGCAAACTGTTTGCAAACACTTTCTATGCGAGACAAGGGACCGGAGCGGTTCTACTAGAGGAGTTGTGCTTGGTCCACCAAGGGATCAAGGGGATGTTGAGGTACAGCGACGGAGACCCCATTGATGACGAGTTGGGTGACAATGTGAACTACGGGAGTCTCCTAGCGGCACGACTCGTAAGTTTCAGGAGCTGGTCTAGGAAAGCGAAGATCCATCATCTATGGCTAGGAGGGTTCCTTACACCGCTCCTAGCAAAGGCAGGAGTAGACCTACGTAGCTACTCACCGAACCAAGACCGCAACTACCTCGACCGCAACTACCTCATCAAGAACATGTTCTTAAAGGGAGAAGGTGACAACATGTACAAGTTGTACGACGCAAACAAGAAGACGCGAACCTTCAAGCTTCCCAACACCGCACGGACTACCCTATTGGGATTGGATAACGTTGCATTCAGGTTGAGAGAGGACGAGTATCTCGATGCCACCGTCCAAGACGAGGACGAGCAGCAACAACCCGTCGAAGAAGAAGACAATCCGATTGACGATGAGACGGGCGACGATCTATACGGGGACATTAACGACGAACTTCCAAAGATCGACTTCAACCCAAAGACCAAGAGGGAGAAGATTGTCCACCAAGCCTACAAGATGCAAACGCGGATCAATGCGGTGCAACGGAAGATCAACGAGACGCACAAGAAGCTATTCGCCAAGCTCTTCCGCAAGGTCAAGAAGCTCCAACCGCCCAACTATGTTTCCTCGGACGATGATGACGACGAGGAGATGGATGATGACCCTTCCGATCTCGCCAAAGACCATGACGCAGGCCCGAGCACATCCACTCACACCTGAAGAGAAAGCAAGACAAAACGCAAAATTAGTGAGTTATCCAACTTTTGAACATTTCTTCTTTTACTCTTTTGCGTTTTTATTTTGTATTTTTGTTATCTCTCGAACTCGTGATACACCGAGACGGTGTAAATCAAGTCCGGGGGGAGTACTAATCTGAGTTTTATTTGTCTTTGAGTTTTACGGACTTGAGTTCGAGAGATAACAAAAATACAAAATAAAAACGCAAAAGAGTAAAAGAAGAAATGTTCAAAAGTTGGATAACTCACTAATTTTTCGTTTTGTCTTGCTTTTTCTTTAGGTGTGAGTGGATGTGCTCGGGCCTGCGTCATGGTCCTTAGCGTGATCGGAAAGGTCATCGTCCATCTCCTCGTCGTCATCATCGTCCGAGGAAACATAGTTGGGCAGTTGGAGCTTCTTGACCTTGCGGAAGAGCTTGGCGAATAGCTTCTTGTGCGTCTCGTTGATCTTCCGTTGCACCGCATTTGCATCTTGTAGGCTTGGTGGACAATCTTCTCCCTCTTGGTCTTTGGGTTGAAGCCGATCTCGGGAAATTCGTCGTTAATGTCCCCGTATAGATCGTCGCCCGTTTCATCGTCAATCGGATTGTCTTCTTCTTCAGCGGGTTGTTGCTGCTCGTCCTCGTCTTGGACGGTGGCATCGAGATACTCGTCCTCTCTCAACCTGAATGCAACGTTATCCAATCCCAATAGAGTAGTCTGTGCGGTGTTGAGAAGCTTGAAGGTTCGCGTCTTCTTGTTAGCGTCGCACAACTTGTACACGTTGTCACCTCCCTTTAAGAACATGTTCTTGATGAGGTAGTTGCGGTCGAGGTAGTTGCGGTCTTGGTTCGGTGAGTAGCGACGTAGGTCTACTCCTGCCTTTGCTAGGAGCGGTGTAAGGAACCCTCCTAGCCATAGATGATGGATCTTCGCTCTCCTAGACCAGCTCCAGAAACTTACGAGTCGTGCCGGAGAGTCACGTAGTTCACATTGTCACCCAACTCGTCATCAATGGGGTCTCCGTCGCTGTACCTCAACATCCCCTTGATCCCTTGGTGGACCAAGCACAACTCCTCTAGTAAAACCGCTCCGGTCCCTTGTCTCGCATAGAAAGTGTTTGCAAACAGCTTGCAAACGTATCGGATAACCTGATTCCGCACACATGTCACCTTTGCGCTGTGACTTGAGTAATACATTTCCGCAACGGTATTCCATACCGAATTCGCAGCATGCAATACCAGGAATTGGACTTGTGACTTCTTGGCGAATCCATATGCATCACACACATCAAAGATGGATAACGCATATGCGTTGTCATCCACCTTGAACTTAAGTATCCCGTCTTGCGCTATTTTCTCCTTAGGGTCTTTGTATTCAACCGTTATGGTTGCCAATAAGTGGCGGACCGGAACCTCAAATGTCGGCGCGTCCATTCTCGTCAAGACGCCCATGCCGATCGAGTTTAAGAATGTGCCCACGTCATCAAATAGACCCATAGTCTCCAGCAACCCTTGATCCGGACACCGCGTCGAGTTCATCTTGAACTTCTCAAATCCCTTGAGTGCCTTCTTCTCTGTTTCCGACCATACGACAGCTTGTCGTTCCGTTGGTTTGCTAGCACTTGTTCCCTTCGTTCTTTTGCTTGTTGCCTTTTTTGCTTTAGTCGCCATTTCCTACAAAATATATTCGGAGATTAAGAACACGACAAATTTCAATCAAGCAAACAATCCCAATTAACAAGAATGTAGAGTATTTACTTACAAATATTTAGAATTCACCAATTTCACAAATTCACAAATATTCCAATAAAAATCCCATGGTCCGGTAATTGTGAGTCCATGGTGAATCAATTTCAATCAAAAACCCCAAAATTTCAACAAATCTCGTTTTCAAAAATCAGCACTATTCACGCTCAAGAACACATAAATTTTCACACTAAAAAACCATGATTCGTTCTCTAATCGATGTTCTCCAAGGTGTATCCATCCTAGAACTAGCATTTGACAGCCGAATCCATAGCAAATTCGGTCTAGTTCATGAGAAATTGAAAATTTTCAAACCTTTGTAAAATCTATGGAGATTAGGGATTTGAGGTTGTTTACCTTGAGAAATCGATGGGGTATGGTCGAAATCCACTTGGAATGGGATTGGGTTCGAAAAACAAGTGAGATGGGCGAAGATTTGAGCAAAATCGATCTAGAATTGAGAGAGTTCTCTCAAAAAACCCTTTTTTTTTTATCTATCGCGAAAATGAAAGGTGAGGGAGAGAGAGAGAAAGTCGCGAGAGAAGAAGAAGAAAACATTTACCTGGTATCGCGGATAACTGACCTGAGTTTTACTAAGTTCTTCATTGATTTTTGAAAGAGGAAACCCTCTCATGTTGCTCTTCTTGAACTGATACTTGCTCATCCTTGGACACTCATCGTCTGCCTCTGGAATTGGCTCGCGGGAAATACTCCCCAACTCTGGAATTACCTCAAACGCTAGCAGCTACACAACAACACACATATAGTCGAGATTAGTAAGAGATAAGTTCAATTATGAAAAACTTGCAACAATTACTAATACCACAACTTAATTGTACATACCTCCAAAGGGATATAGAAATCGGGAATCGGCCATAATATGTTCTCATTGACGAGTCCTTTAAAATTATCCATCGTGTGAGAGATCTGACTGAGCATGCACTCAAAAGACATTCTCCCCCAGGGAAAAGTCTTGCACAAGTCAAGATCGTCAACAACTCTCTAGAAGAAATCCACGATCGGAATAGCATCGTTTCCGCACTTCGTCTGAGCAATGCTGCAAAGGAAGTACATTACAATCATCCTCAGCCTATCTTGGGAAGGTCACATCCCCTCCTCTAGCTTCCCTTTCACATCTTCATATCTGACCTTTTTTTGCCCGAACAACCTCCTCACAAAAGTCTTGCCACCTATAATTCATCGGTAAGTTTTTGTAGTTTAATCCGGAGATCAACGCGTGCTCCCTCAGACCGTATCGGACCGAAACGCCATTCACCACGAACCACACTTCCTTTTTCTTCTCTATGCAAGCGGTTCAAAGCAATAACATCCACATGCCCTGGAGCTTGTGGTTGTTGTCCTTCGGCAAGTGGAAGATGTGTCTGAACTGCAGATGCGTTTGAAACCAATTCCTCTCGTGACGCGTAAGCGGAGGCTCCAACTTCTAAAGAGTTGACATAAATTCTTTGACGTAGCACCTCGTCGAAATCTTTATTTTTTTCGTGTACTCCGTTGCTGGGAAGTACATTCTGAGAGGTTGCAGTGCCATTGTTTCATCACCGGATTTATGCAACAATCAGTTTTATCAAGTTATTCCAGTTATACATCAATATAGTTTTCCCAAGTTTTCCAATTTTACGACAGTATAGTTTTACCAAGTTTTTCAGTTTTACTTTAAACCCAACAAATTGACATGCTTTCTTGAGTAACTGTGTCAATTTCCTTACTATAAAGAGAGCCAAGAGCACACAAAATTTCTTTCAAATGCTTAGTTTCTACACAAACCATTTCAATTTTCATTACATAGAAACAAAGAACCCAAATTCATCATCTAATCCAATTTCAATAACTATAGTCATAAATAACTCAGTCTATGGACTACCTCTATCAATTGACATCAAGAAGAGCATATAAAACTCAAATTCCCTAGTTTTACCTAACTAAATGGGAATATTTACCGAATGGGAATCAGAGCTGTCATGGGAATCGTCTCCTTCTCGAGCCACATCCTTGTTTGGCTCAGAGGACACGTTTGGGAGGGGCTCATTGTTATTGATGACTCGGTTTGTATCTTCCTCCATCTCTTCTTCTTCACTCTCTGTTCTGTCTTCTCCCTTATTGATGACGGTATATAAGAAGAAAGTCGACGGCGCCGCATAAGGGAGAAGAAGAAAGTCGACGGCTCAAGTCATCCGATTAAAGAAATAGTTTAGGTTATTAATCAGATATAAGAGTGTAAAAGGATTAGAAAATTCAAAATATCATTGAAATCTGAGAGTGTAAAAGGTATTTAATTTCGAGACAAAGAGAAGGAAAATTCGGTGATAAATAGACAACATTTAAGAACTAAAAACGATGATTTTACCTGAAGAAGAAGGAGAAGAAATTGAAGGCAAATTTCGAAGACCCATTTGGAAGAAAGAGTAGAAAATAGGCTTTTTTACGAATGAGAGAAAGCTTCCACAGTCCAAGTAAACCATCGCTCCTTGTTCTCTTCTTCTTTGTGAGCGAGAAGAAGAAATAATTTTTTTAGATAAAGTGGTCCAAGTAAACCATCGACCAGATCGCTCCTTGTTCATACCATATCTGGTCGTTGTGTATACCATCGCTCCTTGTTCTGGCTTTCTCTCAATCGCAAATTTCGACAGAGAAGACAAACTTGTTTTTTTGTCCTCATTTTCCTATTTTTTAATTTTATAAATTATTAAATTTGTTTTTAAAATAAAATAAAGAGATCAATCGAATTTTGAAAATAAAAGAAGCGCAAAACTGTATTTTAACAATGTAAATTGTGTAAAATACATCAAATTTAATAGTTTGAATATTACAAAAAAGTGGTTAATAGTTTGAGTATTAAAAATAGAATGATTAATAGTTCATGTATTTTTTGGAGAGTGAAAATAATTTGTGTATTTTTTTAAAAAAATTTATATAGTTGGTGTATTTTTAGGAAGTTTTCCAAATTTATAAATTAATCTATGCGGATTACAGATCTATCTTATGACAGCTAGGTTTGTCAAGCGGGTAAAAAAAAATTGATCCGTCCTGCCAAATTCATTAACACAAATTTCTCGATCTGCACCTGTCCCGTTTGAATTCGCGGATACCCGTGGATAATCCATAAATATTTAAATAATAATAAAAAAATTATATTCATATGAAAAACATAAAATCACATTTTTCTAAAAAAATAAATAAAATAATTAAATAATTTATATATATTACAAAATACTTCAACATTTTAATAGTATTTAGTAATTAAATATTATTTTTTATTTTTTTTAAAAAAATTGCAAGTAACCTGCGGGATCCGCGAGACACCCTACTTTTTTGCAATTTAAAATTTCTCGACCCATACCCAATCCGTGACGAGTTAAACAAAGCAAAACCCGCGGATAATTAATTACTCAAATCAGCCCTAGTGACATCCTCTACTAAAAGTCAACGAAAAATATAGGATCCAGATGGCCAGAAGGCAGAAACCACAAGAGAGTTGACTTCGATCGCGTTGACCACTTCTCAATCCAAAAGTATGAGAAATATAATTAATTTAACAAAAAGTTCAATGGTTCAACAAAAGAATGTCTCAGTCATATTAGAAATTCAAGTATAATTTTAATAACGAACTGACGCAATTACAAGCTCGTGACCTCACGCGAAATGGTTCATGGCAGACTAACAAATGATTATCTTTTATTTGATTTAAAAAAAACTAGTGATAACTGATCGATAATTAAAGATAACATCAAAGACTAGGTTACATATATATAATTGGTTTTTGTTATATATACACGATATGTAACTAGTTAGATTAGTTACATATCGTTTGGTCAAATGTCATTTTATTTTTATAGTTTCGTCAAAAACTAAAAATTATCTGGGTTAACCAAAGCTATGCATGTGAACAAGCGTTATTTAGCTGCCACCCGAACCTGAGTTTTATGGATTCAAATTTAGTTTTTTTTTCCAAAATAATGTGACTGGTAAAAACATATGGGATTGCATTCGAAAAACTTTATTCAACGATTTCGCAAACATAATATACAGTAACCATGATATTCACAACGAAAAAATTGGGGGTATTTATATGGTTAGAGTTTATACCAAAAAATATCATCTTGTTAGAGTTGTGAAGGTTTTGTTTTTTTAACATAAGGAGGTTCGGTTAAGATTTTTTTTTTTTTTAGTGAATTATAAATTCATAAGCATCTGACCAAAAAAATAATATATTCATAAGCGATATAAAACTCTAATGAGTCCTATCTGAGAGTTTTACTAAGAATCATGATGAGAATGGCCGATTTGATCACGGTAGCTCTGATGGCCATAGCGGCGACAATAGCTATTGGAGTTGATGGAAGCGAGTTCTCCCATCACCGGAAAATAAAAATACTTAGACATTTGAAGCGACTCAACAAACCTGCTGTTAAATCCATTAAGGTATCTTATACAAATTTCGTGACAAAAACTTTATAGATGAATTCTTCTTCGCTTAATTAATCTTTTTCTTAACAGAGTGAAGATGGAGATGTAATAGATTGTGTTCCAATACATAGTCAATGTAACACCCCGATCCCGCCTTCCCGAAGGGACCAGACGAATCGGCAATGCCACCCTCGACCCCGCCTCTCTATCTCCGTAAAGACGACGTGTCGGCTAACAACAATAACTCATTACACAATATCCACGCTCTATATAATACTTCTTATTAAATCCCAAATAATCGTCTTAAAAATCTAACATAAATCTTACATGAATCCGAAGCAAATAACGAATAATTGTCTTTTAAAAATAAATGACTGAAATTCTAAATAAATAAATAAACCCGATTCCCGAAAACGCGCACCACACTGGAACTACTCTTCCAGCAACTCAAACTCGTCCTCATCGGACTTAACTGAAAAGAAGAGAGAGGGATGAGTAATTTGGATTACCCAGTGAGAACTAAACCTACACTTTCAACACGTCCAAACATTACTTTTTAAATACGCTAAGAATAAATCTAACCAAGCTCAAACATTACGCTCTACCAGCGCACAAACAATTTACACACAAGGGAATACCTCCAACTTCAACGGCATCTCGATAGCCAAGCCCACCATGGACCATATTTACACGGCATCTCATAGCCCAGTCCACTCTGGACCATATTTCTCTGGGCCCGGGAAGACCCACCCCGATGCAAACTGACTTCTTCCGCAAGTCTCGGCTCACAACAAACATAATCGTACCACCGTTCCCTTCTCCGGTGACGATCACCTCATTCTAACTACACTACACACACTGATCACACAACAGAGTGAACAATCAAGGATGCAAGTTCTTCATCTAATGCTTTCCTAACTCATTTCGTTAAGCAGATGCAGATCTAACTAAATGCACATAGAAAACGTGTCCGTACTCCGTAACACGCCCTAGCCTAATCAGATCTAGACTCAACATACCAAAAAGGAATGAATCAACGTATGGAAAACCTAGATCTAATCCTCACCGTTGCCTTTTGCAGATCTGACGAAGGCGACTGAATAGAGAAGACGACGGAGAAAATCGGCGGCGGCGGCGGCTCCGGCAACTCCGATGAACTTCCGGCGAACTCCGGTGAACTTCTGGCGAACTCCGGTGGTGGGTGGTCGGCTCTTTGGCGACCTCCCTCTCTCTCTCTTGGACTCTCTTATTTTGGTGTGGGGATTTGAGAGCTCCCCTCTCTTCTTTATATAGGGGGAAGGGTGGAGGGTCTTTGGGAGAAATTTCCGATGTGGGATTTTTCACACAAAGTGGAAATGGGCTTTAGGAAAAATAGGATATTGGGTTTCGAATTGGGCCTGAGTTTAGGGATGTTACAGTCAACCAGCTTTTGATCATCCTCTGCTTAAAAACCACACCATCCAGGTTTGCCTTCATTTACGATCTATCTTTTGTTTATATATACATGCATGCATGATCATGATGTTGAAACGGCAAGTTTTTGCACGTAGATGAGACCGAGTTTTATACCGGAAGGTACATCTACGTACACCAAGAAAAAGACTAAGGCTACTCAGGCTTGGCAAAAGAATGGAAGTTGTCCAGAAAATACAGTTCCGATAAGAAGAATAAAGAAAGAAGATATCTTACGATCAAAATCCATTGAGAGTTTTGGGACAAAGACGATTCCAAGCACCCCTGAAGATACACAGTCTGATCCAAGTAAAGGCCATGAGGTACACCTTTTATATATTATTATTGTCACTCTCTAGTCTCTCTTGTGGCTTAATTTATACTTTTCCCATTTTTTTGGAGCTGGTTTAGTACGCGGTCATGAATTCCACGAAGGGAACGTTTTTCGGGACACAATTTGTAATAAATATCTGGAAACCAGAAGTTGAAGTTCCCAACGAGTTCAGCTTGGCTCAGACTTGGCTCGTGTCTGGAGTTGGCACTACTCGTAACACAATTGAAGCTGGTTTGCAGGTCTTGTACTTCTTTGGTACCTCCATCCTTAACTACATCTTGTTCATATGCAAAACATCTTAATTAACACTACCTTTGTTTGCCTTAATCTATAGGTTTATCCAGAAATATATGGTGATAATAATCTTAGATTATTTGTTTACTGGACGGTAAGTTCCCATTTTCTACCCTAATCTTATTACAAAGCTAATCATTTAGAGAATTTAGACGGCTCACTAGCTAGTTTTCGGATTTTTAATAGAATAGACAAGCTTGTCTTTTTATTTGATCTGTTCACAATCCGAACTCTTTAATGCGAATCAAGAATACGCCAATTCTTTTAAATTTAAGAAAACAGACCATCTTATTTAGATTTGGGGCTTTTGCACGGACGATCACTTATTCTAATTTTTGTTAGCATGTTAGCACTTTTGAAAATCTTAGTAGAATCACTTTTTATTATTGTTCAACCTAAAAGTACCCATGAACAGTATGGTGTGTAAAATAATGGACGGTACACGATGTAGCAATAAGAGGCATGTACGATAATGGACGGTACACGATTTTTTTAAAAATGTTACTTTCTACTACACTTTAAAAAAAATGCTAAAATACTAACGAAAATTAGAATAAGTGACCGTACAACTAATTAAATCTTTAGATTTTAAGGTTATTAAGAATTTAATTTATTACGGTTAAGGTTTACAATTCCAAGGCTTAGAGTTTAAAATTGAGTGATTATTTTGTAAGCTTAGGGTTTAAATTTAGAATGTTTGTTATATTTAAAAATAGAGATATTTGCACTAGATATCACTTATTCTAATTTTTATTAACATATTAGCATTTTTTGAAAGTGGAGTAGAAAGTAGTACTTTTAAAAAAATCGTATTATGTCTATTATCGTACACACATTTTATTGCTACATCGTATACCGTCAATTGTCGTACTGTTCAGTAGCACTTTTGGATTGACTAGTAGCAAAAAGTGATATTTTTTACTACATTTTCAAAAAGTGCTAATATACTAATGAAAATTAAATTAAGTGATCATCCATGCAAAAGCCCCTTTAAAATATCTATTTTTTATTAAAAAAAAAAAATTGATATAAAAGTGTGCCTTAATTTTTTTTTATGCGCGCGTATTCACGAATATGTTAAAGACGATACATCAAGGATTTTTTTTTTAAGAAATAGGCCGATGGATACCAAGGTGCTACAACAACATGTGCCCAGGTTTTATTCAAAGGAGCAATCTTATTACTGTAGGTGGAACTTACACTACCGTCTCACAATACGACGGAGATCAATACGAGCTCTCCATACTTTTATGGAAGGTATACTAAGTACTAACATAAATTTTTTTATTCTCATTTTAGTAACAACAGTTCAAATATTTTAAGTGGGGGGCAAATATATATAAATAAAATTGAGTGGATGCATTTGATGGAGGCATTTAGTGGTCGTAGTAATAATAGCATTGTATGAGTTTTATAATTGAGTTACCACTTACCCGCTAAGTCACCCAAAATGGGTTGTCGATTATATAAGACGGCGAAAACTGGTGGCTAAAGATCGGTGAAGAGCTTGTCGGGTACTGGCCTGGCAAGTTATTCAATTCTCTAGGAGATGGAGCTACCATAGTTCAATGGGGAGGTGAAATCGTTAACTTGGAGACCGATGGGAAACACACGAGCACCGACATGGGAAGTGGGCATTTTGCAGATGAAGGTTATAAGAAAGCGAGCTATTTCAGGAATCTTACGACAGTTGATGAAACCAATACTCTGAGAGAACCACAAGGAATTTACCCCGTAACTGGTCATGATAACTGTTACAACATTAAGGCAGGAGATGGTGGAACTTCCTAGGGGGTTAATTTTTTCTATGGTGGTCCTGGTCAGAACGAGAATTGCCCTTGATTTGGTTCTGTGTGCTCAAAGCTTTTGAGTCTTTTACATACATGCATGTCTGTATTTGAATATGAACGTGTTATAGTCATGCATTTAAGAAAAATAATTTACGTCATTAATTGTAGTTAATACTCCTATACATGTGTGTCCTTGATAATATGTGTGTGTAAAAGCTTTTCAGATTGATCACATGTCTCTAATTTGAATAATATTTGTGATAAAATCTTCAGTTTATAGTTAATTTCTCTTGATCTGCCTACAAGGCTTTTGTTCATGTTTGTTGTTTGACTAAGAACAGTTATGTACAACGAGGAAAATTGGCGAACACATTGGAGATTGGGAGCATTTTACTCTCCTGATAAGCAACTTCAGTGGCAAGCTACATTGAATGTACCCGTCGCAACACAGCCGAGGAAGCTGGATCGAGTTTCAAGGTGCGAGTAACAAACCGGTGGCTTACGCTTCTTTGAACAGACACGCAATGTAGTCTAAACCGGGACTTGTGTTACAAGGCAAAGACGATATATGTAGGGTTTCGGAACGATACTGGAGAGAGTGAAAAAGTAATTGATACAGCGGTTAAGTTTAGGGTTGTTGATGGCTGAGTATATGAAAGAAGTGGAGGAGCCGGTGTGGTTGAATTATATGAGACATTGGGGACCAAAGATAAATTATGGTCATGAAGATGAGATTAGAGGTGTGGAGAGGATTATGGTTGGGGAGAGTCTTAAGAATGTGTTTAGGAGTGCGATTAAAGGATATTGCCTAATGAGGTTGTTGGAGAGGAAGGACCTACTGGTCCGAAGCTGATGAAACGTAATTGGTTATTGAAGATTGAATCTCTTCTGTTTTTTCTTCTTTTTTTTAATGTTTGGTTTTGTGAATCTATTCTCTGTCTTTTTGTCTACTTGGGATGAAAACAAATGTTTTGTTTTTGGGTTTATTAGAGACTTAGGAGAAATTTCCGATCAAAGAGAGGTTTTGTTTTCTCTCGTTTTTGTGATGTTTTGTATTCTTTCTTCATGTTAATTTACCATGTTTAAAAGTTGTAATGTCTCGCCATGTTTCTTTTTTTTCTTTCCTCCTTACTTGAAAATTATTTATCCCGTTTGGTTCGTTTGAAGTTCAATTATAAAACCAAAAAGAAACTAAAACTATAACCTAATTTTATTATATTTTTAACTCATACAATAATTAAAAACGTATAAATATTTCCTTTTTGAAATCAGTCCAGAATATTAAAAAAAAACATAAAAAAGTGGCTGTAAAAAAAGTTTATAAACAATGACAACTAAGGATGTGATTGGTTGGAAATGTAGAGACTTTTGTGATTGGTTGATCGATTATGATGTTTTAAGTCATGTGTCAACCTTCATCAATTTTCCTAAATTCGTTCACATGTTTTTATTTGTAAGACATCTCTATAATATTATTTAAGAAGATATTTTTAAAAATAAACTTTGTTTTGTAAATTATTACATGAAATGCCATTACAAATAACAAAGAATAATTGAAATAGGAAATGATATAATAGTCTTTTAAAATTATTGATTAGAATATGAAAAGTATATATTTTGTATTAAAAAGTTATTTATTATTTCATTTCTTAATTATTTTTAATACTATGTATATTTTAAAATAATAATCAACTCATATATATTCAAAAAAAAAAATCTATTCAAAATCTTGCTAAATTTTCTCTATAATTTATTATATTTTATTTTAATATTTATCAAAACAAAAGTTGAAAAATATTTTACTAATTTTATAAATAGTTAGACACAAGAAAACTATATTTTTTTAAGAGGTTGTAGACTAACCACAAAAATTAGTTTCATTTAACGATGTATATTAGAGTTATGTTTTTAAGATTATAAGTTTTTGCGGGTTAGTCCGAATAATATTTTATTTTACTGCAAAACGGGTTAAATAGATAAATTATTATAAATTGATAACTTTATATATAATCAATAATCATTAATTAGCTATATTGTAAAATTCTGATAAAATAATTTTCTTAAATTTCAAAATAATTTATTTTAAAAAATTATTCTGCGCTATAATTAACGCGGGTTAAATCCTAGTTTTATTTAAAGAGAAAGTAGACAATTGATGGACGTAAGTATAAATTAAAATTTATAAATGTTAGAAGTTAATGCTGTGAAAGCGGTCATTAGAACAATAGTTCAAAAGCATACACGTGGTTGCAAATGATGAATCATCATCGAATAAGATCTTCATTTCCTACAAAACTTTCAATAAAATTTTGGACTGATTCAAAAAAATCATCAAAACATTAAATTGGAAAATAACATCATTTAACCCGTAACATCCTCGTTCAAAAATTGAGGATCAATCCGGGACAAATTTTTAATATTATTTTATTTAATTTATATTGAAAATTAAATATATGATATCAAATATGTATTATTATGTAGAAAAATATGTAATTTTATAAATAATATTCTATCTATTTTACAAAGCGTGTCATTTTGACATATTTCACATATATTAAGAAAACTAATAAATATTATATTTTATCCTTTATTAATACACTAAACAAAATTTTTCTTTCTAATTAATACATTAAAACACTAGAGTTAAAACTGAATTTTTAATAAAAGTTTTGCATTAAAAATACAAAGTGACACTCTTTGTAAAACAAAAACAAAGTGTTAAAATGACACTCTTTATGAAACATAAGGAGTATATAGCAAATTGGTGAAATATATTATTTTGGGCTAATTTAGCAATCTCAACAAAGACAATGATATGCTATTAGTTGAATGCATGTGAGTAAATTGAATTTTAATAGGCTTTTGAATTGGTCCAACAAGATTTAAAATTGAGTTTTTTTTGTTTGGTGGAAAAGTCCCATATCGACAACTTTTTTTCTCCTCGCCTCTACTCCTTCTTTATAAATAGACAATTTAACTATCCTAAAAATTTTAAGTTTTTCATATTTTAAAGTTAAAATTTAAACTTAACTATCTTACAACACATCAACTTAAAATTTAAAGTTTTTCATAATTTCAAAAAAAAAAATTGAATTTTTGTTTTTCAAACCAATTCAACACTATTCATCAGAAAAAAACAATTAAACCCGTAACTATCATTTTGTTCTCTCCTTATCACCTTCAACTTCTTCTTACTTTTTCTTCTTTCTCTTTTAATGTTTTTTCCTATTCTGGAAGATTGTGAAGATGGAGGGTGGTGATGGTGTTCGTGACGGCGATAGTGTCATAAACAGTGGTGTTGACGGCGACGATAACAATCGTGACGATGACAGCGACGACGACAATGGTGACGGTGATGCTGGTGGTGTCATTGACGGTAGCGGAGTGTGATGATGGTGTCAGTAACAACGACAACGCCCGCGAAAATGCTGGTGACGATGACGATGTCGGCGACGGTGGTGATTGGTCAATATTTGTATTAATGAGGTTATCCACATATATTATCCAAATATTTACTATCATCCACAAATATTTTCGACATTAATACAAATATTATTCGGATATTTATTATGTTTGCACGTTACAAGTAACATATAGTATTGTTAGCACGTTACAAGTATCGAATATTATTGTTAGCACGTTACATGTACATGATACTACTATTAGCATGCTAACACTCTATAGTTATATGTATTGGTTATCGGATATTACAAGTATCATATATTATTGTTATCACGTTATATGTATTGGATATTATTGTTAACACATTAACATTTTATAATTATCGGATAACCATAAACTTATGAAGATATCATATTAGTTATTGGATAACCACACACGATTTTATGTTTTCCGGTGGTGAATAGTATGGTTGACTTTAGATGAACAGTGTCGGTGAGCGGTTGCTGAACAGTGTCGCCATATTATATTGTCAAATGACATTTTGTATGATTTTCTTAAATGTTAAAGGATTTTTTGGATTAATTTTTATTTTCTCTTTCATAATATCTAATTTTAAATTATTCATAATTTTTAAAAAGAAATTAACTGCTCAACCAAGACTATTTATCAGTGTTCAAGAAAGCGCTAGACGCTAAACAGGCGGTGATACAACGCCTAGCGCCTAGAATGTCTAGTCGGAGTCTATGCAATTCTTAGACGGTTTAGACGTTTACAAAATAAATGAATATATTATATATATTTTTATAGAGTGCGTCATACAAAATATTATGGTTAGTTCATAAATAATAAACTTTAAATATTATAAATCTTAAACATATATTCAAAGTTCAAATTACATACAAAAACCAAAAGAAATCTTATAAATATCAAATCTAAAATATTAAAAAATATTATAAATTCGAATTAGACAAAAACATCCATTTGAAAAATTAAAAATATTAAATCATAAATAAAAATTAGAGAAAAATATTCACTATATTCATTAAAAAACAACATATAAAATTTATAACATGTATTTATGAAATTAAAACTTATATATTTAATTAAATGTAGTTAAAAATTCAAAAATTGCACCGAACAAAATTTTTTTAATTGATTAACAATTTTGATGAACCGCCTACAACCATCTAGAGCCGCCTAGGACTGCCTAGAATCGCCTAAAGCCGCCTAGAGCTATCTAGAGCCGCCAAGAACCGCCTAGAACCACTTAATAACAATAACGTTTAATGCCAACGCCTAAAAAATAATCATCACTGTCTATAAACGCCTAAACACTGCCTAGACCGCTTTTTAGAACACTACTATTTATTAAATTCACTTTTTTCGAATACTACAACAAAAAGAGTTGGCGAGAAAGAAAATTTTTTTTTTTCCAATAATGTAGATCGCGAGACATTCATTATCCGAAAATCAAATCTTAAAAAAAATTATTGTAGTCGGCGAGAAGAAATTTCATTAAAGAGAAGCGGCGACCAATGGAACGCAACCGCCTTAGCCATCAATAAGAGAGGAACGGAACGGAGGGATAGCTTATAGTGGAAGCAACTATGAGTAGAACAGAGGAAACTACGGCTGGTTGCGTTGTCGGAATCTGCTCTCTGGTTTCTCAAGCTTGCAGATTCCTACGGATCCTGCTCTCTTTGCTCAGTGATGGTTCCACAAATAGGGATTGGGAACAGGATCGCAATCACCATCATCAAGACAGAGATCACCGGAGCTTAGCCTGAAGCTGCTTCATCGACCAAAGAGTTTCGATTCACGATTCACAGTAACTCTTCAAGATTATGCAAACCAGACGGTCTCTTTACCTTGCCTAGCTTATGACTGTTGATGATTCAGGAAACTTATCTTGCGAGGCTGTGTGAATATTGAAAACCCAGAAGATATGCAAACAAAAAGCATTGAACAATCGAGAAGAAAAGAAACCCTCTTGTATCAAGAATTAATATATTCTTTACTCTTTCAAACTCTGTACATATTCAACGACTCATATATTAGAATAGGTCAATAATCCCACGACCACTACTAGTGTGGATCATGTTTTCTTCTAACTTACCTGAAATTAAGAATCTTTGGTTCAAGAAAAAACCACCTTTCACGAGAAGACGGGTCTACCCGAGACTCGAACTGTGGCTATGAACACCCAGAAGATGGCACACAAGGCACCCACAATTGATAAGAGAAGAAAGCCTCTGTTTCTGCTATGCTTCTTTGCTATGGTACTAGTACTAGTCACTGGCGTTCCATTAGCCTTTCCACTGAACCTGATACGGCTGAAGCTAGACATACGCACATAGGTCCGGTTAAGAGGACCCTCACTCGCAGAGGCTGGCGTTGAAGGTATTGAATCCATAAATGCCCACAAAGCCGATGAGAACGGGCTCGTTCCACCGACGTTTTCCCCTTCCTGGTCCTGGGCATTTATACTCATAGTCGGATTTGAGGAACCGGGAATCACACCTAAGCAAATAGTATTTACAAAGTATCAGCGGAAAGGCTTAGGCTTTGACGTTTAAAGATCATAACAAGAGGGTTTGATAAGCAACAAAAAGCAGAAAATTTTATATACGTCTTAGTTCAAGTCAAAGACAAATGCAGAAAATGCGTATGTGCTTAGTGGGAAATAACTTGACATACAACAAAGGTGAATGAATGCTCTGAGACGAGCATGAGTCTAAGTACCTGATGAGGGTGAAGCTAATGCTCCAGAAATAGATTGTGGCTGATCAAAGAGAACAGCCTGATCATCATCGTTAAACCACATATCGTCAGCGAATTGATTTAGGCTAGGATCCATGATGTTTTTCAGCTGGTTCTCGGGGGTCGGGTCCTGGAACCGTTGATAAACGAATTGCTGTTCCTGGTCAGATGTGTTGTCAGCTAAAAAACAGGGACCTGTAGAAGTTTCCTGAACAACAGGTTCCATATCCAAAGACATGGAAACGTCATGGAACAATTGGTCAAAGTCATTAAAGTCTCCATATTCACCATGGTTCAAGAACTGTGCGGGTTCAGTTTCAGAAGTTCTGAGTTCAGGGATCAGAAGATCATCCACTTCAATGTAATCCTCGTGCTCAAACACCAGAGCCTCCATACCAGAGGTCGTGGGAGCTGACGTGACCTCAATAGACTCAAAACTTGAGGGCCTTTCGTATGGCTGGCAGTTCGGCAAAAATTCTCCGATTTCCTGAGGTTTAAGAAACATTGTAGCAGAGTTATTCACCAACGTGCTCTGCAGCTCTTCTTCGCTGTTAACCTGCCAGTAAAATTATCTATGAGTAACACAACAAAACGAACATGTGAAGTAAGGCCTGATCCAATAGATCGACAGTAAACCAATCTTCATCATTTAAAGAGAGAAGAAACCGACCTGAGGAATACTAGAAGCAAGGCCATTAATACATCTTTGAGGAACCGCATGTGCATCTGGGATTCCTCTGAGAAGCTCCTCGATATCATCTAACTGAATATTGACATGATTGAAAATTCTATCACCACCATCAGCGCGACGAGTATCCTCAAAACGAACCACAGGTTCCTCTGGTACAGCAATATCATTCCCATCTTCATCATCATCATCAACCCATTCTTCTTCTTGGAAGGGAGCACCATACTCTTCACCATTTTTGGGACCAGCACCACTTTTCTTGAACAGCTTATAAAGAGCATAATAATCCTGAACACACACACACACAAAAAAGAGTAAATCAAGAAACCAACAGATTAATAATTTCGACAATCAGCTATATAGTTAATACCTTGACGTTCTTGCATCTCCCGAGTTCTTCTTCATCCATGGTGTACTCGTGCATGACCCAGTCAGTGCGCTCACCGCTAGGCGCACGGCCTCTATAGAAAACAAGAGTCTTTTTGAGTCCTACCGATCTCGAGTTGTACACAATGACTCGATCCTTCCCAGTAGTTTTCCAATAACCAGTCGCAGTGCCTCTTCCTGATCTAGCTGCGTTTGGATACTTCCTACTCCTTGGAGTGAAATAGAACCACTGTCGATCTCCAGACTTCAACACCGATTGACCTGTGTCAACAACACACAGGGATGTTTCAATAAGACATACAAAATGAAGAATCGACTGAAGCGTAAAAGATCTCAAATTACAAGGCAAGTACGAATTTTGATCGAAACCCAATAACAACAAAACCAATCGAAATCTAAAATCTAAAAATAGAAAATTTACCAGGCAATTCCGCGGGATCCAATTTGTAAACATCAACGACGCCGATGACATTGACTCTAAGCTTTTTTTTACAAATCTTCCTCTTGAGATAATACATGACCAGCTCCTCATCGGTAGGATGAAATCGAAACCCTGGTGCGCTGAATTTTCCACCTTTGAAACACGAATCTGCTGGAGAAGAAGAATCCGCCATCAACGTAGAAAATCAGAACCCGATCACTTTGTGAAAATCCAAAAAAAAAACAAAAAATGATCGGGTCAACGAGAAGAAAACTCTCTGAGAAAAACCTAACTCTTCTTCGTCTCACAAGAGATTTTGGTTGGCTAATCTCATCTCTCTCTCAGCTTTCTCTGCTACTTCGCAGCCGTTTCGATCATTTTGGATTAGCGAGAATCATCTGGGCTCGATCTATGCTTGTTCCGGCCCATTAAATCGATGGGCCCATAATTGTTTTCCTTTTTTGTTTTTTCCTGTTAAAAGTGTTTTTCCTTTTCGAACTTGGTTTTGTATGAATATAACTTCTACAATTGCAGGAGAGACACACTTTATAACTTCTTCCACTCCGATCAGAAGTTGATTTAGATTTGAATATTTTGATATAAGAAACGATGGAGAGGAGTAAGCTAATTCTTTTGAATCTTATTTATTGAATCTCTGATTTGTTTTCGTTAGAAACTGTTCGACGTTTTATGACTAGTGTGTGGTTGATTTCGTTTGATATAAGACTTTTGCTGGAAAATATTGCAGAATCTCAGCGTAAGAATGTCCCGATGGATTTGTTTGATAGTGACGATGATACAAGTAGCATGGATGAAGTTCAGCAAGTTCACAAAGATCCTATGTTGGATCAATCTCTTGATGCTCTCTATGAGAAAAGGTAGGTTTCTTTCTGGATGGTTGTTTTTATTGTGTTTTTGCTTGAGTGTGATGCGAAACTGATATTATTTGGATTTCCTTTCTGGATGCGAAGGAGTTCAACGAGAGAGAAAGCTTTGGCCTCCATTGTTGACGCATTCAACATGGACTTGCAGCATGAGTTTGCAGAAAAGAAGTAACCATCTGATGATTACCTATTCCTTCTTCTTTAGTATTGATTGTTGTCTAATAATGTTTCTTCTTAACGATGCAGGTTTGCCACTTTATTGCATCAGTGTTTACATTGCACCAAGAAAGGGTCCAATAAAGAGACCTTATTAGCATCACATGTTATTGGTTGAGTAACTTATGCATCATCTTCAGCAGTTTTTATTTTATTTTTTTGACCTATACTAACAGTTAATGTGGTGTTTCTAGGGTTGCTAGCATTGACTGTTGGACTCGGGGATCAAGCACAAGAGATTCTTGAAGAATCTGTCACTCCTCTTTCTCAGGCCCTTAAATCTGGCCGCGAAGCCTCGAATATAACTGCGGTATGATTCTTTAGTGTTTATTCTATTTCTTTGTTATGGATGATTCGATAATCGATTTCTTTGTTATTCTATTAAGGGTTTCTAAATAAGATTCATCTTGGATTCACGGTTGTTGATATCATTGCAGATTCTTGAGTGTTTAGCGCTCATAACCTTTGTTGGTGGGACCAATGATGAGCAAACCGAGAGATCTATGCAAATAATATGGCAAATGATGATTCACCCCAAACTAGGTTCTAATGTATGCATCTTACTCTTTTCTCATATTTAAACCGAGAGATCTATTATGCAAATAAAGGCTCACATGTAAGTTGGCATGCATTTTGTGTAGGTTATTGCAACCAAACCTTCACCTGCTGTAATAACTAGTGTTGTCTCTTCCTGGGCGTTTCTGCTCACAACAGTTGATCAATGGACCCTAGGTCCCAAAATTTGGCAAGAGTAAGTGAAGCTTCAAGCATTTATTTGACCTAGTGTTCACTTATTTATGGATTTATAAGGCTGATTAGATATTGAATGTCATTGCAGGATCGTAACTTATCTCTCCTCACTGTTGGAAAAGAATGATCGATCTGTACGTATAGCTGCTGGTGAAGCGCTTGCCATTATATTTGAGTTGGGAACTCTAGAGAAGTTCTCTGCCGAAGCCAAAGGATTAAGGAAAGAAGGAAGTGTGTCTCAGGAGGCATTGATTCACATGCATGGCTTGAAATCTAAAGTCACTAATCAAGCTAGAGATCTCTCTGCAGAGGCAGTTGGTAAAGGTTCTGCTAAGAAAGATTTCTACACCCAACGAAATTTGTTCAGAGATCTTGTTGAGTTTCTTGAGGTATACCTTCTTCATCTTGTCTTTGATATATGCTCCTTTAACGTGTGACTCTTCCGGTCGGATTTTTAATTTTTGATTTGTTTTAATTATGATTAGCGTGGACACGCACCTGAAACATCTACAAAGCTCGAAAGGGACTCTTTACAGACCTCAACGTGGCATCAGATGATACAGGTTTCTCTCAATCTTTATAGGACTTGTTCTGTTCTGTTGTTTCTAAGGTGACAAAATATGGTAAAGTATGCTTATAAATACGGGTCTTAAGGGTTTGTATTATTCATTCACACGATAATAGAAACCCTAAAAACGAGTATTTGACTCAATTAGTTTTTTTCTCTATTGTTTTTGACTATTTTCTAGTTCGATTCCCAACATGTTCTTTGTCTGGTTTTCTTGTCTTGTGACTGGCTCTAACAGTTACATGTTGCTTTTTTCAACAGTTAAAGTATTTGAAGCATTTCCTTGGGAGTGGCTTTATCAAGCATATGCAGGTCTGTTTTCTTTATTTGCCTTTCTTTCCAAGTTTCCACTCTCTCTTAGGTTTTCTCTTCCTTTAAAAGCTGACGCGCTTTTGCTGTTTCATTCAATTTGGCAAACAGGAGAATGAATTCCTCCATGATGTGTTTAATTTCACTCCAAACAAGATTGGCCGAGAGTGGACACTTGAAAAGAAAGGCGAAAAGGTTTGTTCTTTGTTCCTTTAATTGTTAGGCAGAGATTATATCCGGTTTTCGACTATATATGATCGGTTTTTGTATGTTCTCATCCCATGATTTGCTATTGTTTGTGGCAGAGGTTGTTTAAATCACCAAACTCAGCTGTCAACAAAGCAAGGACGCAACTCCTCAACACGGAGAGGATGTTAGCTAAGGTATATTATAAATCGTCTTCTCTCTCGGATATTTTTGTTTTGCAGAAAATATAACGAAAGTGTGCGTTTTGTTTCCAACTTTGATTGCAGAATATGGACGTTGGGTATTACACAGCAACGGTGGACAATGATGGCTTTACAATTGATTTTGAAGCTCTGCAAACCCATCTGACCATAGACTAATTTTTGCTGTTTCATGTTTTTTTTTTTATCATTGGTCCCTTCATTAGATTTTTGTATATCACTTTCTAAGTCTCTATTACTGTCGAGTGTTATTCCTATGACTAAATTAAATTGAATATAACAATTTTTCTAATAAAACTTTTCTGTTGGTTTTTGAAACTTTTGGGTATATTATAGTTATAGATCAAATATGGTTCCATGTCTGTTTTATTTATGTCTCACATAAAGAGTCTCCAACCAAGTTCGGCTAAACTCCAATTGTAAAAACTGAACCTGATTTGATTCTAGATGATTTATGTAATAAAAATTCGTAATTGAAATTCATCTATACAAAAAGCAAAAAAAGCTAACAATTTTTAATCTGAAGTAAAATCAACTTGATATCAAACCCAGCAAACAATTTACAAGTATTTAAAAAATCTTATTCAAAGCTCTGTAAATACTGAAAAAAACCAGACCAAACTACTCAATCTTTTCCATAGTGGAACTTGTATTTATTGGATTACCTTGTGCCGACTCTCTTCGATTCCTCTTTTTCGATCGATTCGGATTTTTCTTAAATTTTATTTTAAGTTTTCATGGCCCCTCAAGCGAAAAAAATTCGGAGGTCGTCCGAGCAAACTGAGAGTTCGTCTTCCGGAGTTCATCAAAACGAATTGGCCGTTGTTACCAAAGATGGAGATCCGTGCTCTAGGAAGACGAGGTCGACGCCTAAGTCTCTCGCGTTTATGCGAAAATCTTGTGGTATTTCTAGTGATATAGAGCTCATCGTTCCGGATGACCTCGATTGTCCTGATAAACCTCCGAAATGATATTTTTGCCTCTATGAAAGCTATTTACGGAATTGTGGCCTTTGGTTCCCGATTCCAAGATTACTTATGGTTTACACCATCAGGCGTGGGATGGTATTGTGTCATATTACTCTGAAATCGATTCGTCATATGATAAGTCTAGTAGTTTGATCGCATGAATGCGATTTCGACTTTAGAATTGGGCTGTTGGAAATGCTTACTAGCATTAAGGTTGAACCACATCGTTTGTGGTATATTTCAGCCAGGCGCGGTCGTGTAATTGTCACTGGTTGGCCGGACAAAGATACCTCTTGGTCGAGATACTACTTCTTTGTTAAAATGGACGAATTGACCGTCCCGAATCCCAAACTTGTTAGGACTAGATGGGCCTATACTATTGGTAGTTCGTCATTTCCGGGTTGTTTTCTTATAAGATCTTTGTGTTTCTGAGTTTGTATAGTTTCCTAAATCTTTCTTATTTGTGGTGATATTTCAGCTCGTTCGGTCTTTCCATTCATTTAAGGTCTCCAAGATTCTATCAACACCCTTCGTTCCGCCGGCGAGCTTTGTTGGAAGTCGTTCACTCGTGCGCGCATTTCTGCTTATAGAATACGACACCCAACAGGCGAATTGTCTTCATGTTAGGAATTCTTTTTTTTTGTTAAGACTTATTTAGTTCTGCCATAACGTTATATGTTTCGCCTATTTTTCTGTAGAAGGCGTAGTTTCATCTAGCTCGTATGATTCTTTTGCTAGCTCGTCATCTTCTTTCTCGGCTAGCTCGTCACTTGCACTTTCATCAGCTAGCATGGGTCCGCTTCCTGACTATCGTGCGAAGAGATGTATTCGAGAAAAAGCTCTAAGTAAAAAAGAAAAGAAAATAGTCTCTAGTTTTCAAAAGAAAGAAAGAAAGCCAAAAAGGCTAAAGCAAAGAAAAGAAACAAGAGAGACTAGAGAAAATAAAGAAGAGCTAAGTAAAGAAAAATGTTGAAAGCCAAACCGTTTGGTGAAGAAGGAAACCCCCTAGGTGTTTAAAGAGAGAAGGAAGTGAGGAGATATGAGTAGTAAAGGCAAAACGCCTTGCAAAAATGAAAAAAAAGGTAGCTTAGGAGGATCTTCATTGGGGTTTAGAGATTAGGAGTCAAGTTCGATTGGGACATTTGGGTAGATGGAAGTCAACCTTGTATGCATCTATTGGGCTTTACTCTTAGCATTTTGCATTAGTTGATTCCTTTTGAGAGAAACCCTCGCTCGGAAACCGTCACTTGTATCGAGATCACCTTT
>PKML01008601.1:4973-19089 GCA_002933935.1 Eutrema yunnanense | reverse complement strand
AAGGTTTGAGATCTGATCTCGGACGAAGGGAAATCAGAATTGTATCTCTCACCAAAAATCTCTCTTAAACTTAAGCAAAAATAAAGCATAGCCTAAACAAGTGGCTAAAGAATCCTATTTATAACCTAAATCACGTTTTGGGCTTTCTTGTAAATATTAAAGTCTTCTGGGCACTTCTGTAATTCTTCAAGTCTTGGAAAGACTCGCGGTTTGTGTCTGCTGCGATGGGTATCGATCGATACCAGGGGGTATCGATCGATACTGGCCGTGGAATCAGGTACTCAGCAACACAACTTCAGCTTCTGCTCCAAAGTGCTCCCATAATCTTCAATATCTCCAATAATCCTCCAAACGTGCTAAGACCTGTAAAAGACTCTAAAAGACTACAAAATACTAGAAAGACTCTATAAAAAGGACTTATATCATGGCCTAAATAGGGTAAAAACCATGATATATCACCTTTTGATTCTCATGATTAACATTTGAAACGTCAAGCTTAGCGACGTAAAACAAGCGCTCTTGGGAGGCATTCCCATGACTATCCCTTGTATATATGTTTATTTGTTTTTTTGAGTGTGATTTTAATCTTTGTTTTAGTGTGTTTTGATTTTGTAGGGCGCTAGTGAGTAGCAGAAAATTATCGGGGTCCTGACCGATAAAGATTGGCCAATCTCGGCAACTCTGGAAAAGATGAAGGTTGTTTAATCGGGGTCCTGACCGATAAACCCCACACACTCAACTCCATGGTACATCGCTTGACCTTTTGTACATACTTTTTAATTTGCATTTTTACTCTCTCTTTGGATTCGTTTCACACCGAGACGGTGTGATTTAAGTCCGGGGGAGAGGTCTTTGTCATTTAACATTGTTTTCTTTGTCTTATTTTGTTTGTCTTTGAGTCACTTTGAGTCATGAATATCTCCATCTTTTGTGGAATAACTCTGTCTCGAATGTGTTTTCTCATCTTTTTCTTTATCTTATTTTATTTTTCTCTTGAGTCTTGCATTGTACATGTTTATTGCATAGAAAAACCAAAAAAATCGAAAATTTTTCAAAAATCCAAAAAGAAATCATGTAGTTTGCATAGTCTCATCTTCATTTTAGGATTTAGTCTAGAATGATATAGAATTGCATTGCATATGCATAGGGGGAAATGATAGAAACCACTTAGTCTAGAACTCGATGTGATACCCTTAGTAATATTATCATGTTGCTTGAACAACCTTTTTGAAACTTGTATACTCTTGCTTTGATCTCTCTACTCTTAACTCTTTGTCTTGTAAATACTTGTTTAATTTGAAATCAACCCCTTGATAATTGGACTTAAATGAATATAATCTTCTCGCTTATGGGCTTGTGATACATAACCATTGTTCAAAGAAAACACTCGGGTTATCTTATCCACTTTTACCACTCTATAATAACCCGAGTGGCCATTCTCATTTTTAGAATGGTTCCCTACCTTTCACCTTAACCGTTTTCTTTCCACCTCTCGTTGTTTGATTGAGTGAGGCCTTTTTTGATATGCTATTGTGTGTAAAATCTTGTAAGTATCGGAAACGACAAAGGTTAGCTTTCATTTTTAGCTAGTCATTGTTGTTCAAAGAAAAGAGGCTAGCATTAAGATGGGGATTAATGAAATGAATGGTATTGGGTTTGGAGAGCATGAGCTCATAAAAAGTGAGATGAGAAATGGTAGACAAAGAATCCTTGGTTGAATAAGCAAGCTCTAGAGAAGTACTTAAAAGAAAGACCCTAGGAAAAGAAAAGAAAAAGACTCTCCATGTCTGAAAAAGAGAAAGAATAAAAAGTTTATGGAGAGTAAAAAGAAAAGAAAGGGGTCGATTAAAAATGTTCTCTAGAAGTTTGGCGTTTTGGGAAGAGAAAAGGGAGTTTGATTTAGCCATAAGGGCTTTGGGGGTTTAATGAGCTTCAATGAAGCAAGATAAGATGAGGAAATGGAATCACCATTTGGGTAGAATGCTTTGCTAGGAGGGTAGAACAATGTGAGCTTAACTTTGTATGCATAAATTGTTTCTAATCTTCCTTGCTTTTGCATAACATATATCATTCCTTTTTCTTGAGAGTAAGTCACCCAAAAATAGAATGAACCTCCTTGCACTCACATTAACTAGTGCCAAAAGCCTCTTCTTCCAAACCGATTGGACTTGATTACTTGCCCATTTGTGAGACCGCACCTTTAGAAAGATCAAATGAATGTGAGGGTTGGTTGAGAAGAGAACTTGTAGGCATGAGGCATTGTTGTTATGAGAAAAGATTAGGAGTTGCGATAAGCCTTGAATGAGTTAGAGTGAATTAAGTGTTTGTTTTTGCAACATGCTAGTATTATTCAAGGTGATCACATCGAATGCTTACTAAGATCTTTTGGTTTTGAGTTCCCACTTTTAAACCTCTCTTCCGGTTTGTCTTTTCTTGTTTGCTTGCGGACAAGCAAAAGACAAGTCTGGGGGAGTTGATAACACCATATTTTACATGTTTTTAAGGTTTAGTTTCATAGGTTTTTAGTTCTTATTTGTATAGTTTTGAGATATTTTCATGCATTTAGGTCTAACTTGAGTCTCATTGCATTTTTTATGTCCTAGGTTGTCTTTGCATTCTTTTTGGCTTGTTTGAGCCATTTTCAGGTGTTATTGGAGTCATAGGAGTTCGAGGAGTGAAGATAGCCATCAAAAAGGTTCATTTCGGATTACAAAGATGCAGGATCAGGTTGAGACGTCATAAGTTTGGCATTGGATGCAGAACTTTACACCGATGGATTGAGCTCATATTTTAACACGAGATATAGCAGTGGATTAGCTTTCATTTGGAAGTGGTTTGAGGCAATTCCAACGGTGCGATCATGAGTTATGCCAATTTCCGTGACGACGGTCCAGTCTGGCGCGCGAAGAAACTACACAGAGACTCACAGCGGTTGTGCAGCGGTCAAACAGTGACCGCTGCGGTTGCATCCGACGAAAAAAAACCGAGATTCACAGCGGGCATGCAGCGGTCAACTCCACACCGCTGTGGGATCCTCTGGAGCAAAAATGAAGAAACTGTCCGAAGTGCTTCAAAGATCGACTCAGAATAACAGTTTTCATTTGGATTTAGCTTCCGCGGTCTTCATGAAAGGTGTAGATATTTGAGTTAGCGTTCCAATGAAACCAGGATCAAGTCATTCCGATCTGTGGTTTAAGAGTTATGGCCGATTTAGTGAAGACGTATCAAACCGAAAATCAGCCTCCGAAAACAGTGTAAAAACGTGTTTTTAACTATTCCACCTAACTTTTGGTGACTTTGGTCGACCAAGACTCTTTAATAACTGGTTTTTAGACCAGATGTAATAATCTTTTATCACTTTTAACAAAAACTCTTGTAAGAAAACCTTGTTCTTGATGGAAGATTTGCAATCCTAAGAAGATCTAGAGAAGTTTTCTTGAATTCTCTTCTAGTTTTCTTCTTATTTTGCTTATGGCTTTCATTTGTACGGTTTATATTTGTGAATTAGCTATGTGTGAGTAGTTCTTTTAGGATTTTTGGGTGAAGTAGATTACGGTGATTCTAGGTTTGTTCTTGATGTTTAGGAGTTAGATTACTTGAAATCCTTGCTCATTAAGTGTTCTTAATGCTAGATTGACCTTGATCTAGTTGATCTAGAACCTAGGGAGTTTCATCACCCGGAAGGTGTTTGATGAAAGTCTTGAACGAATTTAATGAGTGCTTTTCATATCTTAGCCAACGGAAAATTGATGTCTAAGGTGAATTGTGGTTAATTAGACTTGTGCTTATTGCTTGTTAGTCATAGAATCGCGAACGGAAGTTTATGACGATTGATGACTAAGAAAGGGGTTAATACCATGGAAGTGGATTAATCTTTAGTAGTGTTCTAAGGCCTAAGGAGATATTTAGTCGAATGTTTGAGCATCTTGAGTAGATTAAAGAATCACCCGAGTCGTTAGCTTTACCCGAGAATTCGTTTGTTTAAATTTGATATTAATCGTTTTCTTGTTTGCTTTGCTACTCGTTTATTTATCTGTTTTGTATGTTTCAAATTGTCCGATAAAAATCAAAACCCAATATTTGCTTAGATTAGATAGCGTCTTGTATTCTTAGTGCGTCGTTCTTATTTCCCTGTGGATTCGATCCCAAAGTGCTACAATGACATGCCATTAGATTGAGGCATTGTGCACAGTGGGTTAATTGTGCGGACCGTTAAAAGTCCAACTATCACTTCTTCCCATGAGTGAACGCACATGTCGTAGATTGTTTGATTCAGATAGTGAGACTGATAATGATGTGGATCGTGATAATTCACCGTGTTTGGAACCTCCTGCATGGCCTTCGGGTTGTGATCCACGTCTTTTAGGTGTCTCGCGTTTGACTCCTGGGTTGAAGGAGTTAGTAATTTACATGAAGGTCTTGAGTGTTTGGACGCATAGTTCACAACCAACTGGTAAACATTTAGAAGTCGTGTTGTGTGATGAGCAGGTATTTTTTTTTATTATTATCATTTTCGTCTTTGTTTAATATGTCGTTTGTTGATGTGTAGATTAAATTTTTTTTTTTATCTTCTAATTTTATCTTTCGGGGTCAGAAGATACACACCACTGTTCCTAATCTTTGCTATGATTTATTTAAGTACCGGTTGTATGAAGGGATTTGGGTTAAAATCCAAGGATTTGAGGTTTGTCGTGAAAGTGGATGTTTTAGAACAACTTCACATCTTTGTAAGATATTCTTGCATACTCTGACTGTCGTATACCAACTTTTTCATCCATGTGGCCGGATTATTTTTCGTTTATGGATTTGGTGGAGTTGGTGGAGTTTTTTTCTTCTATGGATTTGGTAGAGTTGATTTAATCGCGACGTTGGTGGAGTTTTGTTTCGTCTATGGATTTGGTGGACCTGGAAAAACCTTTCTCTGGAGTGTCCTAGGAGCTGCTTTACGTTCGAAAAGTGAAGTCGTTCTAAATGTAGCGTCGAGTGGGATTGCGTCGTTGCTCTTACAGGTGATATATCATGGTTTTTACCCCGTTTAAGCCATGATATAAGTCCGTTTTATAGAGTCTTTCTACTACTTTGTAGTGTTTTAAAGTCTTTTACAGGTTTTAGCACGTTTGGAGCATAATTGGAGATATTGGAGCTTTCTGGAGCATTTTGGAGCGAAGCAGACGTTCGTGTAGTTGAGTACCCGATTTGAAGTCTCAGTGTCGATCGATATTGCCTAGTATTGGTCGATACTCACTGCAACAGACACGACCCGCGACTTTAATGAAGAGTTGAAGAATTGCAAAATTGCCCAGAAGTCTTTATTATTTACAAGAAGCCCCAAAACGTGATCTAGGTTATTTAATAGGATTTTACAGCCACTTTCATGGCTATTCTTTATTCTATGCTTTATTTTACTTTGGTTTTGTGAGAGAGTTTTGAAGGGAGACAAGTCTGAAACTCTGTTCGTCCGAGAGAAGATTTCGAACCCTCTTATTACTCTTTCTTATTTATTTGATGGTTTATTCAAACATGTTTATTGCTTCAATTTCCATGTCTGAGTAGATCTCATGTTAGGTTTAGGGTTCTCATAAAGTTTTCTTTGAATGCTAGATTGATTAGTTATTAGGATTCACTATTTAAAATAGTTATTCACCATAGGTTGTTTCCAAAGCTAATTCTGGATTGATCACCTAGAACTTAGATCTTAGGATAATTGATTAGGCATGAGAGTGCGATTAATTACCTGATAGAACCTAAGGTGAGCAAAATAACTATTCGCAAAGAAATTTGATTTAGTTGTTTTGTGAACAAATCAAACTTGAACTAAAAGCTGGTTTAGACTTTAGGATTCGCAAAGAGATTTAGAATTCTATGATTTAGACTTAGATAGTTTTCGCAACGAGAGTTGGTTAATTATACCTTAGTGATTTGAGTTCAAGAACCGCGCTAAACCTGAATCCTGTTAGTTAGTTTATCTGCATTCATTGATTTCCTGAGAAATACCATGAACATATCTTTCTCCAATCGAACTTACAACCGTTTTAATTTACGTTCTGCTTTCAATATCATTGATCACTTAGCTTAATTCTCATATTTATAATCTATTGTGTGTTTCCGTGAGTCCCTGTGTTCGACCCCTACTTTATTACAACTACTGCTTTAGTACTTTTAGGGTATTAATTTGAGCATATCAAATTTGGCGCCGTTACCGTAGACTGAATTCGCCATTAGATTTTAGTCTGAGAATTTTGACGAAGCTTGCCGGTATCGGTCGATACTGTATAGTGTCGGTCGATACTCGTCGTTCTCTTTTGGTTGATATCGATCGACACCACTCAGTGTCGGTGGATACTCAACGTGTTTTTTGTTACTTACGTGCCTTGCCTAGTGTGTTTCATGTGTGAATTTGGAACGTGCAAACAGGAAAGCAAAGATGCCAGCAGAGATGAACAATACAATGATTCTGATTCAGGATGCTGCTGGAGCTTGGAGAGACCAAGAGGGTCGATTGTGAAATGAGAGAGGGCAACGACTTGATGAAGCTGGAAATATCATTGTCCCTGCAATTGCTGTGAACGCAGGGAACGCAGTGAACGCTGTGATTAATCGCGGTAGGATGATTGGTGAGTACAACAAGCCTGATCAGTACTATGCCAATCGATCAGCGATTCGTCCTCCTGCTTTTCAGAGGGATGGCTTTGAGCTGAAACCTGCATACTTCACTCTTGTGGATCAGCATCTTTTTCATGGTCTTTCTCATGAACATCCTATGGATCACATTGAGAGGTTTGAGGATTTGGTTACAAGCATCAAGTGCAATGGAGTGTCCTATGATTACCTCTTCTGCAAGCTCTTCCCATATTCTCTTGGTGGAGAAACAACTTACTGGCTGAAGCAGTTGTTTCCTGGTTCGCTAACTACATGGGATGAGACGAAGAAAGCCTTCATGAACAACTTTTTCGATGATGCGAGATCCGAGGAGCTCAGGAACAAGATCTCTCAGTTTTCTCAAGGACCAACAGAAGCACTCAAAGCTGCTTGGATTCGTTTCAAGTCATATCAGAGAGATTTTCCGCACCATGGGTTCACTCAGGTTCAGTTGCTGGGTACTTTCTTCGGAGGGATTGATTGGAGGTATCAGATGGCTCTAGACGCTGCGAGCAATGAAAATTTCTAAACGAGGTATCCAGACGATGCCTATGTGCTTATTGAGAACTTGGTTTTTAGCAATAGTACCAAGAATGCAGACATGGAGCGCAAGAAGCAAGCTGGTAACTTGGATTGCAGTCAGATTGCTGAGGTGAATGCTAAGTTAGATTCAATGCACAATTTGTTGATGGGCAAGCAGCAGAAGGCTGTTCGTTTTGCTGAAAAGGATGGAGTGGAATTTGTTAACCACATTGATGGAGTTGGATTTCAAGATCAAATGTATCAATGCCCACCCATGATATATCATGGTTTTTACCCTATTTAGACCATGATATAAGTCCTTTTTATAGAGTCTTTCTAATGTTTTGTAGTCTCTTAGAGTCTTTTACAGGTCTTAGCACGTTTGGAGCATTATTGGAATTATGGGAGCTTTCTGGAGCAGTTTGGAGCAGAAGTTGAAGTCGTGTTGCTGAGTACCTGATTTCACGACAAGCATCGATCGATACCCATCGCAGCAAGACACGACCCGCGAGTTTTCCAAGACTTGAAGAATTGCAAAAGTGCCCAGAAGTCTTTAATAATTACAAGAAGACCCCAACTCGTGTTTTAGGTTATAAATAGGATTTTACAGCCACTTGTTTAGGCTAAGCTTTATTTTTATACTTAATTTTACTTTGGTTTTTGAGAGACAAGTCTGAATCTCCCTTCGTCTGAGATCAGATCTCAAAACCTCTGTTATTATTTGATGATTTATTCAAACATGTTGATTGTTTCATTCTCCATGTCTGAGTAGATCCACTTTAGGTTTAGGGTTTTCTCATAAAGGATTTCTCTGAATGCTAGGTTAATTATCTATTTAGGATTCACCATCTGAATTAGTTCTTCGCTTAGATTGTGTTCAAAGCTAATTCTAGTTTGACGAATCTGGAAATTAGGTCTTAGGATAATTGATTAGGCACGACAGTGTGATTAATTACATGATAGAACCTAGGTGAGCAAATTGATTATTCGCAAAGAGATTTGGTTTAATTGATTTGTGAACATATCAAACTTGAACATTTAAAGCTGATTTAGACTTTAGGATTTGCAAAGAGATTTGGAATTCCTAGGATTTAGATTTAGATAATTCTCGCAACGACAGTTGGTTAGCTATACTTTAGTGATTTGAGTTCAAGAACTGCGCTAAATCTGAATCATGCTAGTTAGTTTATCTGCATTCATTGATTTCCTGAGAAAAACTCTGGGCCTATATTTTCCCAATTGAATTACAACTCCTTTAATTTCTGCACTGCTTTCAATTACATTTGTTTGACTTAGCTTAATTTGACACTATATAATCTATTGTGTGATCTCTGTGAGTCTTTGTGGTTCGACCCCTAGCTATATTACAACTACTAGTTTAGTACTGTTAGGGTATTAATTTGAGGGTATCAAATTTGGTGCCGTTGTCGGGGACTCAATTTCGCCTTTAGATTTTAGATGTCGAGTTTCGACTAAGTCCGTCAGTATCGATCGATACTCACTAGTATCGGTCGATACTCCGACGATTTCTTTGTTGGTATCGATCGACACCACTTGGTATCGATCGATACTCAACGTATTTTTTTTGGTTACTTACGTGCCTTGTCTAGTGTTTTGTTTTCAGGTGTATGCATGTTCGTGAAACCAGAAGCAACAAGAGAACTCAGCTAGTTTGACTGTCACTGGAACAGCTAGCGCTTGTAGAACGCACAAACAGAAAGACCCAGCAAACATCAGGGATGAACAACCCAGTGGTTTTAAGAGCTGATGAGGCTGGGATTCTGAGAGACCAAGAGGGTCAAGTGTGCAATGAGAGAGGGCAGCGACTTGATGAAGCTGGAAACATCGTTGTCCCTGCTCCTGTTATTGAGATTGTCGCGCCAGCTGGGCGCGCCAACGTTGGGAATGCTGCAGGTGATCGAGCTAGGACACTTGCCGAGCACAACAGACCTGATCAGTTCTATGCCAATCGATCTGCGATTCGCATCCCAACTTTTCAGAGGAACGACTTCGAGCTGAAGCCTGCGTACTATGCTCTCGTGAGTCAGAGTCCTTTCCATGGCCTACCTCATGAGCATCCCATGGATCATATCGAGAGGTTCGAGGATTTGGTCACTGGGATGAAGTACAATGGAGTACCCAATGAGTTCCTCTTCTGCAAACTCTTCCCGTACTCTCTTGGTGGAGATGCTGCTTATTGGCTGAAGCAGTTAGCTCCTGATTCTCTAACTACATGGGATGAGACGAAGAAAGCATTTATGTGCAACTTCTACGATGATGCAAGGTCTGAAGAGCTAAGGAACAAAATTTCCCAGTTTTCTCAAGATCCAACAGAGGGACTCAAGGCTGCTTGGATTCGCTTCAAATCTTATCAGAGGGATTGTCCGCACCATGGGTTCAATCAGGTTCAGCTGCTGGGCACCTTTTACAGAGGAATCGATTGGAGGTACCAGATGGCTCTGGATACTGCGAGTAATGGGAACTTCAACACTAGGTATCCAGACGATGTTGTCGTGCTGATTGAGAACTTGGCGTCTAGTAACAGCACCAAGAATGCTGATTTCGAGAGGAAGAAGCAAGCTGGAGGAATTGATGCATCGCAGATTGCTGAAGTTCAAGCCAAACTGGATTTCCTGATCGGGAAGAATCAGAAAGCGGTCCGTTTTGCTGCTGAGAATGAACTGGAGGATTGTAACTATGTTGGTGGTTCTGGATTTCAGGATCAGCAATTTGGGTACAACAACAACCGAAACTTCAACAACAACAATCGCAATTACGGGAACTCTTCGTACCAGCCCATCTCTCCAAAGTCCACAGAGAATAAGATGGAATCCATGCTTGAACATGTTCTTCAGGGACAGCAGAAGTTGCAAGTGGATTTCAATGGGAAGTTTGACTCGCTGTACATGGATCTGAATGGGAAAATCGAAGCCATCAGTCTCTCCCAGAAGAAGCTGGAAACTCAGGTTGCTCAACCAGCAGCAGCTGTAAAGAGGCATGAAGGTGTTCTTCCAGGGAGAACTGAAAATCCAAGAGCACATGTCAATGCGATCTCCTCAAGTCCATAAAATTTCGATGAGGATCCTGAAATCGCACAAGCATCGATCGATACTCCCCAGTATCGATCGATACCAGCCCAGAAGTCTGCTCGAATGGATCCACAACCCCGTGTATCGATCGATACCCCATTGGTATCGGTCGATACTGATGCGATTTCTGAGGAGACAACTGAGACTTCAACTGTGGTACCTAAGGTAGTTGCAGAACGAGTGTATATACCCAGGATGCCTTATCCTATACTTCCTAAGCTGACAAGGAAGGAATGGGAGGACGCTAGATGCAAGTATTTGCTGAATAAGTAGAATGTGGAGCTTCCTTCTGATGAAGATGTATCTGCCAGGAACGATTCAAAAGCAAGAGTATCGATCGATACCTGATAACACCATATTTTACATCTTTTTAGGACATTATTTTCATAGGTTTTAATCCCACTTTGTATAGTTTTGGGATCTTTTCATGCATTTGAGTCTCATTTAGTTTTAACTTGCATTTTAGAAGTCCTAGATAGTTTTGTGTCGTTTTTGGCTTGCTGGAGCCTTTTTCAGGTGTTTAGGAGTGCTTGGAGCAGCTTGGATCAAAGGAGACACTTGGAGTTCGAAGGGAGATCGAAGGAAGATCGAAAAAGGACCAAAAGGAGCAAAATACACTCCCGATCGGTTACTAACCGATCGCGATAACCGATCACGATTTCCCGATCAAGACATGTGCCTGAAAGATCCAACCGGAAGAACACCTTGCCCTTTGAATTAGACTGGGAGCTCTTCACGAAAGTTATGCGAAATTGAGTTAGCTTTCTCATGGAAGTGGTTTCATGTCATTCTCATCAGCGGTTCGTGAGATGCGTTCGATTTACTGAAGACATATCATTACCGAAAAACGCAGCGGCAATCCGAAGCAGCTGAAAGATCATGTCGGATGGAAGCCTTCCCGTACCCAGTTTAATCTCAAATTTGGACACAAGATAGACAATTGAGTTAGCTTCGCGTGAGCGTTGGAGTCGTGTCATTCAGGGCTGTGGTTCAAGAGTTATGGCCGATTTAGTGAAGACATGTCAGGCAATCGGTCATAACCGATCGGTTACAAACCGATCAAGATTTCCATCAGCGATCGGTTATAACCGATCGCCGTAACCGATCCCGACACTTTTAATGCCCTTTTTTGTATTTAAGTCACCTTTAATCATTAAAAACCTAAGTCTTCTTTCCCAAAAACAAAAAGTCTCTCTTGGGAGAGCTCAAGAACACCTCTTGGTGTTCTTGAATGGATCTTCATGTATATTTCACATAAGGGAAGATTTCTTCAAACTTGTTTCATATTATATATATTTGTATCTTCTTCTTTCTTTTAATCGGTTTAGATTTGTGATTTGTATTATTTTTGTGAGTTGACTTTTTCTGGGTTTGTGTTCTTCGTGTTCTTCGTGTTCTTAGTATGTTCTTGGTGTTCTTGTGAATAGTTTTTAGTTGGATCTTGATTAGGCTTGATTTGGATGTTTTGATGATTTCTTGTTGATGTTTGGGCTTAGATACTCATTTGTTCACATGTTTAGAAGAGATCTTAATGCTAGAGTTGAACTTGATCACTCAATTTCTAGATCTTGGTCGATTTACACTCGAGAGAGGTTCGGTAGATCGTCTAGAAGATTTCTAAACGTGCTTTTCATTCTTAACCGTTAGCCATCGTGATTAAGGTGAATTGTTGGCTTAAAAAGGACTTAAGTTTTATGCTTGTTGATAATTTGGTTGCAATTGAGAGATTAGCTAATTTGAATTATCAACAAAGGGTTTAGCATCACGAGAGTGAGTTAAGCTATTCTTGTGTTCCTTGCCAAAGAATGAATTTGCATTGAATGTTTATGCATCACTAGTAATTTGTCTTGATGGTTTGATGATGGTGATTTTGGATGATCTTTGTTAATTCTTTCACTTAGGTTCTTAGGTTGATTCTTAATGCTAGACTTGACTTGGTAAACCGAAGTTTAGAACTGCACCTAGATTAGGTAGTTCTAGTTTGGCATGACAAACCGAACTAGAGTTACACCCTAGGATTTTTGGTCTCGTCCCATGCTTTAGGGAAGAGATTCGAGTAAACGGTGTTAGTGCTAGATTAGGTTTATTCATTCGAGTCTTGAACCTAGGCATTTCACACCCGAGAGGAGTTAGATGAATTGCTTGAACCGAATCTTTTGTGAACTTTACGTATCATTCACAATTGGCAATTGTAGCTTGATGTGTTTAGTGAACTAAATGGACTTGTGATTAATGCTCATCGATTATCATTGATTGCAAACGAGAGTTTAGCTTAATCGGGTAATCGAAGAAGAGATTGATACCACGAGAGTGGATTAGTCTTATGTTTGTGTTCCATGTTCTAAGATAGCGTTTAATGCTTCCGAATTACTCATTGTTTAATTGTTAATCGTCTCTTTGATAGTTTAAGCCATGATCCAACGTTTTCTCTTTGTGTTTTATTTTCTTTCTTTTATTTTCTTTCGTTTATTTTCTTTCTCGCATTTTGATATCTTCCTTCTCTTCTTTCTTTTCATCTTTGTACAAAACTTAAAACGTTTTTGCTCTAGCTTAGTTTGTTTCTCGTATCTTTGATGTGTAATCTTTATTCTCTGTGGGATCGATCCTAAAGTGCTACATCGACATACCGTTATGATTGCGGTAGTGTTCGCATTAGGTTAATTGGTGCGGGTAAAACACACGAACATCAATACCCTACCTGGTGTCGATCGATACCCCTCGCAGAACGAGCCAGAACTTGTGAAAACACCTGAGGTGATCGGAGAAAGAGTTCGCAAGTCCAAGAAGCTGAATCCTACTCCTAAAAACCTCAGAGATCCTATCACTCCAAAGCAGCTGCGTGGCTTTGAGAAGAGGGTATGAAGGATTCCCGACTCGTACACTTTTGAAGAAGCTCTAGAGGACTGGCCTCTGCTAAGTCACTTTAAAGATTGCAGAGAAACTGAAGAAGAGATCAAGGCACTCTTCATTAAGGCCAGAGGTACACCTCCGCTGCGGCAATTGACACAAAGGGAAGATCCAGGGAAATTCGTGGTTCCATGCTCTATCTCAGGAGTTGAATTCGATGCGTCTCTCGTTGACTCATGGGCTAGTGTCAATGTCATCTCAAGGGAATTTGCGGAGCGGTTAGGGGCTGATATTCGATTACCAGAGGTATATATCACATTCGCGAACGACTCCACCTCGCTTCCACACGGTACTATCCATGGTTTGCTGGTCAAAGTAGGAGATTGTCTGGTTCCTACTAATTTTCAGGTTGTGGAGATGAGTGCGATATCTAGTATGCCTATACCCCTGGGACGACCATTTATAGCTACTGCTGGCGCAATCATAGACACGCCTAATAAGAGAATCTCATTCTCTTACATTGACGGAGGGGTCTATTATGATATCATTCCCACTAGGAGTGTTCCCACACGTGTCTCTAGCATCAAGGTTGTCACAGGAGAGTCGCTAGCAATTGATCTTTTGGAAGAGCCTCCTGATGTGCCTACTGGCATAGACGTTTCAGCTGAACCGCCCAACATCCCCAAGGAAGTTGTCAAGAAGGCTAAGGCAACAAAGAAGAAGACCAAGAGCAAAAAGGTCAAGAATCCCCATGTCACTTTGATCCCTCATAAGTGCAATGGAGATTCGATTGAATATAAGGTCAAGTGCAAAGGAGCCTTGAAGCCATTCTCTAAGGCTACAGTACTTCTTACTTCTGAGCTGAAAGAGAAAGGACAGCAGTTTGTGGACATCATGTTGAGCAGAACTCTGAAGATAGCAATGTCAAGTTGTGGAGCCTGTTTTGGTGCAAGCTCTCACTCTTATCCAGCCTGAAGGGCGTTACAGTCAAGCTATTGACGTTAAACGAGCGCTTGGTG